>JAJJMC010022576.1:53764-106369 GCA_023531435.1 Papaver californicum
AATTCTTTACTTCCTGATTTCTTCGTTTCTGGATGCTAATAAGAGAACAAATCGATAACATTCCCTTTTTAATTCTTTCCCACACAATTCTAGTTTCCTAAGTAAAGGAATTTCCAAACTCCAAGCTTGTTTCCAAATTTCTTTTGAGTTTCCTATTTCAAGTTGTACGTGAAGAATAGAAATTTTTCTTCCCGCCACTTTCTATCATTTGAATTCTGGGTTTGGGTGCCCTTAACCAAAAAGTGGGTGCCTTAATCCAAGTTGAGGGTGACGTTATCATTTCTCCAAAAACACCTACAAAGAAATACAAACCATAATAAATACAAAATCGAGTACCAACAATATATAATATTAAGATCAAATTAGACACAAAAATGTGTCTATCACATATGCTTAGATAATTCTAATCCTCGAATTAGTGAGATTTTCTGTTCAGCAGAGTCTCAATGTCTTAAGTTGGTGTTTTATAAGAGATGATTGTTAAAAAATATGGTAATTCATATCATCTGTTGGTATCGATAAATATCAGGAATGATACAAAAAAACTGTAAAGCAGTTTGATGGATTCGATGACCATCGAAATAAGATTTAAGTTTATATGCTTATACAATATCTGGGGAAATACCAATTAATATTTTCTTGGTAAAATTGATTACATTTGCTTTTTAAAATTGATTACATTTGTTTGGTAAAATTATATTGGTCCGAAAAATTAGTAATGTTGGCTCCTCGAGTGGCGTATCGGGAAGTTGGAGTCTGCCAATGGGCCGAAACCCGACCCGTTAGAAGCGAAAAGTTTCTGGTCTGTCACACTCCCAGTGCTTCTAAGTTGATAATTTATTCTTCTTATCAGTTGAATCATCCTCTACTTCAAGCAAATTGTATAAAAACCTTCTCATTTCAATCATTGGAATCAAACTAACTTTGTACTTAGACTCCTTTGTCCTCGATTTACCTGCTGTTTGTGGGGAAAAACGAATTGAAGGCTAATTTAGGAAAAGTGGGGTGAGCATGTGACAATTCGTCAATCCTTAAACATTTGTATTGTTGTACTTTGTTTATATTCGAGAGATCAATCTATACAATCCTGTCCTAACCCAAGAAATGGCCGTTCCAGTTGCTTCAATCACCAAACAATAAGGAAAAGGGTTGGTCTTAGGGAGGGACGTGAGAGAAGAATGAGGTCAGAGTATCAAACTCTGCAGGATGTAGTTGGTGTGAATAGCTATGGAGAAGTTCTTCTATGTGAGAAGGTTAAATTATCAAGGTTGATCAACTTGAATTGTTCTATGTTAGACTTGTTCAATTGTTGTAAACTTGTTGTCGTGTCAGAACTTAAAACTTGTATATCATGTTCAATAGATTGAGCATTTATTTATATCATAACTATTGTAACCGCTCGACCTCTTTTCTAGAAGAAGGTGCTGACAACTACTCTCCACTTCGATTGCGTAGTGGTGAAGTGGTAAAGGTGGAGAAGGTGTTGACAACTGCTCTCCACTTTGATTGATGTTGAATAGTTTATTACTCAACTTGCCACTCCTCTACTCAACTGTTATAGATCTTTCCAGAGTTTCTTTGTAGTGGGTGCACTGCTGCACCACATTGTCGTAGACCGCCAAACTAAAACCCTAATTAGTATCCCTCATTTGTGACATTTGATGTCCGTGTAATATTGTAACACTAAGCACTACTGATGTTAAATCAATTGAGACATGCTGAATGGGTCTCTTGACTGAAGATTGTCTTGCTTGACTAGTTGATGAGTTTGTCTTGCTTGACTAGACTAATGAGGGAAGAGGGAGGAGTGCCCAATTTTGGTATTCACGAGAAAGGGAGAGAAGGAGCGCCAAGCTTTGATCTTGAAGCAAGAGTCTTCATGTTTTACTCTTTGTACTCAGCCTTACACATTGAGGGTAAAAGAGTAAAACACCAATTTTCGGTGAAAAGCAAGACGTCAAAATTTAACAAGAAACAAGACGCTCATATTTTACAAGAAGCAAGACGTTCATATTTTACTCTTTATACTCAGCCTCACCTGTTAAGGGTAAAAGAGTAAAATTATCAATTTTTGACAAGCAGCAAGTCGTGTAAACTTGAAGCAAGAGAGGTAGAAACATAAGAAAGAAAGGTAGATACATCTTGCTAAGAAGTAAGAGAGGTAAATACGTCTCCCTCTTCAAAATTAGGGTTTGAAAATGTTTGTCTAGAAGGCAAGAAGCCCATACTTTACTTTTGTGCTCATCCTCACATGTTGAGGACAAAATAGTAAAATAGCAAATTTTGGAGAAGCATGATGTCCACGCTTAGCCTTTGAGTAGGCGTGCAAGTCTTGTTTTTGAAGCAAGACGCACGAGCAAGACGTGTTTAAAAATTAGGGTTAGCTTCCCTATTTTCGAAATTAGGGTTTGGAACACCTTTAGACATAGTTTTGCAACGTTTACAAGTGTTGCAAAATTTATTTTCAAATCCTAATTAGGGTTTGAAAATATCCTTTGAGACGCATACGCACATGTTTTGAAGCCTAAGCAGGACAAGATTTATCTTTCCTAAGATGGACATGGTAAGGGGGCATTGGACTTGGATGAACAAGAGATTTCTTATGAATTTTGAAACCCTAAAAATTCAGATTTAGGGTTTCGCTGAAAACTTTATAAAATCTTCATACAGAGTCCGTTTTCGATGATCTACCCTAACTTTTTCATGCCCGGAACACCATATATCTCCCACGTGGAAGTATTTGAGGTTTGAGTTTGTTCAGAGCTTCAAAAAGACGAAACAGACAAAAGTCGGGAAAAATTCAGGAATTTTTCAGGTGAGACTCAGTCGAATATTTTGATCATATCTCTTAGCTCGTTTGTCCAATTGTTGTGATTTTTTAGTATGTTGTAGATGACATCCATAAAAAGAGTTTGGTATATAACTCATCCATTGATTCATTACCAATTTTTCCATCTCACGACTTTGTACAGGGAAATGCAGAATTGCGCCAGACGAGCTTGGTGTAAAAACGCCCCTTTTAGGCTTGTGGGCCATTTTCTTGCGTCTTGAATGTCTAATGAAGGATGTTTATGCCATTGGTGGCTTTCTTAAGCAAGGATTGACGTGGCCAAGGCTAAATTTAGCTAGTAGAAGCTATGTTTTATGGTTAGCATAATTCTTGATTTGGTGTCTGAGCACACCTGTGGCACTTTTAATCAAGTAACTTGAGATTTTATGTAAATATCTTAGAATATATTGGATTTTGTAGTAAGAAACCAATGCTATTTTAATGATTTTATATAGTAATGAATGTTGATTCATTCAGTAATTTTTCATCATAATATGTAGTTGGCCATGCATATAATATGTAGTTGGCCATACATATAAAGAAAGGACAGGGATAAGCACCTGCCTATAACTTCTTTGCAGAATTTTAAAGTTTTAATATTTTCTCATACTCGAGTCTTGAGAGATAATTTTACTAATTTATCCTTGTCAAAAGTCCACCATCTACACCCATATACACACAAATCAATCATTTCTTTAGTTTCTTTTTGAAATAAACTTAAAGATTTACTTGCATACAAATTCAAACCAATCATTTTTAGCTTTTGTTTCTTTTTTAACTGGTTGCGATTCCTCATCCACTTCTTCTGTGTCCTCTCCTTCTTCTTCTTCTTCTTCTTGAGATTCCTCATCTTCTTCTTCTACTTCAGCTTTCTCTTCTTCTTCTTTAACTTTGTTAACTTCTTGAGATTCCTCATCTTCTTGTTCTACTTCAGCTTTCTTGTTCGCCTTTCGTTTTGGGTCTTTAACTTTGTTTACTTCTTGTGATTCATCTTCCTATTGATCATTTTTCCTTTTCCTTGCTAATCTCCTTATTTTTTCCCAATCTGCTTTCAAACAACTATAAAATAGTTAGCATTTCCCAATTATATAATGCATGTAATCTTTATTTATAAAATACATTTTTATTACCCACAATAGACTTTGGTATCAACAACCATAGATGACACCAAACATGCCACCATAATCTGCGTGCAACTTGTATTTCAGTGGTGCCAACTTCTATTGTTGATCCAAGTTATTGGTTTCAACAACCAGTGTTGACACCAACTTTGTTAACTGGATGCTCAAACTTGAAAGCATTCAGGTTCATAACTTTAAAGTTGTTGTGTTGTTGTACAGGTCCAACTTAGGAATTGGTTTTACCTACATGATTTGACTAACACCCACTCAACTTGTAATTTTTTGATTCCTAACACTACAGGACAATGTCTACAAGTAAAACGTTTTAAACGATTGCTGCTTCACAAACAATTTAGTAGACACATTGTGTTTCAAATAAGATTCACAAAGTATCAATCTTATTGATTGTTACAAAAATAAAATCTAAAGTCGATGCCAACAAAATGCATTTTATAATACTTTAGGCAGTAATACCAAGTATGTAAAAAAAAACTAACAATGAAACATATAAAGCCCTTGCTATGAACAACTATAAAAAATCACTATTAAGCACTCATCAAGCATCATTCAAAATCAGTGAAATTAACATATACACTTTGAGTTTTACCTGATATTTCTTCCTTTAGTAACACCAGCAACGCAGTTCAATTTTTTTGTTTCGATCACATAAAACGGTAAATCATAACAAAATTAGTACCAAATCTAAGCAAATTTCATCTGTACTAAATCAGTTCTTAAAATTAACATGCATCAGTATTCCCTTAGTAATGAAGAACATACAACAACTAATTCAAATTCAATTTAGTAACAAGATAAAAAAAAATGAATCAAACAAAATCAGTAGAAAATCTAAACAAACTAATCGAAATATGTATTAGTTATACTAAATCATTTCAACAAACAAACTAATCGAGAAAATAACATGCATTATTTTTTAAGAAATAAAAACTGATTTTCAAATCAACCAGTAAGAAATCAAAATTAAATTGTTTAAATTTTTTTTAGTAAATCGAGTAAGAAGATTACAGTAAATTGAATAAGAAAATGTTGTTTTACCATTTCAATCTTGATGTGAATCTTCAAATTTGATCAACAACACAGGAAATCGATACTAGATTACCGCGTACGGTGGGTGGGGGGGGGGATCAAAAATTTGATCGAATTTGACCCGATTTAGTTTTAACTAAACTCTTCTATTTTGGGACGAAAAATAAATTAGCAACATATATATTCATTACTGATTGTTTTTGTTTTACATCACAGTTTTTATACGCCACACTTTTTCAATATTTTATTTTAATTTGAAGCAATTGAAGGTGAAATTGATGGAATTCAATCTATTTGATGTTGTTAACGTGTAATTAAGGACCCCAAATCTCTGATTATCAAATCAATTTTATGAAAACATGATCAATTTCGATCCAATTTAATCGAATTGAATGAAACCGATGCAAATTAGATTAGGTGAGGGTTTTTTCAAGGTTTTTAGGTCGAAATAATTGACGACCAATTTGAGTTTTGATCGATTCGATGGTGCTTAATGATAGTTGGAGATTATAACTCTTCGATTATCAAATCAATTTTAGAAAAAAATGATCAATTTATGTTCCATTGAATCGATTAATAATTACAAAAAAAAAAAACATTACGACCATTGTATTTTTAGCTCCTATATTATAATCATATAAAAAGACTCCCTTCGATTGTCCAATAAAAATATTTAATTAATATATTCATTGGGATTTGTCAACGCGGATAACTCCCAGTTGGAACCTTAACTTAATTTGCCCTTTAAGAATTTCCTTTGTGACTGCACCGTTTGTACACAATTTTTTTTTAATATATAACCTTTCCTTCTCAAAAGAAAAGAATTCCTTTGTGGTGGGAAAGTCATACGTTAGCGGTAAAGCCCAATCCATTAGTCCAAGTTCCTAATGGGCCATGGGTCCAATGTCGTCTTTTCAGCACACTCGAACCGATGACAAACGTGAGTCTCTCTCGTCTTCTTCAGTGTGCTTTCAGACAGACTTGAGAAGGAGAGAGAAACTGAGAGAGATCTACACTTCTCAGCAAAACTAATTAGAGAGAAAATCAATGATGAGTGAAGCAGAAAATTAGAGAGAAGAGTAACACAACAATAATGATGCGTCGAGATATCTCACATTATTTGCAACCTAGATTTCTTCTTATATTCCTTGTTGCCATCATTCTACTTTTTCTCGCATTTTCAAATTTTCAACGGGTAAGTTTACATTTTCATCATCTCTTTCATTTTCTTGCTTTTAGTTTGATATTTTATTGATGAAATTTCTGAGATTTCCTCTAATTTCATTTAATCAGTAGATTGCACTTTATTATATAAGTATTAAGTAATTATTCATTCTGATCTGTCCTTGATCTAATTTTTAACCTAATATTAGTTAGTCATATTCCCTATTTGAACTCGTAGAAACAATAAGTAATAACAAAGAGAGAGTGAGAGAGACCATCTATGGGATTCCAAGTAGAGTGAAATCTTCTAGGGATACAACGGACGATGTTATGGTCGAATTGATTATCATGTTGTTATAACGAAAAACAGGCAATGCCATTTGTATTTTTTAATTTGTTTCACTCTTTACTGTTTTAAGAGGAAGTGAAAGAAATGTGCACTATTACTTTCATTAACTAGCTAATGACACGATTACTCTCAAATTAGGAAGAAGAGAAGGCAGAAGAGGTGCACGAAATTACTCACAGGGTGTTCTTGGATGTTGACATTGGTGAACAGCGTTTAGGTAAAAAAGCTTCATACTACTCTTTGCATGTGAATTAGCTTGAACTGAAAATGCTGTTTGTTTTACTTTTTTTGGATTACTTGCGGTTCTAGAAAAATAGACATGTGTTTATGCTACTCTAAGTTGCTCAGGAGTATACGTGTGGTCCATCTATTGCTCTTTACATCTGTTTGATTTTGTTGAGGGTGTTTTGATTTACTTAAAACTTCATTTGCATGTGGTTTTTGGTCAGTGAACTATATAAATTGCTGAGGATAACTCTGAGTCAGTAATTGTGGTATCTTAAAGTTAACAATGAATCGTATATCCGTCACATACTAATATGCTATGTAACAGCTCTAACTTCATAGCTGAGCTTTGGTTTCAGTAGATAACTGTTTTCCTGTCCCATAGATCTTTCGTTGAAAAAATAGACGATTGTTCTTTCTTTATAAGAGTGGAAAGAGCATTCCTTTTCTTCTATATGTAATATGAATCAATGTTGTACATTCCAGTTCCTTCCAAATGCCTCCCAAGGAAAATCTCGAATTGGATCCCTAATTGACGGGTTACCTTTCAAATATTCACATGCTTGTGTTTTGAGTTTTGTGTATTTATTTTGTAACAGTCTATGATGTTTGCTGTGTTCTGATAACTCAGTAAACAATATCTGTTAAAAATGAAAGATCATGTTTAAGTTTTCTAGTATCATGTATCCCGTCATTAACTTTTATGTGCCTCTGATAACTGCTTTTGCACTTTCTACAGGTAGATTGGTAATTGGATTGTATGGCCAGGTTGTCCCCACAACAGTTGGTATGTCCTTCACTTCTCATCTATTACTTAATGTTCTTGATCCTAATGTGATCCCTTTCTATGTTGCCTTTATAGTTGCACCTGCAGAATCAAAGATTTATAAATTTCATTGGTTAAGCCTTTTTAGCGGATTTTCCGTTTGTCTTGAAATCAAATATAATAGGAAAGTAAACTTTATGGTGTATAAATCTTAAGTTAAATTTTACAGCCATGAAGAAACTACATGTTACAATGGTCTAAATTTAGGAAATTGGATGACCTTGAATTGCCATATTGTATTAAAGTTCCCTTTGGCAAATGTGTTCTTCTAACTATCTCATTAACACGAGGCCAGATTTTTCAATGGAGAACCACATCATTATTTCTTCAATCAGTCTGAGTTGTAAAAATTTAAACAAATTCCCAGAGCAAGTTGTTACTCATATAATTTTTTTTACCAGTGATGTTCTCTAGTTTAAATTTCTTTTGCGTGTTCTTTGTTTCATTTGCTTGATATATCTATTGGTAAAGGGAATGTTCAAACAAAACTTGATCTATTCAGCAAGTCATACTTTGTTTACTTGGATATGATTGCCTGATGCCTAGCTATCTGTTTTTTGCAGAAAATTTCAGGGCTCTGTGCACAGGTGCGTCGAGCTTCCTGATCTCTTTAGCAATTAACTGATCACTTGTGAGAAGCACATTTTCCAGTATATTTTCATTTTCATCATATACATCTTATCCCAGCATCATGGTAATAACGTCAGATCTAGTTTCATATTCAATTCTACCCAAGAGCTGTGTATCATCTCTCCTGGCATGTGTTTCTGGATGTGTATAAACATATAACTGTAATCCCAACACCAAACTTCCGCAAGACTCTAGTTATGATCAACTTTTATTTCAAATGCAGGAGAAATGGGCAAGGGTGCCGGTGGAAAAGAACTCCACTATAAGGGAGTACCATTTCATCGAATAATTTCTGGATTCGTAGTACAAGGTGGTGACATAGCTCATGGGAATGGGAAGGGATTTGAATCTATATATGGTGGCACCTTCCCTGATGAGAATTTCAAGGTCAAACATTCACATGCTGGTAGGTCCTTGGCATAGTCAATTAGAACAAGCTATAAAACCACAACATCCCGATTTGTTTTATCCTTCCTTTGTATTATTATGTTGTATAACACGAGGTAACTTGAGTTTCTATTTAAGAAAAATACACTAAATTATCGTGTTGATTGCATTTTGTTATCTTTCTTTTTTGTTCCGATGAGAACACATTCGTCTGAATGTTCCCTGAAGTGATGCAGATTTCTGATTTGTAGGCTGGTGGTGGTTGTAGGTATTGTTTCCATGGTGAACTCTGGACCTGACTCCAATGGCTCACAATTCTTCATAACGACTGTCAAAGCCAGCTGGTAAGGCCACCAAAGGCATGAGTCACTTCATTAATAGATTAGCAAGGCCTATCCATTCAAATCCAACTGCATGCACCTGAAATATATTCTGGCGCTCAGCCTCTCACATGAGTATATACATGCATTTATAAATATTCAAATTCAATAGGCGCATCATATTTATATATTTTCATTTTCTTCTGTTCTCATCTTTGCTTTGTCTAGAATTAACTACTTGATAGCTGAAACAAAATGTTTTTGTTTGTATAAATAAAGGCTAGATGGGGAGCATGTTGCATTTGGTGAAGTGATTCAAGGGATGGACACAGTATATGCAATAGAGGGTGGAGCTGGGACTTACAATGGTAAACCTAGGAAGAAGGTTGTGATTGCAGACGCGGGAGAGATACCTATGAGCAAGTGGGATGAAGAAACATGAAGAAACCCGACTCTTCAACAAGCACTATGTTTCAAATGATTTGGCTGTTCATGGCATTAGTGTTTAATCAATCTGACATGTGTTTCCAGATGACTCATTCTGCCTTGTTTTTGCCAACTGCTCGTTCGGAGCGTTTAATTTGTGCACTAGCACGCTAGCTAGCTAAACAGTCTAACACAATACACACTCTCAGTAGTAGTCTTGTAGATGAAAGTTATCATTTTTGCATCTGCCTAATGAAAATTTACTTATTATGTGAAACTATTCGATTCAAACCAGAGATTCCAAGAATTAAAAAACTAGAGGGTCTGGAATCCAACCTACTCGGCTAGTCTCATGTCAACTAAACAACATCCACCTTCCCCACCACCATCACCGCCAACCAGAACCAAATAATTCATCCCCGATCTTCACTCTTCACTCATTTGCGCCCAGAATAAATTTGGCCGGAAATTACTCAGTTTCGATGACAGGGTATATTTGTAATTGACCTTCTCATAAAGGTTCCCTAGATTCTCAGAAGCTGTGCAACCTTTATTTGGCGGGATTTAATTGCGCTTCTTTTCTCTTTCTCACTTCCACCGACCACCATAAACCCTAGTCTAAGCCATCTTCAATCGAGCAATGGCTTCAACGATATTTTCAGATTGTTCTTCATCGACAACAGCTCGTATTTTCACATTCAATAAAATCCGAACTGGTATTCTTCATTTAAGACAATCATCAGCTCTTGTTTCTTGCAACCCTCGAAATCCCAGCATCGGCGTTCTCAGTACGCAGCGGCGAAGTTCTTACTCCACTGCTGGTATGTGTAAAACCTCTAAACTATCCCATTTGTAATCTGCTTTTGTTATTAGGGCATTCTATTTTAATACCTTGGTCTGTGATGGAAATTTACCCCAAATGCTTAGGACTGACTGTCTTTAGTTTATCTTTTGTTACAGTGGCTATGTCACTGAATACTGAAACTTCTGCAAAGGTAATTGATGGAAAGGCTGTTGCGAAACAAATCAAAGATGAAATCAAAATTGAAGTATCGAAGATGAAGGATGCTATTGGTGTTGTACCAGGGTTAGCTGTTATTCTAGTTGGAGATAGGAAGGATTCTGCAACTTATGTGCGCAATAAGAAGAAGGCTTGTGAAGCAGTTGGGATTACATCTTATGAAATTTGCTTGCCAGAGGATTCTACAGAAGAAGATGTTCTCAAGCATATTTCTGAGTACAATGAGAATCCCAAAGTTCATGGTATCCTCATTCAGCTGCCTCTACCTCGTGTAAGTATGCTTTCCAAGAAATTAGCAAAATATACCAATTAGTTACAACAATGAACATATTGTGTTTCTCGTAACTGTATCATATACTAGAATTTCTATCACTGTTTTGTTTGGTACTCGACATTCAAATTTTGATGTGTCTGTGTTATGTAGATTTTGAGTTTTAATCTTTACCTTGCTAAGTTTGATTTTGAAAGTTAAGATGATAAAACTTTTGCTGTTCAGATGTGATAGACTGTTAAGATACTTGTTGTTAGTTACTCCCCAGTTGTTCTTTTAATGAATTTAAGGATTAGTAAGTTATGTGGTAAAGTGATCTTATGAGCTGTATGGTTTTTGTGTCAGCATATGGATGAAGCGAGAATCTTGAATGCCGTCACTATTGATAAAGATGTCGATGGATTTCATCCACTAAACATCGGGCTTCTTGCTAAGCGAGATCGAGAGCCTTTTTTTGTTTCATGTACCCCCAAAGGATGCATAGAGTTGTTGCACAGATATAGCATCACAATCAAGGGGAAGAGAGCAGTTATAATTGGTCGTAGTAACATTGTTGGACTTCCCGTGTCACTACTGCTACAGGTACTTCTGTTGCTTTGTTATTTGACATACATGGCAAACCATATAAATTGATTTAGGTTGTTGAATTTGATTTTAGTTGGTTATTCTGCTCTATCTATTTTCTCTTACTGATTTGCAATGTCTGATGTTTGCAGAGGGAAGATGCTACCATCACTATTGTACACTCTAGAACCGAGAACCCTGAGGAGATCGTGAGACAGGCAGATATCATCGTCTCTGCTGCTGGGAAAGCAAATATGGTGAGGGGTAGCTGGATTAAGCCAGGGGCTGTTATCATTGATGTCGGCATTAACCCAATAGATGTAAGTAGGATCTGTCCAATTTTTGTGCTATTCTATATGGATTGTGCTAACTAGTTTTTCTGCTAAGTAAGATTCTTAGTGAACAACTGTGGATGTTTGCTTTGAAGAAAGATCAATCTATATTGATTTCTTATTTTTGTTTTGTACTTGTCACAATATTGACATTATCAGCCTAAAATCTAAGTTTGAAATATATGTAGCTATACGGAGATCAAGATATGTTTAAGCCTTTTTTTAACTCGGTGGAAAGCATGTTTTGAGTTGGAACCTACCCAGATTATTGAAATTGCTTTTATGTTTGACAGGATCCAGAAAGTCCTCGAGGCTACCGGTTGGTTGGGGATGTTTGCTACGATGAGGCCTGTAAAGTAGCTTCAGCTATTACTCCAGTACCTGGTGGAGTCGGTCCGATGACCATAGCCATGCTTCTATCAAATACCCTTAGCTCAGCTAAGAGATCACTGAAGTTTGAATGAGAGTTGAACAATTTTTCGGCTTACTTAGGAACAATGATGTTTCATAGGCCCCTTCTCAATAGAAGGTTATTCTTAATGATCTCAATGACTAGCTTTATTTTCTGTTTCACTATAAGCTTACTCATGTTCTCTTCTGTCATATTTATATAGTCGACTGCACATTTTTGCCTTCTCATTCTATTTCATTTTGTTCATTTAAATTGTCACACCTGTCGTAAGTATGTTCTGCTTGTTTGTAACCGAAGTGCGAGTTGTATTTGACTTTTTGAATGTATAGCTTTTTAATCCATCAATCTATCAACCTGTAGCTATTACGGTTTGAAACCCTTTCAGGATTTGTTACAACATCTCCACTTAATGATGTACACAATGTACTCAAGTCACTTATCAGGTTGTCCTAGAGACTTTGGAGCCAAGTCTCCAGTTAGCTGCTGCTGTTCTAGCACAGGTAAGCAGATATATTGGTTTCTTTGTTGTCTTTTTTCCGTCTTTTATCAGGGTGAGTTTTCCTTCCATGGAGTTATCAGTTTGTTTCGATGAAGTGCTACTGAGCGTCTTTTTGCCTGGCGTTTTTGAGGGCTACAAAAAATTAATTTGGGGCGACTAATAAAACAAAATAAGGTCATTACGAAGTAATATCAGTACACACCTTATCCATATATTTTTTAACGACTATTTAATGTTGATTAATTAATTAATTAAGTTGGTTATAGTTAGTGTTAGATAAGGAATTTGAGTTATAGTTTTAGAATAGAAATAGAGAGTGTTTTAGAGAAGAAGAAGAAGAAGTTTGGAAAAACTAGGTTTTACCTAAAACCAATAACAAACATGGATGAGTATGAGGAAGAAGGTGAGAAACATTATGAAGAACATAATATTGAAGGTTCAAAGACGTTTAGAGATGACGATTTGGATTAATAACAAACATGGATGAGTATGAGGAAGTAGGTGAGAAAACATCATGAAGAACATAATATTGAAGGTTCAAAGACGTTTAGAGATGACGATTTGGGATATTTGTTAGATGATCCAAATTTTGGTGAGGAAGAAAACCTAGACGACGATTTAGCGAGAAAAATGATTAATCACATCAAAATGAAGATAATAATACATCAAAAAATCAGGTATTGTGTTAAGAAGCTCAAAAACCCACTTTGTATGCGTTTGTACGTGATCGGTAACAAGTAAAATTCATTTTTGCATGCATTTAATGCCATGGACATCCCAGAATCGGTAGATAATGGAGTGCTATATCTACCAATTATACACTCCTGTGCCAAATTTATGGTATAATCGGTAGTCTCGTGAAGATTACTTATTACGGATTATACAAAATCTCCAAATTGATTTTTTTATGAATTTCTGTTTGCATAATCGGTAGTTTAGGAATACTTATTATCTACCGATTATGTTAGTCGCCCCAAAAATGAATTTCTCCAAACCTACAAATTTTTTATTTTGCAAACTTTATAATCGGTAGTATATGGTATATCGTTATCTACCGATTACATTGCAATCGGTAGTTGTTTAGCAAATTAAACCTCCGATTATACTTGTTTTTATGTACAGAACTTGACTTGATTTCTTTCTATAATCGGTAGTAAAGGAACATAATTAACTACCGATGGTTGATAATCGGTAGTACGGGGATATTATTATCTACCGATTTTTGTTAATCGGTAGTAAGGTAACATAATTAGCTACCGATTATTATTGTCTAACTCATTGCTATTTTACGTAGATTATTGAATGAGTTAATCCTGTTTCATACGAGGGTCCTGATACTTCCCTACACTATGCAAATAATTTGGTACGCTACCTACCCACTTTTAACTTGTTCTAAGAATATATGTTACATGGTTAGGCTTATGATATTTGTTTTGTTATATGCGCATTAAGACATTTGGAAGTAAGGCGGAGGGAAAGGAATGACTTATAAACAAGGCAAAAGAGAGGATGTGCGTTGTAGTTCAGAACAATTGCGTGAGAGTTGATCGATTTGAAATGATTTGTGAGAGAGGTGGCGAGCGAAAGAGTCACGTGGGAAAGGATCGTAAATACGTAAAGAAGACGGAGAGGATATACCGAGGTAATTCAAAGAAGATTGGATGCCCATTTAATCTTATCTTCCGTAAGCCCGACGGTAAGAAAGGTAAAGTATGTGTTATGTATAAAGTTGCTAATGGTTGTCACAACCATGAAGATCCGGAAAGTCTTGTTGGGAACGTAATGGTTGCCAAGGTAAAACCAAAGGAAATGGAGACGGTGAAGTCTATGAGGTCCGTAATGAAAGCAAGTGCGATTCTATCTAAGATAAAGGCGGACGACCCCAACAACTTGTCTTCGTTGTCTACAATTTGGTCGGCGCTAGCAACGATCAAAAGGATGGAATGGGATGGTCGAATGGTTATGCAACAGTCAGAGTGGTTAGCCGAGAAACACACTTACATGTAGAGAAAATAAGAAAGGGATGGTAAGGTGATTCGTACTTTCTTGGCACATCCGAAGATGATCCAATTGGCTCAATGCTTTCATCAAATTTTGTTGATAGATGTTACTTAGAAGACAAACAGGTACAACATGTCGTTGTTGAACATTGCTTGCCACATTTTATACAAATGCACATTTACGGTGGCTTGGGGTTTAATGGATGCTGAGAACGATGTGAGTTTCATTTGGATGTTACAAACATTAAGGTCGATTAATAATGGCGAGCATTTTCCAAGGGTTATTGTAACGGATAACGATCAGCCTTGATGAATGCAATAAAGGTAGTGTTTCCGGAAGCCCAGAATTTGCTTTGTACGTGGAACATTCAATGCAACATCAAATCCAAACTAAAAAACGAAACAAAGGTACCAAGAGGTCGAAAGAAGAGGATGAACGTATTAGTAAACTAACCGTGGAAGAACACGAAGAAGAGAAAATGTTGGCCGATGAAAAGTGGATCGAGGATGGAATAAAGTGGTCTTTATTTCTAAAAGCATGGGATAAGATAGTTTGGTCGATGACGGAGGAAGTTTATGAATACAACTTGAAGAACTTTGAGGATGAATGGAGCAAGAACTATCCCAAACCAGTTAAGTATCGCAAAACACAATGGTTGGGACCGCATAAGGATAAGTTTGTGTTTGCATGGACATATGAATATCAGAACTTCAAGAACGAGGCAACAAGCATTGCAGAGGGGTCCCATGGTCGATTAAAGAACATACTAGTCGGTAGTCAAAATGGGGTTATGTCGGTCCAAGAAGAAATCCATGAGTTCACTAATCGTGACCTCACTAAGATTTATGGTTCAATGGAAAAAAAATCGGCATAGATTCCCGTTGGCACATTTAAAACATAAAAATCTTCTAAGGGGTATAGTTTACAAAGTTTCTTGGTGGGCAATAAATTTCATGATAAAACAATTGGAGTTGTACAGAGATCACGATGATGAAACTACGGTTTGCAACTGCAAGACGATGATAGGTATTGGACTCCCGTGTCATCACATGCTTGGAAGGTATATTGAAGTGATTGACATTAATGATATTCATCCCTTTTGGAAGCAATAAACTTTCACTCCAAGCACCCCGGTGGTTGATGGTGCGTCGTTCGTGGAGACGAAAATATTTGCACGAATACTCGAGCGTTACTCTACGTCAAATGGGACACAAAAGAAAATATTGATGCACTATTTAGAGGAAGCCCTTCACCCCTGTTCTAAAGGTTGTTCAGGAACCAATGAAAGGAAAGACGATGGGTAGGACGAATACCGAAAAGCCGAGGTCAATTCAAAGAAAAGAGTTGAAGGAATGGTTATCTAGTCAACGTGACCTTTCTAGGCATCAATATACTGAAGCTGAGTATGAAGATTTGCCGGCTCTAAGAAAAAGGGGACTTCCAAGGAAGGATCAAGGTGGACCAAGCTCACGACAAGTCAAACCTAAGGTCTCTACGATTCCTTCCCAACTAAGTCAAACCCAACCTATACATGATGAGTATTTGGAACAACCCCCTCTACTCATTATACCATTTTTTTTGTCCACCGACGATGTCGATGGGGATGACAATTGTGGTTTTTACTTCGAAACAAATATGAGACTTTAGTGAGGCGGTTACCGAGAATATCACCCAATGTCAATATTTAAGAAATAAGATGGCCGCACAATTATTGGAGGATAAAGAATTTATATTTAAATGATGAGAGAAGGAGAAAAACATGTTATAGAACAAGAGATGAAAGGGTTATATACTTGTGTAAAATGCCGAAACTGATTGGAGACAATCAGATCCAGGTATTGGATGGTAATACCGATATGTGGGTATCTTTTAACGGATGTATTGAACTGTGTGGTAAGTTATTTTTGTCCTCCTTCATTAGGAGTGAGTGTTACATTTACACCCACAAGGACGGTATGTGATGATTCGGTCAAGGATAGACGAATCATTATGGCATGGCTTAATAGCAATCATTTTATTGGGTTAAGGTTAACGGATGATTGTTCATTACCTCCATTGAGTAGGTGGTCGGATTACTTCCCAACTAAGCATTGTAAGGAGTGGTTGAAGCAATACGAGTCCAACATGAAGCGTTGGGATCGTTTAACAAGCTCAGGAAAGGACCCAATTGATTTGACCTTGGATGGTGAGTAGTTGATTTTGAATATATATTTTGAACACAAATGTATAGACAAATATTAATGCAATGTTTTGTGATCGTTAACAAAAAAGAAATTATTTTTTTGCATGCATTTAATGCCATGGACGTCTCATAATCGGTAGATAATGGAGTACCATATCTATCGATTCCATTGTAATCGGTAGTACGGGAAAATGATTAACTACCGGTTAATGTTGTCTATGCATAATCGGTAGTCTAAGAATTTTTTTAACTACCGATTGTATATGTTGCCCCAAATTCAAAATCGAAAAAATTATCAAAATTCCAACATTTTGAACATGTATAATCGGTAGTCTAAGAATTTTTTAAACTACCGACTGTATATATTGTCCCAAATTCAAAATCGAAATTTTTTTCAAAATTCCAACATTTTGAACATGTATAATCGGTAGTCTAAGAATTGTTTAAACTACCGATTGTATATGTTGGCATGTTGCCGCAAATTCAAAATTGAAAAAATTATCAAAATTCCAACATTTTGAACATGCATAATCGGTAGTCTAAGAATTTTTTAAACTACCGATTGTATATAATGTCCCAAATTCAAAATCGAAAAAATTATCAAAATTTCAACATTTTGAACATGCATAATTGTTAGTCTAAGAATTTTTTGAACTACCAATTGTATATGTTGCCCCAAATTCAAAAACGAAAAAATTATCAAAATTCCAACATTTTGAATATGTATAATCGGTAGTCTAAGAATTTTTTAAACTACTGATTGTATATGTTGCCCCAAATTCAAAATCGAAAAAATTATCAAAATTACAACAATTTGAACATGTATAATCGGTAGTCTAAGAATTTTTTAATCTACCGATTATAGTGCAAAATGTGTCCAGGAACAGGCAGTCCCATCGGTAAGTGCAATTGGTAGATCTTTATCTACCGATTGTATAACACTAACATAATC
Source organism: Papaver californicum (assembly GCA_023531435.1). Lineage (NCBI taxonomy): Eukaryota > Viridiplantae > Streptophyta > Magnoliopsida > Ranunculales > Papaveraceae > Papaver > Papaver californicum. The sequence goes on from JAJJMC010022576.1 coordinate 71,324, forward strand.
GGTAGATTGTTATCTACCGATTGTTGATGAGCATACTTAATCGGTAGGTGATGCAGTACCACTTATCTACCGATTATAATGTAAAATTTCAACAAAATAACTTGTTAAAAATAAATCTCTTGCAAATCAATTGATAATTCACAAAAAGAACATAAAATCCATTCAAATGTTAGAACATTAAACACCAGTAATGTTAAACACCAGAGACATATCCATAAAGTAAACAAGTTTCTTATAAATCAACTTTCAAAATGATGCTCTTTGACAAAATAACCACAATCTAATTTCTAGATTTTTTGGTTTTTGTACGAGGACGACGAACACCAGCGGCTAAGAAACTTTCAGCATCAGTGGCATTGGCTTCACCCTCAGGGAAATTTGCTTCAACATCAGCACTCGATGAACCGCGGGATCTTTTACTGTGCTTTGCTGCTAGCCTCTTAGGCTTATTCACAGATTTCTCCCCAAACTTGCTAGCATATGCTTCATTATCAATGTTGTCAACGAGGTCTTTATGCTCTCTCATCTTATCAATTGATAAAGGCACTCCCGCATTTATGCACCCAGCTATCTTCTTTGAGAAAAATGTAAACTTTTTTTTTTTTTTTTCTGCTTTTAAGAAATAACAATCAAACGATTATTATCTAAAATATTGAGCCGTAATATTAAAATAAAAAGGAAATAATGTTATGTACCATCCTTTCATAACCAGAGGGTTTGTCTTTGATGATGCAAGTATAATCGGACACCCTGGTGGTTTTTCCTTTATCTTCACGGATCACATGAAGATGAGAATGTTGCCGGTACCATACCATATAGCGTGGATCTACTTCATCACCTCGGTTGACAGGTCTCCCATTGTTGATCATATATTGCATCATGTTATTCCAATCTTCAACGGATGGGTTATCAGAGTAAACTACTGTGATAGAGTCCTTACCACAAGTAGATTTCTCGACGTCCAATTTGAACTTGCCGCGCATGTGACTCCAAGTTTCTTCTTGGACATAACCGAGTTGACGCATCACCTTAGAGGCATTGTACATGACATATCCAGTGGGATGCCACAAGGGTCCATAGTAAAACGACAACCCAAACCTTCCCGCTATATGACCACTAGCTCGGTCTTCCATGTATGGATCAAAACATACATCTTCGGACGCCATCGAGTCTAATTTCCTCCTCAAAAAAATCAACTCATGCTCCTTATACCTTTAATGGTTTTTGTCAAAGATGTATTTTTTTCCTCGGGGTGTTCCTTTCTCTCATGCCGGATTCTCTTTGGCCAACCCGAGGGACGGGAAGTGGTCATAGATCCATGTCTAGTGTACATATCAAACCAAGTATGAGAAAATTGATTGTTAAAAATGAAAAAGATAAATAACAATCAAACCATCAATAGAGTTACCAAAATACCTGTAGTAGGCTCACGTTCCCGGTAATTTGGCTAGTTGATTCCCTCGATGCCTTTCTCAACTCTTCCATCAAGAACGCATGACATGCGGTGCCCCACGAATAGTCACGAACTTTGTTGAGAGGATGCAAAAGTTGTAGAAGGTTGCCACTACAATTGGGGAAAATGACACATCCCCAAAACACAAAGAAGATATGCAGTGGATGCAGCATTGACTTCGTCATCGCTAAACTCTGGATTCATTTCTTCTTTATCCTTGGTGCCTTTGAACATATTCATTAATTGAACCATGCTGAACTGTCTGGTTTTGTAAGGAAAGCACCGTTTGAACTCATCGTCGGATGTCGCTCGATCCCAACCAAGGCACTTCTGAGTGTAAAAATAAAGTTTTTCTCAGCTTAACTGTTTCACATAATCAAACTTGACCGCCGTACCATGGTCAGCAAGACTTAGAATCTGCACCATATCATCGGGGGTGATCGTCATCTCAGGATACATTCTCTCCATGAAGGGTGATATCGACACCCGGTCATGCTGTAACATTGAATTCTCGGCAGCTGTAGATAACCCCGAGTGATAAATACTTTGCTTGAACCGTTCACACTCACCACCTAACGACCAATCTTTCATCTTTCTTGGTGCAACCGCAGGTTTGAGTAGACGAACCGCATCAGAATGGTCCTAATATACACGACGAATTATAAAATAATTAGAATAACAGTTAACACTTCTACGAATAAAAAGATAATAGGTTAAAAATGGTGTTTTATAATTATTACCTCATTTGAATAAATTTCTTTCGCCCAAGAGTCTTTGTATCCAAATAAAAGATCTCCTCCATCTCTTGGTAACCCAGGGATTTGGCCTTCTTGAATACCCTTCATCTTCAAAGAGGCGGGGACTTGGTGTCCTCCTTTCTTCTTAATTGCCTTCTTTGTACCTTGTCCTTCTCCTTGTGTACCACTTGGTTCTCCTTCATCTTGGTATCTAACTTGTGGAGTACTTGGTTCTCCTTCTTCTTGGTTTCTACTTCTTGGAACACTTGGTTGAGCTCCTTCGATGATAGAGATTCCGCTAGCGCTCTTTTCTCTTCTTGCACTAGAAGTTACTTTCTTACCTCTTTCATGACGAGGCCCCAAAACAATTGTATCTTGGGCTTGCTTAGATCGCCTTTCCATAACAATTATTTCCAAGAAGACACCGTTTAATCACTACATAATCGGTAGACAAAGTACATAAAACTCAACCGATTGTTTATAATCGGTAGTAAAAAAAACAAATTAACAACCGATTGTGCATAATCGGTAGCACGAGCTCTACATTATCTACCGATTATGCCTAAAAACTGGAACAGAAAAGTCTAATCTATGGACACACATACAACCGGTAGTTATATAAAAAGATTAGCTACCGATTATGTGTAAATTTTGGTACAAGAGGACAATCGGTAGTTAATGACTAAATATAACTACCGATTATGAAGTATGTTTTGAGGAATCACTAACTTTCATAATCGGAAGTTTAACCCTATACGAAACTACCAATTATGTGTAAATTTTGGTACAGGGGGACAATCGGTAGTTAATGACTAAATATAACTACCGATTATGTAGTATGTTTTGAGGAATCACTAACTTTCATAATCGGGAGTTTAACCCTATACGAAACTACCAATTATGTGTAAATTTTGGTCCAGGAGGACAATCGGTAGTTAATGACTAAATATAACTACCGATTATGGTCGATGTTCATGAGAAATAAAGAACACTAACATAATCGGCAGTTAAATACAAACACGAAACTACCGATTATGACACATAACCTAAAACCCTTGATATTCTATTGACGATTTCATTCGATTGAAGCATAAAACACAAATAATGGTAAACCCTTACCTTATTGGAGCCCTTACATAGTGCTGGAGAGGCTGATTGTCGGAATCAGTCTCCGTATCTAGATCATCATCTTCGTGTTCTTAGTGTTCTTCATATTCCTCACTACGTTATTCAACAATCTCTCTATTTTTTATTCTCTCGGCAAAATTCGACCAATTAGTATTATCAGGTTGACGGGTTGTTTGCTTTTTTCGAGCAATCTTTAGAGTGTAATTACAACGATGAATTGGTTTACGATGAAATGATTTAGCCACAATCGGTAGTTAGAAAACAAGAGAAGAAGAAGAGAAAACGGTGACAATCGGTTGGAACAAAAATGGTAAAGGTTTAGGTTTAGGTTTAGGTTTTTATACTTTTATTAATGAAAGGGTTAAAAATATTTTTTAATTACTGAGAAAATATATAGTTATTTTACATACTATTAGACTATCACATAGCCACATCTATTGGATAGGTTTAAATTAGTCGTTCTAAATTAATTTTTTATAGCCCTTAAAAACATCATGTTTTTTTCTAAATTAATTTTTTATAGCCCTTAAAAACATCATGTTTTTTTGTTTCCTTTTTTTTTTAGACTAGGTTGACTATGGCAGAAATTGAAGCAATCATCAATGAGTTCAGGAGTCATCGCCTCTCTGAACTTCCCGAGGTAACGATATAATAACATTGGTCTGTTTATTTTTTTTCTCGTTTCAAGAGGCGAGGATCTGTACACGCACCTCTCACTTACACAATCGCTGTAGGACACCCAGGGGAAATCACCTTTTAGTTCCTTTTTTCTATTAAAAAATATGTGGATTTGCTTAACAACTGCTATAGCCAATCTTGGACTGATATCTGTCTTGAATTTGACAAACTGTGTTTGCATCCTGTCAGCCTCAAATCTAATGATGTCATTTGAACTGGTGCATTCCTTGTTCAAAATCATTTGAATCTTCCATATACCTTGGAAACATACATTTGCTGTAGGATATTTACTTCCAAAAAAACATATTTGTGACATCATAAATGCTTTAAGATGTTTAGAAACTGTAACAATTTGCTCCCACTCTTCTGAAGTAGGACAGTTTTGATAGTTATCATCAGCAAACTTTAAATGCTTAATTTCTGGTATACAATGGAACTGTCGAGCATTATAGAAGTGAATTCTACCTTGAAGAAACATCTAGGCATAAATCCTTCTCTGGTGTCAATTCCAGTTTCATGGCAGTGTGTACGAACATCGCTTTTGTTACTTTGGAACCTTTAAGGTACTTGACTGATTCTCGAACCTTCTCCGCTGCAACATTAGCTGTGGTTAATGGAAGAAGGGTTAACCGTTAACCCTTCTTCCATTATAAGATTCGAAGTATGTGCACAACAAGGCACATCGAAATATGACCCGGCGCTATGCAGAACACCCTTCAGATAAAGTTGATCCATCAGTGGTTTAGGGCATGTGACATCCGAAATTCTGAATTATTCGACATAATAGAATACAGTAGAATGATACCATAGTCCATAGGTCATCTTTTATGAGGCAAAATCCTTTCAGTCATCTGTAAATGGGATCCTTAAACTTCTATTATGTACGCGTAGAGAAACTAAACCCGTATGATTTAGGCTTGCTATATCATAGTTACCTTGTCAACTAACATCCTACAAAAATCTATGCAGCTAGTGAAGCTCTCTCAGGTATGGTTTCTCAAGGGTAATGTCTAAACCAAAGATTTTGATCTTGGATACTTCAAAAGATAACAACTTATGCGAAGGAATCCTCGCAATGTAATCTAAATCATCTACTACGATACACAAAGATGATAAGAGAAAAGAGAGACCTAAGGAATTTTGTACATCCGGTTATTTCTTTCACTGGCATAAAGTTGCACAGGAATGTATTTCTGAAAAATATACTTTAAAGCACTTAGTTGTTGGTTCTTTTTACATTTCCAAGGGAAAAAAGATAGATCCAAGAAATATTTGAATTGAGGTTTAATTAAAACAGATTAAATAGAAATGCAGTGATGGTAGCTGGTCTGTTTAGCTAGACTAGAGATAGAAAAAGGGCAGTTGGCACTGTATGGGATAAGTTGTTGATCAATTTCTGTTTCTTAAACCATGAAATGCAAAAATTGTCTGATTCTTAATGAGCGTCTGGTTCTTAATGAGTAAAATCAGCTTATTCATTAATGGAGAATTCTGCTGTCTTAGTTCTTATGCTGTTGTCAGTCAGTGTTGGTTACATTGGAGTTTTTACTTTTTAGCCTCCCCCCAGCTTGCATTTGGGTATCAATAGCACTTCCGTGTTAATGTATTGTACTGGCCTGTTGGGTGATACTTGCTCATACTTAGGTGAGAGCTTTGAAATCTGCAAGACTTCCAAGTCTTCAACCGAATAGAAAGTTGGGTACACGTGGAAATCATGATTCAATGTTATCATGTCCTAATGGACAGACCATCATCATAAACGGTCACCTTACCTAGACTAAATGGCGTGATGTAACAGAAACCAACTCTCTTTTTATCTTCTGTTGTTTTTTTTTATAATTTTCACGCATATCGATGTTTATAAAAAAACTGTTGTTGGAGGAGCACCCTTTATTTGTCTTTGATAGTTTTCTCTTCTTTTCTCTACCATCTTCAGAAACCAAAGGGAAAAAAAAATCAGTGTACTGAAAGTCACAAACAATCAAAAAAAAATTTTTGCTATAAAATCCTCTCTTCATTATCATGGGATCTTACTTGAGGTGAATTGTTTCTCGTTTAATTTTTTATCTAGTTCAATTTCACTAAAGATTGTATTTTAATTTATGACTATTCACTTGTTTTTTAATCGTGTTTTTTTATCTTCTCTGTTTCTGGTGGTGTTGTGTTCTTTTGTTCTTTCTTGTCTACTATTTCGTAGCTTTACTACAGATACAGTTGTAACTATTGATGTTCATAAAACTAAGGAGCTTGTCACTCATTCTGGTCACCATTACCTTGATGTCAGGTGAGTCTTTATTTATTTATTTATTTAGTTTGTTTTTAGTTTTCTAAGTTTGTAGTTCTAGTTTAACTCAGGTCCTAATTTGTAATGATTTTTGGTTTGCATGAACAGAACAACAGAAGAATTTAACAAAGGTCATGTTGATGTAGATAATCCTCTTAATATTCCTTACATGTTCAACACACCCCAAGGTCTGTTCCTTTACATAAAGACTCTGTTTTCTCTGTTTTCGTTTTCTATTTTGGTATTGAAGAAATGGGTATAAATTGATTAAGGTTCATATCAAAATTTCAGGCAGAGTAAAAAATCCTGAGTTCCTAGAACAAGTTATATCCGCCTGCAACAAGGATGATCATCTAATAGTGGTAATCTTTTATTTATTTCTTTTTTATTAAATTTTATTAGAACAAATGAGCCCTTCTAATTTTATACCAAAAGTTGGAGATAAATCTGCAGTATCTGAATTGTGTTTATATGATATTAAGGGTTGCCAGAGTGGGGTTAGGTCACTTGGTGCATCTGCTGATCTTCTCAAGGCTGTAAGAATTCTTGCATCACCCCTTATTAAGTAATTCTTGCATCCGGCTCTCAACTAATTAATGTTGCTTTGCTGAGTAATTTTCTAAATACCTTAACTTTCGGATGTAGGAATTCAAGCATGTAAGTAACATGGGAGGAGGATATGCTGCATGGATGCAGAATGGCTTAGCTGTGAAGAAGCCTGATCAAGCTTGAATGTGCAATGTTCTGTTTCCTAGTGCCAACTCTCAATGCTTTATTCTGGAAGTAAAAATCACGTTGGCTCTACCTACCAGTCTACTACTCAACCAACACTGTATAATGTGTATGTCATTGTGTAATTTAGACATATGTCAATGGAGCACTGCATTACTCTTTGCTAGCTGTAGTTTTCTCTACTATCATAATAGAAATTATGCAAATCAACTACCCAAGTGCTAATTGTTCCTCAGAACTGTCTACTGCATCTATGGTTGAAATTTTGAACAAGTGGATATGCAGAGGAAATGGGAGTTGCATGCTTAGCATCTCAATCTACTTCCTTACCCCCCACCCCACCCCCCTACCCAGTAGATGAATCATGGATCTGGATACACAACTGTTACATTGTGTATGGTTGAGATGGTAGATTGTATTAAATGAAACAACCAAAAAATAATAACAATATGCATATGGTTAAGGCTGTAGAGACTCTAGACTGGTTGGTAAAACGGTAGTAAAGTAGCAAAAACTGAATGATAAAGCCCCTGGTGTGGGCACCGCACTGTTGGGTTCAGCAAAAAAAACTACGAGAGCATCACACCAGAAAAACCTTTTTTTTTGTACTTTGATTCAAATAAAATTTATGAAAAGAATTAGCTTAATACATCATCATTATCCTTCCACACCCAATTAACAATATCAGGTGGAAAATCATCATAATATTCAAAAGATACAGACTCTTCTCTAGCTTTTCTAGTTATAGAATGTACTGCTCCATTAGCAATTCTATTAATTTTCTTACAAAACGAAAAAAAATTCCTAGCTAATTTATTTCTAATATCCAAAACAAAACCTGTCCAATGAAGAAAAGTTTCAGATTCATTAATCGACTTAATCACCACTTCACTATCTGGCTCAATTTGAAACCCAAACTTTCTGCCCAGCTAAGTGCATTCACTATTGCCAAACACTCCAGCCTCTCCACGCATTTCTCTGGACCTAGTATTTCCTCAACTTTCAGTCCTTCTGCTCCATGACAATATCCCGCACAATCACGAATAATCAGTCCCGTACTTGCTTCTGTTGTATCCATTACATAGGAAGCATCTATATAATTTTAATAAAACCATTTCCAGGGGGAAACCAATGTCTTTCAATCTGCAAAACATTATTATTAGATTTTGTTCCCAATTCTCCATTGTCTATACATTGATTAACAAGAAAAGAAATCTTAGAAACTGTAATCTGCCAGTTAGGAGTCTGTTCTTGAAAGACCTTTGTACACATATAAAAACCATTGTGTTGCTGAATGTAAGCATTAGAAGGAAATAACTTGACAAGTGCAGTATCCAGAATCCAAACATCATGCCAAACAGAAATGTTTTCTCCAGTTCCCACAAGTCATCTAGTATTGTCATTAACATCCTGAATCACCCATTTGATTCCAGATTGAGGATTGCCTGTAATAAGTGATCCAATTTCCATTCTTGTCTTTATACTTTGCCAAGAAATTTTTTGCCCATTCTGCATTAGAAGACTGAATCTTCTAGAGCAACTTCATAAGAAGAGCTTTATTGATATCCTCAAATCTCCTAATTCCTAACCCACCTTCTTCTTTTGGCACACACACCTTATCCAAGCAATAATAATCGATTTTCTTTCATTAGAAGTACCAGACCAGAGAAAATTCATAATAATCCTCACATTCATCAATAATTTTCTTAGGTCATTTATAGATGGACATATTGTAAATGGGAATGCTACTGAGCACAAATTTAGTAAGAGTAAAGTCTAGCTTGAAAAGACATGAGTTAATGAATGTAACTGAGAAACTACACAACACAGTATTTATATATAGTCACCCTCAGAAGTCAGATCCATAGATGATTAGTTATTAATTACTTTTCAGAGGCATCCATTGCATGTATACTGAAGGCAAAATTCTTAAATATATGTCTGACTTTTTAGCTAAACAACAAAAAGAAACTCATATTAAAGTCTGCGGATATCCAACTCAAAACCAATTGATAACGAATGGGATGACCCTTCTATATTATATTTTAAATTTATTATGGGAATATTAACAATGTGGGACTATTATCCTTCATAACTTATTCCTTGATAAAACAAAACCTATATAAAATAACCAGAGAGAAAGGCAAATGCGAAGCTTGAAATCACACTACTAAAGAAATTTCAAAAGCTTCAGCAGCAGCAGCAGTTACATTCTCCACAACAGTATCAACCATGGCCGACGAATAGTACTTGCTCAAAAATAGTCGTGTCTGGATCATTGGTAGTGGACCAGCAGCTTATACAGCAGCAATTTATGCAGCTAGAGCAGAACCGAAACTAATGTTGCTTGAAGGTTGGATGGCAAATGATATAGCACCAGGTGGTCAACTGACAAAAACCACCGATGTCGAAAACTTCCCCGGTTTTCCTGATGGAATTCTAGGGTCTGAAATTATGGATCGTTGTAGAAAACAGTCATTACGTTTTGGAACAGAAATCTTTACGGAAACTGTCAATAAAGTTGATTTCTCTAAAACACCTTTTAAAATCTTTTCTGATTCAAAAACTGTTGAAGCGGATACTGTAATTGTAACTACTGGAGCTGTTGCTAAGAAGTTGAACTTCCCTGGATCTGAGGGAGTACTGGAACCGTGGGATTTCGGCTAGTGCTGTTTGTGATGGAGCTGCGCCGATATTTAGGAATAAACCATTGGCTGTGATTGGTGGTGGTGATTCAGCTATGGAAGAAGCTCATTTTTTGACTAAGTATGGATCTAAAGTTTATATTATACATCGTAGGGATGTATTTAAGGCATCGAAGATTATGCAGAATAGGGCTATGACTAATTCTAAGATTGAAGTTATCTGGAATTCTGCTGTGGTAGAAGCCAAAAGTGATGTGGGAGGTAGAGGTAGTTTGGGGGGACTGAAATTGAAGAATTTGATTAGTAGAGAAACTACTGATTTGGATGTTTCAGGATTGTTTTTTGCAGTTGGGCACGAGCCAGCTACCAAGTTCTTGGATGGGCAGTTGGAGCTCGATTCAGATGGATATGTGGCGACAAAGCCTGGGACGACTCTGACTAGTGTTAGGGGAGTTTTTGCTGCTGGGGATGTTCAGGATAAGTACAGGCCGGCTATTACTGCTGCTGGGTCAGGTTTGTGCAATTTACGCTCATTCTTTATTATACTTGTGGTTGCAGTTATAAATATTAGCGTGAAAACAATCTATTTCAATCGAGCTTTCAATTTATGGTACCCATTGAGATTAGGAAATGGACAGTTATGTTGTAAAACATTTTCGTGTTAGAACGCAACTGCTGTAGATAGCAAATCGTACAGAGCCTATTTGTTGCTGTAGAGCTCCTTGGTATGAACTTTGTTCTTATTAAGTTGTCCTAGTGTTAGACTATTGATACCAATGTGGGGTTTCTGAAGTTACTAGTATATGGACTTACCATTTCGAATAGAACAAATCATTTCTGTATTTGAACCACAAATATGTTTTTAGTTGTACAGAATGAGAAGAGAAATGGGCATTCCTGTATGTCACTGAACTTTGCAATAGGCAAGAGCTAATTCTAGATTTCATTTTCCCTGTTTGAGAAAATTATTTCATGTTCTAGAAATGATGTCTATCTCAACTCAACATATTGTTAGTGGATAATCAGATATACTCTGGCCTCATTATGCGTTTGGTTCATAATACAGTAGTATTTCTGTTTTCCCATTTTTGCTTGAAAACATTATGATGTTGTTTACATTTCTTGGTTCCTTTCTTGATGTTGAAGAAACTGTATTTCTTTTTTAAAATCTTTGTTACGGTGTGCAGGATGCATGGCAGCACTTGAAGCTGAACATTACCTGCAAGAGATTGGACAAACTCTTTAATTAAGCATAAATAAAGCGTACGTGTTCTGTGCGATCAGGTGTGATTGCTCACTACTGTGTTCATGTGAAGCGTAAATGTAATAAAGCTGCTAATGAGTCTTCATATCATAACTGGTTTGGGAGTCTTCCATCTATCCCTTTATCTGTTCTTCGAGAATCTAGAGGATCAAATTTATGTAAATTAATTTTTCTATATATGAAAAGGCGTTTTTGATCAAGTTAATAAAAAAACAAACAAACAAAAAAACATTTGCTCCGGTTGAACTAGCATGTCAAAATGGTTGGTACGGTCTTGGAGTTCATCCTGGTGGCCTGACTATTTCATTCACCATTTATATTTGAAAAATGAAGTTCTCTCAATCTGGCGCCTAACTTCCCCCCTAAATATTTCGCAGAAATCAATTCCCCTCCAAATTTTCGTGAAAATCGAACATTTTCGTCAAGCCCACAAAATTACCCCCCACACTCCCAAAATTTTCGCCCCTCCGGTTTTTCTGGCGTCATCTTATTTCCAGAATTTAAAGTAAGAGAGCAAGTTGAAGAACAACATCTAAAGTAGAAAGAAAGAAATCTTATCAATACCAAACAAGTCCTTTGTTTAATCTTAGTAATCCAAATATCAATCCAGTAAATTTTAAGTTCCATTTTCATTTGTTCAAGTTCTCTCGAAAAGCAGGTTATATTCCCCCCCTCTCACTCAATTTCAATTCCATCATAGGGGTCTGACTTTCTTTAGTCTTAGTAATGGGCTGGTTAATTTGTGTCTTGATGTTTTTATTATTTTATGATCTTCCAAATTAAACCCAATTATTTCACTTTCGATTGTGCGCTTCAGCCGGTATTCGATCTTTGTCAGTGTTTTTTACATACTTGGTATTATGGCCTAAAATATTATGAAATGTAATTTGTTGATATTAGAGTTTAGAGTTCTTTTTTTTTTCTTTTTATAACGATCACTAAGATTGGTACTTGTGAATCTCATTTAAAAAACAACATATCTACTGATTTTGTATGCGACTAAATTGTTTGTCAACGAACGATAAAAAAACGTTTTATTTATAGACATTGTCATGTAGTATTACGAATCACAAAATTAAAAGTTGAATGGGTATTAGTCAAATCATGTAGGTGAAACCACTTCCTAAGTTGACTTTGTATAACAACACAACAACTTTAAGTTATGAACCTGAATCTTAAAGTTTGAGCACTCAGTCGATAAAGCTAGTGTCAACAATGGTTGTTGAAACCAATAACTTGGATCAACAATAGAAGTTGATACTAAAAAAACTAAAATCCAAGTTAGATATAAATTATGGTGTCAATAATCAAAGTTGACGCCATACAAAGGGGCATGTTTACAAAAAAAAACTAGTGTGAATTATGGTTGTAGATACCAAAGTTTATTGTGGGTAATAAAACTGTATTTTATAAATGAAGATTACATACCCTATATAATTGGGAAAGCTGATTATTTTGTTGTTTGAAAGCAGATTGAGAAAAAAATGAGGAAATCAGTAAGGACAAAGAAGAAGATGAATCGCAAGAAGTTAACAAAGTTAAAGAACCTAAACAAAAGGCAAAGAAGAAAGTTGAAACCGTGTTAGGCACAAAATCTGGATCAAGACTTAGGATCAATGTTGGCTGCTGGAGATTCAACAAAAGCATGTTTGTGGCCTAAAGATTACATCATTTGTTGTTGCTGTAACCGTCATTTTTGTCCTCTCCTCGTTCTACTTGTAATCGCAAGGCCAGGGACCAATTTTCAGGGCGGAGCCAGGTTTTGAAAAAAGGGTGTGCAAGTTATAAATATGGGCATATTAAACGGGTGCAAATTGGTCAAAAATGGCTACATTGCCAAAAATTTGCCAAAAATTGCCAAAAATGGGATTGGGGCTAGCTGGGTTGGGTATGCAGTTGCACCATGTTTTAAACTGGCTCCGCCCCTGCCAATTTTGATATGGATAATATGCTAAGATGGGCATTGTTTGAGAGAGAAGTAATGGTAAATTAAATATATGAACAACTTTTAATATGGAATTTATTCTATATCACTTTTAATATTACTGTACTTAAGTCATCCAAGTTAATAAAAATCATTTAATAATAGAGCATGATACCAATTAGCAATGAAAATGTAATTAATTGACGAAAAATAAACAACTTCTCAAATTTCGATATATATATATCAAAATTGAGATGGATACGTTTGGTATCCGAAAACAATAATATTAAATAAATGATAAAAATGGATAATCAAAAAAAGATAAACGTACCAAAATTATAATAGAGATATAGCTAACATTGTTCGGTCAATTTGATCTACGCACAGATAAAATTTCGTAGGATGAATTATATTATTGATCCAGAGATACTTCGATAAACTACATTTAGACACAACTCTTATTTGTAGAGCTAGAGAAGATAAAATAAAAATCTTAAAATTTAATTAGCATACGTATTTACGACCAAAAAATTATAGAATATCTTTTAGATATTTGACATGTTCTTCTTTTTGTGTGCGCACAGCTACTACGGTCACCTCGGCTCACTTTAAAATCACCTCTCCTTAGTCCATACTGTATATTTCTAATATGTATCACTGACATAAAATATCACAGGACCTAAGTATTTTGTTTAGAAAAGCTAAATATTATGACGCAAGTCGTCTGCAAAAGAAACACTACAGAAAAAAATCATTAGTAGGAACTAATTCACCTCGGGGGTTGAGCGTATTAAAAGGTAAGGGGTGTAAAAACAGGGGAAGATATTGTTTTACCTTTCCCGGTATTGAAACTCTATTAATACATATAAAATAAATCAGATGTAAGAATAAATTTTTAAAAATAATGGTATAAATCGTCATGGTCGATAAATATAAACTATAACGACTTTATTAATTATGAGAAATAATAGAAAAATAGAAATTTTAAATCGTCATGATGGATAGATTTAAACCGTAACAACTCTTGAAAAAATTTAGATAGATATTTTGCTGTAAGAGTCGTCAATGTCGACAAATATGACCATGACGACTTCGAGAGCTTATCTTTCCTGGTTTTTCAGAATTGTCAGTCTGCTAAATTTGGACCATGACGACTCCTGGAGCTTATATTTTTATGCATGTCAGAGTTGTCAAATCTGGACCATGACGACTCTAAAGGATTTTCATAAAGAGATTTCCTAACAAAGTCACCATGCTCTATAAATGGGACACTTAGAGCTTCCACAATCATACAAAGGTAAAAGCTATAAAAGCTAAGCTATTTATGGCTTTTACCTATAGTTGTGACACGGTCGTGTACCCAAAACTCAAACCCAAACGTAAATATTATTAACGTCTGGTTTAAGACGGAATTTAGATTTACGTTTCACTGAAACGGAATTTATATTTACGTTTAATTATGGACGTTGTTAAATATTACGTCTAGACAGGGACTGTTTTATTAATAACGTTTGATAGACATACTTGAATATAATTACGTCTAAAGAGACATAGCTATTAAATCCGTCTGGGCAGGACGTAAATATTAATTGCGTTTGGTATTTTTCTTCACTTCTCAATGTTCTCATCACAGAAACTCTTCGTGATGCTCCTCTCTCTTGAACCCTAGTTCAGGGAAAAAAATCTTCATAAATTCTCCCATAGCAGAATTCATTCGAAATTCTTCCTATATCATAAAAAATTCTTCCTATAGAAGACTACATTCGAAACAATTAAAAAGGTATGTTTAATTTAGCATGATTTCAAGCGTTCTTTTCTTTTCTCCCCACTGAAAATTGATTATGATTTTTTCTTTTGATTTGTAGTTTGAAATGGCTGAAGTTTAATTGGGTTTTCTTAGTAGGTCTTGGACATCGGAGAAAAAGGTATGATTGTTGTTCAATTAGTGTTAGCTTTAGGGCATCAAAATTGGATTTAAAAAAAAAATTAGGTATGAAATTGATCTGTTTCATGTACTTTAACCCCAATTTGACATTATTTGCTATTAGTTACTAACTGATTTGATGCTTTGTAACCCCAACACCAACTAGTGTATGAACTTGGAATGGAGAAGGTTACAAATTTAAGGTTACTAGTATGAACTGATATGGCTTAATAGATCTTGTATGAAGTGATTTGGCTCTTGTATGAACTGATTTGGCTTAACAACTCTTGTTTGAAGTGATTTGGCTCTTGTATGAACTGATTTGGCTTAATAGCTCTTGTTGGAACTATTTATGTCTTGTATGAACTGATTTGGCTTATAGCTCTTGTATAAAATTGATTTGGCTTCTGTAGTTTTTTATTTTTGATACTAGGTTTGTTAAGGTTACCAATTTTTTTGATTTAAGTTTAGCTCTGTGTCACTTGGAAATAGATAAGGCAAGCATTGATCCGCTTAATTATTTCCTCATTGTTCTTGCTGGTTTGTTCAACGAGGTTGGTGCAGGTATTATGTTCAAATAGATAGAGATCACATTGTAGGGTCCAGACTCCTTATGAAAGATTATTGTTCTCAAAATCCTACTTATCCTCCTGAGACATTTCGCAGAAGATTTAGAATGCGTCGAGATTTATTCAATCAAATATTATCAGATGTGGTGTCCACAGATGATTATTTCGTTCAAAAAAGAGATGCTTGTGGTCAACTTGGTCTAACACCTCATCAGAAAATAAAAGCAACTCTGTGAATATTAGTTTATGCCTGCGCAACCGATGCAATTGATGAGTACTTACGTATATGAGAAACCACGGTCTTGGAAGCGACCCGTAAGTTTTGTAAGACGATTGTGTAAATATATGGTAAAAAATATTTGTGATCACCTACTCCAGGTGATGTTGAAATGTTACTCAAGGAAAACAAAGAAAGAGGATTTCAAAGAATGTTAGGAAGAGGATTGCATGCATTGGAATTGGGATAAGTGTCCATCGGCATACGCAGGAGCATACACCAGCTATAAAAGAGACTTGAGTATTGTGCTGGAGGCAGTGACGTCATATGATCTATGGTTTTGGCATGCATTTTTTGGGATACCGGGATCCAACAATGATATTAATGTGATGAACCGTTCTTATATTTTTTGAGATCTTGTCAACGGAAGATCAACACCAGTGAGTTTTGTCATAAATGGAAATCAATATAATGGGATAATATCTAGGTGATGGTATATGTCCAGAGATTGCAACTATTGTGAAGATCATAAAACGACCCAATACACAAAAGAAGAAAAAAAATGCAGCGATGAAGGAGGGGGCCTGGAAAGATGTTAAGCGAGCATTTGGAGTTCCGCAACTTCAATTCTCAATTGTTAAGCAAACTGCAAGGATGTAGAATCCACATGTGCTTACTTATATAATGCAAACTTGCATTATTTTACATAATATGATAGTGGAGGATGAACATAGTCCAGGTACATGGCCACATGACTATGATACCCGCCGTCCAACACCTCCAGTGCAAATTTCCAGAGAGCATAGTCGAGAACTTCGTATATCATTAGTTAGGCAACGCCTTAATGCTATGGCCGATAAAGATTTACATTTTCGCCTCCGCAACGACTTAATCGAACACGTATGGAACAATTTCGGAGATAACTGAGAAGTTGGAGAGACCCACCGCGCAATCAATCTTCACTTGAATTTCCTGTTGTCCAACTTTTTTTTTTCATGTTCTTCTTTTTTCTAGCATGTCCGGTTAAACTGTGTGTTTATTTAATGTTGTTATTTATATTACACTTTGTTTTGTTATGCCTATTCGTTCGTTGTGTTTGTATCTTACTTTATATTTAATGAGAAAAATAAATTAAGTTAACAACAAGATATGGCTCAAGGAACTTAAAACATATTTGAGTTAATACTACAAATGCAAATAATTAAACCGGGATTACAAATACTTAAACTGATAAAAATAAAGGTGTCTACTCAGATGGTTTGATTGGTTTCTACTAACACGCTTTTGTATTATCTCTTGTCTTAGTAGTTCATGATGATATTTTTAGGTCTGATCAAACCCAGACATATCTACCATCATTATGTGATATTCTTCTTCACCTGATTTCTTTTCATCAAGTCTTGCTTTTCTTTCCCGTTTCAAAGATCTATCTCTGTCTCTTGATGCAATCTCAGATTATTTCATCGCAAGCTTCAATTGTACTTGTTCTTTGTAATTGACATTGAAATTTTGTTGTTCCTTGAGCATTTCTTCCATCAATTCCTCCTGGGCTTTCATTTTTTCTTTGCCTGTCTTCTTTAATAGTTTAGCAGCTTTTTTGTCACACGGTCGATCATACGGATTATCAATGTCGGTTGTATCTATACCACCTCCGGACACCCCTGTTGCGTTGGTGTACCCGTCGGCTTGAGATTCTGATAGGTCACCATCATAGCCAACATCATATGAATCTCTGGACGAATCGAACAATTGTGTCGTATGCGGTGAGAATTTTGGAGAGTATTTAAAATTTGGTACCACTATTCGTGCTTAAAAACTCTTCCCCTTATTAGCTAACCGAAATCGGGTCAAAGCTTTGGTCATCTATTATTGTTTAAAAAGTATTAAATGTATTTACATGTTATTAATTATTAAGTGTTCAATAAATAATGATCCCTTACCCTCATTGTAGGTTCCCATCCACTCTGATATTCTTTATCGATCTCTATTAATTTTACAATGAAAAATAGAACTTCTTTAGCTATTACTTGAAAACGACTCTTTATTGAACCTGGAGTCCGTTTAGGTGCAGCAAGGAGTTTTTCTTTAAGTTTCCTTTTAATACATAACCATATCCTTTCTTCCGATTGATCACTTCAGATAGCGGGATCTTGACCTATTGACAAATAAGATTCGCATAAATTCATATCTTCGATTGTTGTAAAACTGGGACCACAAGGTTCACGAGCTTTATGACTTGAACCAACTATGACAATAAATGTTTCAGGAAGAATGAAATCATGAAGAAGAAGAAGGAAACGGTGTAAAATTTTCTAACCAATCGAAATGTTATTTAAGGTTGAAATTGAGAAAAGAGCTGTTGCCCAACGTTCGGAAATAAATCCGTTAAAATTCAAACATTAAACGGATTTTATATCTACGATTTAAAGTTGGACCGCAAATAATACATACGTTTCATTTGAAACGGCGTCTTAAAATTGTATTGGATATGAAACGCACTTTTAGAAAACGTCTCATTCAAACGCGTTTATAAATTAAGTTTGGATCGAGACGTATCTATTACTTTTGTTTCATCAGACGCAGATTATAACCGCGTCCACAACAGACGGACTATCAGTTTACATTTCAATTGTAGATGAATTATCTGTTTACGTCTAATTTTCAGATACAATTGATGTTAACGTTTAACTCTAAACGCACTCTCAAACAACGTCTAGTTATATTCGACAATAGCCAAATTAGGTAGTTAAATTTAGAGACATGCTATAGCTTTTTTAACTTATGGCACCTTTAACAATCCCGACTACGCCTAATTTTTCTCCCAGATATAATTTATAACTTCATGATTATAGAAGCTCCTACAACTCTAAAAGCATTTATTGGTTATATTGACTGTGAATTAATACATGGGCTTCCATTTTTATTATTTTTAAAAGTCTTTGGGTCTTTAATTTATATAAAAAGGTGTAGCTTTCACTTTGATTGGTATAAAAAGGTCCATGGATACAATCTTTCCTTTTAGATCCATGTACATACGAATACATGCTTATGTTACTTAAACAGAAGGGTATACACAGAATACTCTTGACCAAGGACCGAAATGTTAGTCGGTCTCCCCACATGTATAGTTGAGTTGGCTACTTGAAAAAAAAATACATACTCTTATAGCGTTAAAGTATCAGTTTCGTTTTTCGCATTCTTGAAATCTTATCCGCATCTTTAAAGGTCTCTCGGCAACTGATTCTAGTGGTGAGGTGTCCCCAGTGGAAAGTTCTCCAGAATGATTGAACCCCTACGGTCCTTATTATCTCACAAGTAAGTTTTCCATGTATAAATTAGACTAGTACCGTCGGGTTGTGTTAAAGCAAAGTGAACAAGCAAAGAAGAAACTATAGCAATCAGAAGGGAATAGAGGTTAAATTTGCGGGAGTTAACTATATATCTCATGGCTGAAACCACTGGGAAGAGCTGTTGCGGAGAGAATACATGCGGCGAAGGTACTGCTTTCAGGTAATCAATTTTTTTTTTGTTTTTGAGACTAGTAGTAAGTCAGGCATGGAATCTCACTAAGAGAGTTTCACCGTTAAATTACTGGCCTAGTTTAGAGAAGAAAAAAAGTTTTCAATTTTTAAGATTTTTTTAGGTTTTCATTTTGAGCTAATTGAAATGATCACTTGGATTATACTTGGAAACATTTGGGTTTCGTATACATTAATCCAAACCTGAAATAGTGTTGCTGATAAAATATTGGCTGAATCTTATCAGCACAACAGAAGTCAAGACAGATGATGCCTACTGCATGTGTGGGGAAGGATGGAGTTGTGTAATTACCAAGACTGATGGTCCAGACGCTGGTAAGGTTTTCATCAAGTGCGGTGAAGGCTGTTCATGTGAAATTGGGTCATCTACTACATCCTCTGGTAAGTGTACTATTACGGAAGGTATGACTGGTGCTTCCTGCAGATGTGGAGAAGGCTGGAGCTGTGAAATCATGAAGACTGAAGGTCCGAATGTTGGTAAGGCCTTCGCCGAATGTGGTGATGGTGGCTGCGTCACAGTTGCTTAGGCTGAGTCGCAGCCAAATCTAGCCTGTGTATATTAAATAAATTTGTGATGGAGTCAGCCCTTTAAAAATAAAACGAACTGTGTTACAAGTGAGAACTTATTATATATGGTTGATGTACTATGCAAGGGCTACGTCTAAGTGATGTTTAAATATAATAAGTGAGCTTTGGTGTAGTACGCATGTTGTTAATAATTGATGTACATTCAGTAAAAAATAACTAAGGGCAACTCCAACAACGCGAGTATACTAAAGAGTAAAAATTAAAATTAATTGGTCTTTTTTTTACAACGGTTTCTGGAATAAATATGATCGCACGTCCAACTAAAATGACGTATGTTGTAAAACGCTGTTATAGAAGAACGTGAGTTGACATGGACGTTCCTTTATGAAGACGTATCTTGTCGGACGCCTCTTCATGTGAGCGTTTCATATTCTGGAAGCAGACGCAACTATACATGAGCGTTTGCATGTTGTTACACTACTGTGGGTGGACGTATGTTTAACGTCGACACTGATAAGCGTCTATTGTACCAGCGTTGTATTGGATGAACGTCTACAAATTGTGCGTTGTACTGCATGGACGTTTAGTGATAAACGCTCTTCCTAGTAAACGCTTCAATGCCAGAAGTCCTTCTAGAATAGCGTCCACTCACAGAACGTCCACCCATAGAAGCGTTTCACGGACGCCCACTAGAAAGAGCGCCCAGTAGACGTCCAAATGGGAGAGCGTTATGTTATAGACGTCCTTGTAGAGGAGCGTCCGTGTTTCCTAGTAAGCGTCCAACGCATTCTAGGTGAGCGTTCGTGCACGGTTAGGGTTTCTTCTGTATATAAACGCTCTCCCATTTGCTTCGCTTCTAACATTTCAAAAACGCTCCTCTACTCGACAGACGGCGGCTAGAGGAATGGAACTGTGAAGAAGATTTTGGTTAAAATCTGGTCTAAACACGGTAATAATTTCTTTATCTCAGTGTTTTTATTCCTTGTTTTAGCTTTTATTCGTTGTTTAAATGCACATTTAGGGTTTTGCCTAAGCGGCTGTACATAACAGAGCAGAGACTAACATTTACATGACTAAAATTACTTTTGAGCTGAAAATGAGAACATCATTGTGCCGCGACAAGTTAAACAATCTTTCTCTTATCAGGGAAGTTAAGATGTTATGTATGACAACCTCTTTATTATTGCACTGAATTTATACCTATCTATGGCAAAAGGAGATCATTCGAGGGTTTATGATTTTTACAAATTGCTTAAAACAATCATCTTTTTGCACTATATCCAGTTTTGATTAACATTTTCATCATTATTGTCTGCTTGAGTAATTCATGATTCGAACACATACAGTGTTTCACTCATTGAGCTGAACAGTACACTATATAGCGCAACCTGATTATTGCCCCAACAACTAATTTTCTAGATACATTTCAGACATTGAGTCGTCTCGAAATTCTTTGATATTTTGAAATTGGTAAACTTATCCATCCGAATGTGAAATTTGTGGGTTTTATGCCAATTGCTAAGTATGTCTCTGTAATATGTATTGTGTGTCTATAGCTTTATTTGAACTGTAATATGTATTGTTGTTGATTTATGGATAAATGTGGAGTTATATTTTGTGTTTGAAAAAAATTGATTTTGTATAGATGTTGAGAAATGCCGCTTCCCGATTCGTTGGTCGGAAAAAAAAGAACAAGAAAGCCCGAACAACGCAGGATGTACCAGATGGAAGCACTGCCGAAGGAGTGAATATGATATTGGTTTAGCAAATTACAGTATGGTGGAAGATGATGAAGGTCACGCTTCCAGCAATATGAGTTCGAGAGCAGATCCAAAAACCAAATATATGCATCGTGGGTCTCTGAAATCGGTCCTACAAGCCTATAAATCTAAAACCAAAAGCTGCGAAAGAGCAAAATTTATTATTGAAAGGGTAGGATGGGACCGGTTTTTGTCAATGGATGTTGGTGACTCGTCACATGCGTTGATTGATTATATCGTCGAGCGTTTCTGGGACACGACGAACACCTTTCACTTCTTATTTGGTGAAATGGGTTTTACACCTGTAGACTGGGTGATGTTGACCGGAATCAGTATTGGTATTGGCGAGGCGCCTCCATATGACTCGGATAAGTATACCTTTCAACATGTCCGTGACCATATTTTCCCAGATTTAAAAGACTCCGAAGTTTGTCGGAGAGAAGGTATCCCGGCGCAGTGGATTTCAAATGCCATTACTGTGGCCTTTTTGGGCACATACTTTACAGAGTCAAGGTTGCTTGAGGCGCAACAGGATAATGTACTTGCTGAGAGAGTGGCGCGAGCATTTTGGATGTATGTTCTGGGACAGTTCTTCTTTTCCAATGCTAAGAACTACATCGATGCTAGATGGTTAGCTGCTTTTGAGGATACAAATAAAGTTGAAACTTTTGACTGGGGTAGTGCTGGTATGTCAAGACTTTATTCCGCACTTGGTGCAATGGGGAGGGGTCAAAAGTCACTAACCGGGTCTTGTCAAATATTGGAGGTAATTTTATTTCCTTGAAATTTCATATAACTAGGTATTTTGGGGTAAATTATTAACTTTGTTTGTTTTAATCAAATTCAAGTTTTGGGGGTACGAATATCTGGGCATACTTCAACCTCACAACATCCCTGATGAGAGCGAATGTCCTTGGCCAACATGTTCGCGGTGGAAGAGTACGCGAAGGAAGAGTAATGATATTAAGGGTGCAAGGAAACTTTTGAATGAATTGACAATGGATGTTGTGACATGGAGACCGTGGGTTGAAATTGCGGCACGCCATATTAATGAGACTATCCTCATAGCTACGGCGGTATCAAATACCCGCACTGTATTTACTTGGGTTGGCACTGTGAGTTGACACTTTCTAGTTCAAATAGTCATATTTATTAATATTCTTTTTAATTTTTCTGGTACATGGCTGATAATAATTAAATTTTACAGCATAACGTGTACCTTGGAGACCGGTTATGGCACCAAATCTATGGTGGATGGAAAATTCCGCGCAACCCCCCAGGCTGTGTGAGCAACATCACTGATGCCGAGGCTACCAAGATGAGGGAATCAAGTGGCATACCAATAAATGACTACCTCCAAGATCGGGTTACGTATGATTGCTATTTGGAGTACTGGCGACATGTTACTAACTCCAACAAATTTTGCACCCAAGTCAACTGGGAGGTGGAAACATACGACTGTTTGGGGGGGCTTGTTACAGAAACCCTCGACCAACCCGCTGAACATGTTGCCATTCCGCCTCAAGATAATTGGACATATGTAAGTATATTTAAAATTTAAACGAAAATATATTTTTAAAGAAAATTTTTGAGAAACTGACTTTTTTTTTTCATATAAAGGCCGAAACTTATAATTTTGCGCAAGAATATGCCGATTTTACCGAAGAATTCCGTAAGTTTCATTTGGCCCAGTCGAGGGAAAGGATGGAGGAATTGCGCAATTATAAGAATGAAAACACTAATTTGCACCTACAACTTGCCCGTGCTCATTATCAATCTCCACACTTAGGGGTTGGTAATTTTCCGGCAACTCTCCCAACGCAAATGTGGAACACGGGGGGTCAGGGAACTTCGTCAAGTATGCCTCCGTTTATGCCACCTCTTTCTTCTCGTGGGGACCAAAATACTACTGAATAGTGTTATTCCATTATTGTGTAGTCATTCCAATTTACACTATATTTTGGACTTTATTGTTTTACAAATTCAAAATACATTTGACTTTATCTGTTTTCGTTTTCAATTATGTGTTTTCTTTGTGGCCGTACAGACTCTTTGATTTTGTTTTAAAAAAAAAATCCAACCTATATGTTACCGTTTGTTACCGTTATGGAATGTTACCGTTGAACAACGGTCAAATACTCCTACATGGAGTCCTATAAATACATTAGCTTATATGTATCATTCTCATTCCAAATCCATTTCTGTAACATTTAAGATCAAATTTGTAATTCTGGGTTTTCATTTAATGGCGGGTTACGAAAATTTTCGGTTAAATGCAGATAATTTTACATTAGAGGAAGATTTATCCATATGCCGAAACATAGTATTGCATTATCCATCAAGGGGGCATGAACGTCGGATGAATGGTTGTATGAGCATGCAATGGTTGGAACATACACATGCAAACTTTTGTAATGAAACCGGTAATCCCAACAACAGGAACAGAGCAGGCCTTTTTTGTTGATATGTGCAGATAACAAAGGAAGTCCTAGAATTTTCTTCTTTAACTGCTAAGGTCAATGAATTTCGTCTTAGGAATGAAACAGCTGATGAAGTTGTTGACATATCACTGGAGGAATGGACTAGATGGAAATGACATGATTTCCGGTACAAACCTCATTTCGAGATCTTAAGGGTAATGGAAGAATTCAATCCTTTTGTGTTGATTTTTCTACCCAGTAGTGAAGAACGCCGTGCACGTCGTCCGACAAGCCAAGCCTTCAGATGAATGAAATGTTGACATGGTTGGAGTTAAATTCATGAAGTGAAGAACAAAAACAAAAGAAGAATAAAACAAAATTAGGGTTTAGCTATGTCATGCATATGTCACCGTTTTGTTTTTACTAATTTTGTCGTTTTCTTATCTTTAGTATTTTTGGCTTTGTTTTAATTTGGATTTTACTGCATGTATTTTCTCCTCTACCGACACTTCTTAGCTCTGTATTTTTTGCTTTATAGGTAATTTTCAGTTTCTTGTTTTTAACTCTTGTGTATGAGTTGTATCGGAGAAAGCAACTGAAACTTTTTATCTCTTGATTTTCTCAATCGAAATTATTTGTCTGTTTTTTCTTTACAGCTCTTGTCAAATTGCTTTAATTTGACCCTTATCTCTGTGTTGTATTGTCTAATCAACTGAAACTTCTTATCTCTTGATTTTCTCATTCGAAATTATTTGTATGTTTCTTCTTTATAGCTCTTGTTTATGTTTGCTTTAATTTGACCCTTAGCTCTGCGTTGTATTGTCTAATCAACTGAAACTTCTTATCTCTTGATTTTCTCATTCGAAATTATTTGTCTGTTTCTTCTTTATAGCTCTTGTCTAAGTTTGTTGGGCTTGTATTTACTTTATTTTTTTCGTTGTTATCTTAAACATAACTATAAAAAGAACACATCATTCTCCATTGAAACCACATCAACAACTACAAACCAACCCAGAACATCTAAACACCACAAAACTAGCAACCTCCCAAAAACATACTTCCTTCCCCTTTCAATGGCAGGTTATCAAAACTGCAACATGTTTTATGCTGCTTCTAATTCCTCTTCTTATATTCCTCCTAATCAGTTAACCCTATCTTCGACATCTAATGATGATAGTAATAACACCACTTCCTCATCAGACGAAGAAGCATTTCCGATTAACCAAAATGACCAAGCACTAAATTTAGGAATGGTCGCTTCATACATTGACTGGCCACGTACTCGGATCGAAATACAAAGAAAGCGTGATGATGGAGCTAGACAACTATGGACAGATTACTTTTCAAGAAACCCGACTTTTCCTCCCAATGTTTTTCGTAGAAGATTTCGAATGAGAAGACAATTGTTCAACCGATATAGTAGCAGTCAATCCTTATTTCGTTCAAAAACGGGATGCGGCTGGGCGCCTAGGATTAACCCCACACGTGAAAATTACAGCTGCAATTCGTATGCTGGCTTATGGATCTGCGACGGATGCAATAGATGAGTACTTACGCATCGGAGAAACCACGGTTCTTGAGGCAACACGACGGTTTTGTTTGACGATACTGCATTTATATGAGGAACGGTATTTGCGCAACCCAACTCCTGCGGATGTAGAACTGTTGCTTAACCAGAACAAAGCTAGGGGATTTCCTGGGATGCTAGGCAGTGTGGATTGTATGCATTGGAAATGGGATAGATGTCCATCAGACGAATTTGGTACCTACACTGCCTACAAAGGCGATGAAAGTATTGTATTGGAGGCAGTGGTTTCACAAGATCTTTGGTTTTGGCATGCTTTTTTTAGTATGCCTGGTTCCAACAACGATATAAATATAATGAACCGTTCTTATATTTTTAAGAACCTAATTAGAAGGAAAACACCACCTGTGAACTTCGAGGTTAATGGGAACCAATATGATATGGGGTATTATCTCGGTGATGGGATATACCCAGAGATAGCAACTATTATTATGTCGATCAAGCATCCAGATTCGGCAAAGAAACGCAAATTCTCAACTATGCAAGAGGGCTGCCGAAAAGATGTGGAGCGAGGATTTGGGGTACTGCAAAACCAATTTGCAATCGTTAAACAACCAGCTAGAATGTGGAATATGGACGCACTAGCATATATAATAAAAACGGTTATTATTCTCCATAATATGATTGTGGAGGATGAACGTCAACCCGGTGATTGGCCACATGAATATGATCAAGGGCGCTACCACGCACCGGTTAATATATCCAGTCAACAAACTGCAGAACTGTCGAGGATGTCAACTCACCAACGCTGAGTTGCAGTACATAGCAAAGAAACGCATATTCGATTACGAAATGACTTGATCGAACATTTATGGTCGGATTTCGGTGAAGTATGAAAAATTAGTAAACCATGCGGCTAGGCTTTGTGGGTATATCTCTTGTAAACCCTCCCGAGACACCACTCGGCCACTAGGGGCACTTAGTGGTTTAAAGACATGTTGCACGTGCTAAGTGTTGAACCTTTGTATTACTTTTAATCTTAATATGAATGTTTAGTTTAATTCCTGTCATTTCCTTGTCAACTTACTTTTTATAATATCTCTGACAATGTTGAAAACTGATTTTTACATTGAAATGTGGTCTGGGTATTGTCAATTCCTTGCATTGACTTGTCAACTTACAACAAGCATCTTGCACGTGCTAAGTGCAACTGCTACTCATGTGAAAATGAGATATCTTAATGTAAAGTTGTGTTCTGTTCTAGTTGATCTAAGTGACAATCAATTTCATGACTCAAAATTTAGAATTTTCATTAATAGTCGGAAAAATTACACTCGAAGTTTTATACGGTGTAACCAAGACGAGATTCTCTTCTTTTCTGTAAAATTTCTTGCTTCCTAATTTCAATCCACTCTTTAGTTGCGGCATCCAAATGGGAGACGTCCGTCATCATAATACGATACTCCTCTTTTGTTGTAAACTCGGCTTCTCTCTGATCATTCTTCCTTTTAGCATTTTCCACATAACTGTTGTTGAAGTTTTTTTGGTTGTTAGTAATTGTGTCCAAGGCATCGGCTTGGGCACTGGATTTTGCTTTCCCTGTTAGCTTCAAACGTTTAGCCTCTTTTTTCCCCATTGGACGGGGATACGTGTTAGGTATATCTCCTATTTCTTCGTATCCACTCCATTGGCCTTGGCTTGGCGAAGGTCTATTTCGAGTATCGTCATCGGTATTCGAATCTTCTTCGGCTTGTGATGAATCGAAAACTTGTGTTGATCGTCTTGAATATTTGATGTTTTCTAACATAATTGCATAGCACTCTTCGTGCTTAAATGGTTTCCCACCATTAGCTTCCTTAAATAGCCTCCTTACTTCTACACTTTGTTTATTGTTGTTCAGAAAAATAGTTAGTACATCATATACAATTCAAAACTTTAAAAAGGCAGTGCATAAAATTTAAGTCTTCACATACCTTTGTTTCTGGGCCCCATCCAGTATGGTGTTCACGTTCCACTTCTGCCTCCTTTGCAGAGTAAAGAGCCACCTCTTTGCTTATTCCCTGAAAGTGTTTCTGAATAGAGGTCCAACTCCGATCAGCCATTGAAGGTATAACTTCTTTCATTCCAGCTTTGATGCGAGACCATAATTTGTCTTCTGATTGATCGGTACCAACATTACAATCTTGCGATATTGATAAATGAATCCTACACATGGTTATATCTTCACTAACAGTAAAATTTGGACCTCTTGGTTTTGGACCCATTAATGAAAGTGATTACAAACAAATTGGAATGGACAAAAATTTGAAAACCTTAGAAATTTCTTTATTTGTTGTAACTGAATTATGCAGTATTGTTGTGGAGATGAAACATACTACGGCAACTCGTTTATATACATTAAGGATTTAATAGCCGTTCAACGGTTACATTTTACAACGTTATACAATACAACGGTAACAAAACGCTCGTGTAGGGGGACGTTTTGTTGCAACGCCTAGCTGGAGGAGCGTGCAATTGGGACGTCCATCTGGAGAAGAGTTTGTAAACTGGTCGTCCATATGGAGCAGCGTTGCGTCGTCTTGGGTGAGCGCCGGGGCTAGGCGTTTTCCTAAATGGACGTTAGGTTTACAACGTTTTCCTAAGTGGACGTCTGGTTGAGACGCTCCTCTAGCTTGCGTTTGGCAGACCAGCGTTCTCCTGTACAAGTGTTACTTCATGCGCTTCTCTGCCCAAGCGTTTCAACAAACGCTACTCTAACCAGACATCCGTGTTTCGAAACGCTTTCTTAACGAAGCGTTTTGGGTTAACGTCATTTTAGGAGAGCATGCGACTATATATGATTTTGAGAGAAAAACTCCTCTGGTACTGTACGTATAGTCGCCTCAAAACCAAATACGGTCGCCTGTTGCGGTTGAAATTGGGCGAGGGAAGAGTAAATTTAATCTTTACTCTTTGGTCCCCTCGCCCACTGTAGTTGCCCTAAGTGAGCTTAGAGCTTTGTGTAGTATGTATGGTTATGTAGCTTTTTTTTTTGTTTTTTTTACAGAGCGTCAATTGTACATTAACTTCTATCTTCTAACATGAAAACTCCACCTATAAAAAAAAATTGGTAATTCAAATTATCTGAGATCTACTCAACAAATTAAAATAGGATCATTATGAAATAATTTAAAGAATTTTTAATTATTTATTTTTGTTAATGGTTAATATATTTCTGATTAATTAATACTACCTCCGTTTCAGCAAAAGTGTTACTATCACTTTTTCATTTTAGCCTAAAAATAGACTAAAATGAAAAAGTGATAGTAACATTTTTGCTGAAATGGAGGGAGTATTAACTATTAACCATTTATTTATTAAGTAACTATGTAAGTTGTATTATTTGTTAAGTAATTATGTAAGTTGTGAAATTACCTGATCTTAAAGAAACTTCCAAACATAAAAAATAAAGACATCAAACTAGAATCGATGGATACGATAATTCAAGTACGCCAAGTCTGGGTGGGTGTTCTTTAATCACGATGAACACTAGGAATCGGTGGATATTGTTTTAAATAAATGTCGATTGTGGATGAAATCGGTCAATATGGATGTTATTATTCAACGATTGTGCTATAGTTTCATAAAGAAAATTTTCATTCATGGAGATTTGCGCATTGCATAGTTTTGGAAATTAGCACACTACATAATTTTGTAAGCATATTCTTGAATTTTGCATATCAATACATTGTTAGTGAACCTCCGAGTACGTTTGTTCAACATGATATTCCCTCGAGTCCATGAACATTCTTTTCCCATTTCGTATCCGCCATAGGTGATGAAATCGTTTGAACTAAAATTAAATAATTACACGTTATTATGGAAACATCAAACGATGAGATAGTGATAAACATGTAAATACTCACTTTCTCTCTACGAGTATCTTGTGGATGATGGTCGGTAATCATTCTTCTAATTTTACGGAACTCTCTTATTTTCTTTTTGATGTTATCGAATCTAAACGCGAATTATCTCTCCATTTATGATGTCTAGACTTCTTATGCACTCGTAAAAGAAATTTTCAACTCTCTTTTAAAATATAGAATATATTTTATCTGAATAATTGGAAAAAGAGGAAAATAAACGATTTAAACAAAAAGGACCTGACCCAAGCTCAGATCCAGCTCATAAAAGAGCAAACCAAAACATAAGAAAATCAAACTGTTTGAATGAAAATCAACAGGTATGTCGAAACACAAATGTTGAATTCAAAGATTTATTTGATCATTTTGGCAAACATGGTATTAAATTAAGAAAGCCATAGTGAAAGAACTGCCTATTTTAGAATTCATTAAATCATTTTTGCAAACAGATATTATGCTAATTTGAAAACTAAATCATAACAATTGATTAAGACAACTAAAATCAGGATTTAGAAGGATTCTAACCATTCCAAATCTTCATAAATCATTTGTAAACATTCAAAGTTGTATATGATTCATGGCAAAATACTATATTACACAAAGAGTAAAAAATTGTGTTTTAGGTAATATTTCTTGTTGTGCAGGGCAAAAATCCCCAAATCAACCAAATTTTTCACGTTCAATGTTTTCAAAAATCATTTGATGGATTTTGTAAAGGAAGGTTTAGTTGTTGCAACCTGTAAACAAAACTTGCTTTAAATCAAATTCTCAGAAGAACAAACAAATTTTTGTTGAAGAATAGAACATAATTTTATAAATGATTTTGTAATACTTTTCTTTTAAAACTCCCCAAATCCAAATGATTAAACATAAAATCTGAGGGGAAAAGAAGAGATTCGTCCTTTTGGACTACTGTTGATGAAAACTCATTTGATTTCTATCAATACATTTTTCTATTGGTGAGAAACATTCTTTTGGATCCGAACTCCCTGTATCAAATCTCTCATCAATCTCTTTAAAAGGTAGGATAAATCATTTACACATCCCTGTTTCTAGCGCCAAATTATAGCGATCATTTTCATGATCACCAACAACCAAAAATTGAATTTGAAGAATAATACAGAGAACCAAAATTGAGATTGACATGAAATGAAATTGGAAACAATACACAGTGATTTAATGTGGTTCGGCAAAGATCTGCCTACATCCACGGGTAATGAAAGTTAAAGTTCTTATTGATATTTTGGGTTACAGTCGATTTACAAATTCTCCTCCTTCCCGAAGAAGAACCTCCCCTCCTCTAACACATAAAAATTGTATTTAAAGGGCTAGAAGAAATATCATTTTACTAAAATCCCCTTTGGCACATGTCGATGAAGTCCGCCACGTCTCAAAGAAGCCCGCCACGTGTCGATGATGATACACCATATTTCGCCATGTTTCGAAGAAGTACGGCACATGTCGATAATGGTTTTCCATGTGTCGATGAAGTCCGCCACGTGTCGATGATGATACACCATATTTCGCCATGTGTCGAAGAAGTCCACCACGTGTCGATGTTGATCTTATCTTAAAATGGCCTTAGTCTAATTTTGGTGCGGGCAAATAATGGTGCGGGCAAAGGATGGTACGAGCTTGCGGGATGGAAGTGCTGGCTTGCGGGTTGAAATGGTGTTGCGGACCATATGTTGCTGTTGTTAAGGTGCGGAAAAAATGGGTTGTGGTTTTGTGTATTGCGGACAAGAGATGGAAGAATTGTGCTGCGGGCTTAAGATGCTTCTTTGTTGTTGCGGGCTTGAGATACTGGGCTAAGCTATGTGTACTGCGGACATCACTTGAAAATAATGGTACCCACAATTTGCAAATGTTAAAGATTCAAATGATCAAAAATGAGCGGGAAAGAATGTTGGTGGTGCTGAAATGTTGTGGACAGGAATGAGTTTCTAGCTGCGCACAAAAATGGGCCTTTGATGATGAAGCGTTGCTGGGGTTGACTGTTGCTTAATGTTGGATGCGAATCAAGATGTGCGGTCATAAATGGGCTCATTGTTGCGGGCTTGACAAACTACTACGGGCTTGAATGTTTTGTGCTTAGCTATTGCGGGACTGAACTGATGTTGGCTGCAAATGAGAAGTTGCTGAATTGCGGGCATGGTGCGGACAAGCCGATATGTTGTTGCTGGGGACATGATACTTGGGATGCTCCAATTCAAATTATCAAACATGAACGGGAAAGAATGTTGGTGGGTTTAAGTACTGCGGTCAGAAATATTGATGGGCTTGATGGAGCTTTCATGGTTGCGGACAAGGATTGCCTCTTGCGGTCTTGGCTTTAATATTATGCTTGGCTGTTGCGGAAATGGTACTTCAAGTTACAGACAAGACGTAAACATTTCAAAATGGTACTTCATCAAGTGTTGTGACGGGAAATGATTTGAATAGTTTAAGAAGCTTGAACGCTTATAGAGCTGTTATGTTGGATAGTGCTTTGGGTGCAAACCAATTTGGGAAGCTCATGCGTCTTTATATATATGTGTCCTATACTTGATGCTTGGGATCATTAACATCCCCTAATGTGCTGGGGACTTGAGAGTTGACTACATGGTGTCCGTTCCTCTTGTGCTTTGGTAGACATACTTTGACTTGGAGTTTGTTCTTTTCTTCGGACTTAAGTATTGGTAAGTTGTTGTGATCTGGTGACACGTATTGGAGTAGATTTCTGGTGATACGTATGAATTAGAGTATCCAAATAATGTAAATTCAACTCATTCAAATCCAGGAGTTCTTAATACCATTTTGAAGATAACTAGAAGA
Source organism: Papaver californicum (assembly GCA_023531435.1). Lineage (NCBI taxonomy): Eukaryota > Viridiplantae > Streptophyta > Magnoliopsida > Ranunculales > Papaveraceae > Papaver > Papaver californicum. The sequence continues at coordinate 103,367 of JAJJMC010022576.1, forward strand.
CAAACCCAACGTAAAAAGAATGAGGTCATTCGTAGTTCGTATGAGGAAATTATGAGCAAAACAGCCTAAAGAAAATAGCGAAACACTCAGCAAAATAATCGGGAGATAACAGGGAAATTTATCTACCGATTATAGGCAGTTTCGGGTACAGAAAAACTTCGATATTGAGATCCAACAATCGGTAGATAACATGGAAATCGAGTCTACCGATTATGGCAAGTTTTTGACACAGAAAAAGTCATATTTTGAGCTCTTACAATCGGTACATAAGGAGGGTGTTGTGACTACCGATTATGACTCGACAGGAGCCACTTATAAGACACTGTTTGACTTCTAAATCAAGGTATCATGGTCTCATTAGGACTCTAACACCTAGATATGATGAAGAATATATAGGAAGACTTCCATAACCCTAAGGAGATACTTTTTGACACTTGAAAACACAAGGAGAACAAGAAGCTAGGGCTTGGAGTGCGATTGAACATCACGATTTCTAGAGTTTGCTTTACTTGTTTTCTTAATTATTTTCCATGGATTTTGAGAAACCCATGATGAACTAAACCTTTCTTATTGATTAGAGATGTAGTCCTCTGTTGGAAAACATGTTTATTAATTGAAGTATTCATTCTCATATATTCATAATCTCTTCAATATCGCTTATGTTCTACCGTTTACAACGCCTTGTACGATCAATTACTTGTTTGTTTAAGTCGCAAATTAGATGAGCATGCATTGACATCTATATCTAAACTAGGGTTTGAGATACGGAATTGTCGAAGGATCCTTGTTACAAGTAGCATAACATAGTTGTTAATGACGGGATGTTACCATACAATTATGTGTAGAAGTGTGACCTAGGTTAAATTTGTGTGGCTCTTGCGTCGGATTGCTTAGAGTAACCTCAACTTACAAACACCATTGCTTTCATTGGGTTAAACTTGAGTGGCTCTTGCGCCAAGTTATTCGTTGAAAAGGATTCAAAGAGCGGTTGTTGCGCCTTTGATGATAATAGGAATTTTGTGGGGGAAATGCTTCGGATATCTTGCAAAAGAAACTCACATTCAAATGTAAAGATCCCGGTAGTTTTGATATTCCTATTGTTATTGGTAACACAACGTTTAATAAGGCCATGCTAGATTTAGGAGCATCAGTAAATGTTATGCCTGCATCTATATATGAATCTATTAATTTAGGACCTTTGAAAGAAACTGGAATTGTTTTAAAACTAGTTGAGCGTTCTAATGTATACCCTCGAGGTATTGTTGAAGATGTGCTTGTGCGAGTTAATCAGCTAGTTTTTCCAGCAGATTTCTGTGTACTGGAGATGACAGATGGATCAAGTGATTCATCTATACCTTTGCTACTGGGACGTCCATTCATGCGAACGGCGAGAAAAAAATTTGATGTCTATAATGGAACATTGACAATGGAAATCGATGGAGAAATAATACGTTTCAACATTTATGAGGCGATGCGATACCCTAGTGACGTACATTTTTGCTTTTCTATTGATGTTATTGACTCTTTGGATCAACAGATGTTTGATTTGGGGAATAATGATCCATTGGAGGCTATTATCATGAGAAGCGTGGGTTTTAAAAATATTCCAGATCCAAGAACCGAGCTTAAATTAGGGGCTGGTAAAAAAAGGAAGCTTCAATTGAGTGAACTGGAAGAGATTCGTAATGATGCATACAAAGTTCACGAATCTATAAGGAGAAAACAAAGGCTTTTCATGATAGTAGGATTTCTAGAAAACAGTTTACTGTTGGACAGAAAGTTCTCTTGTTTAACTCTCGCCTTTATTTATTTCCGGGAAAATTGAAGTCTCGTTGGATAGGACCCTTTTTTGTGTCTAACGTTTTTATTCATGGTGCAGTGGAGATTCGTAGCTTGTTAACAGGGAAGGAGCTTAAAGTTAATGGGCATCGTTTGAAGCCCTATTATGAGTCGTTTGAACCTGAAAGAGTTGAGATCAATTTAGTAGATGCACTCTCTCTGGAGGAGTAGCAAGGAATGCCAAGTCGGGATGAAGACGTTAAACTAAGCGCTAAATGGGAGGCAACCCATTGGTTTTGTATTTCTATCCTTATCTTTTGATTGATTTTCATATCATGTTAGGATTTCCCATCTTGATTTTACATTGGAGGAATCAATTTACATTGAGGACAATGTAAAGTTTAAGTGTGGGGGAGTAATTAAACATATAGAGTTTTTAGGTAGAATTTTAAAACTTTTGTACATATTTGCATGAAAACCTTCAACTTTTAGATATTTTAGAATCACTTAGTATACTTCTAGCTACGTTTACATACATAGTTCTAACCGGAACAACTGAACTTAGAAGTATTAGAGAACTATATTCGGAGTGCTTAGTTGTTGACAGGCTAGAGCTGACAAAAATGGACTTAAACTGCCGGTAGAGAATACAGTATTAGAAGAGTTGATCATTCAATACCCATGAGTGAGGCATCAAACCTTCAATTGTCCGTTTAGAGTGTTTCATCTGCGCAAACTCCGGGTAGAATGATGAGGTACCTAACCTCACACCAGTTTCTGCACTACTTTTTGATCTCTTGAGTGCTTGATGTAGTTTTTAAAGTGGTAAATAAAGGTTCGATTCTCGAACTTGTGAAGGTAATGATTTTAGAAAATATTGGACTAAATATAAACTAATAAAAATCAGGAAAATATACTAGAGAAGATTTTTAGGAAATATGGAGAAAACTAGGAATCAGGGTTCAGTTATTTCTAACAATTTATGTGATTAATCATGTAATTCTTTTTAACAATTTAATTCAAGTTTGCCAAAATATGTTTTCTAGAAGAATAATTGTAAATCCTAAGCATGGGACATCAAGAGTAATTAACTAAGCATGACCCATCAAAAGAGAACACAACTATTTAATAAAAACCATTTTTTTCTAATTTAAATCCATGCAAATAATAATAAAATAATTATAAATAATTAATTAAAAATAGACTTACCACATAAAATTGAAA
>JAJJMC010022576.1:106379-136893 GCA_023531435.1 Papaver californicum
CTCACTAGAAATTAAGGTGCAATTTAGACACTAAAATGTGTCTATCAGTGCTATTTCTATCAATCATGAGGGTGTCATCAGAATTGTTAACTCTATCTTCTAGTCTTGTTTGCAGTTGGCACCATCCTCTCGAAAACAACAGGTTCATAGAAACATATCATCATCAACAAGCGGAACATCAAAAAAATTGAAGGAAAGTTGAAGAAAGTCAAGGTGTAAAAACAACCGTTTAGAAAGAGCAAATTTCATATTCAAGTAAAGCAACAATACAATTAACATGTTGAAGACTTATGTACTAAAGCGAAAGAAATCAAAAGATGTGAGTTAGTGAAGTTCATGATATCGAGGCAATACAAATTGAGAAGAATCAAGTGGTAAAGTCTTTATCCCATGGCCATAGTAGTTTCACTATTTATTTTTCATTCTCATTAAAAAAAAAAAAGATTATCATTGCTTTAGTGTAGATTTTCTTTTGTGTTCAATCAATAAGGCCGTGGGAAAGAAGAAATCTATAGAGAAGTTTCTAACAACAAGAAATTGAGAAAAAGAGTTACAAACTGTCAAGGTTCTACGAAGTTCAAGAGTTCATCATCTACAGTTGAAGACCAAAGACGTTTCTATTGGATGCTGGTGCTGATTGCCGATCGGATGAGAAGGTAAGTAAGCATTCCCATCCTTGCATAGTGGTTGATTTCCTTTATTAGAGGTCACTAGAAAAACAAAAAGGGGTTCTTTTTCGTCCCACGTTCTATGGGATAACATCTTCATATGATTCGGAAGGTTTCCATTTCTTCCTACCATTGAACGTGTATAGGATTTCTATCTTCATTCCTGCTTGCACACATGTGAGAACCATAAAGTGCGTCTTTTGAGTGTCAAATTCATAAAATCTTGTTGGTGAGGCAGAAACATTCGGTCACTATCGAACCTGGATCCTTTCACATGGTGGTTTTCTCCTAACTCAAGGGTTAAGCATGAGAATAATGTTCTTTATACTTCTAACTTCTTATTGTTAGTGTGCAGAAACTTTATGCCTTTGTAGCTCTTTGGATGCATGTGCTCTTGAATGTTTTGAAGTTGGAAATTAGGTTTTGTGGGTATACCTCTTATAAAACCTCACGAGACTACAACTCGTCCACTAGGGACACCTAGGGGTTTAAAGGCTTGTTACACATGCTAAGTGTAACCGTATCCTCAACGAAATAGAGTTGTTGTAGTTTAGGTTAGTTTAGATTTGTAGTTTGCTCGAGGACTAAAAAAAGGCAAGTGTGGGGGAATTTGATAGGTGCATTATTTGCATTATTTGGATATTTTAATTCATTGATTTCTTGTTAGTTTTCATATCATTATGCTTTGAATTTGTTTGTTTATGAGTTTCTTAGGAGTTTTGAAGTATATTCAACTAAAGAAGAGGAAAGGAGTTCATTCCGGCATAAAAAGAAGAGGTTAAAGGATGGAAAAACAACTTTGAAACAAGAGTTCCAGGAAGATTTACGGTTGGGAAAGTACCCCAAAACCCAACCGTAAAAGAAGTTGTTTTTAGAGGAAAACCAGGAGGATTTACGGTTGGGTCTGGACTCTCAAACCCAACCATAAAATTGGTTGAAAAATCATGAAGATTTTGTCACTTCCATCTCGTAGAGAATTGAAAGACGAAGCAACCCAAAAAGAATGAGGTCAATCGGACACCGGATGAGGGAGATGTGATCAAAATAGTGAAGTGCAAAAAAGTATCCAAGAGGAATTACGGTTGGGTTCTTGGCTCGAACCCAACCGTAAACCTGGAGAGTTTTGGGAGCGAATTTTTGTGACAGTTTTACGGTTGGGTTTCTTGGCTCGAACCCAACCATAAAACTGGGTGTTTTTGGGTGATATTTGTTTGCCAGAGTTACGGTTGGGTTATTGGCTCGAACCCAACCGTAAAAGGGGGAGTTTTGGCACGTGTGTGGGCTTCTAAAACATGGAAAACATGGTCCCGGAAGCATTCAAAACCTAGATTTCGTGGATACTATATAAAGAGACATCCAAGACATTAAGAAGACATCTTTTACACAAGAATAACACAAGGAGAACGGCTTGGAGAGCAATTGATCATCACAATACCAAGGGTTTGTTTTACTTGCTTTCTTGTTTATTTTCCATGGATTTTGAGAAATCCATGATGAACTAAACCTTTTTTATTGGTTAGGGATGTAGTACTAAGTTGGAAAACATGTTTATCAATTGAATGGCTCATTCTCATATGTTCATAATCTCTTCAATATCGTTCATGTTCTACCGTTTATAACGCCTTGTATGATGGATTGCTTGTTTGTTTAAGTTGAAAATTAGATGAGCATGTATGTACATCTATAGATAAACTAGGGTTTCCGATCCGGAATTATCAAATGACCCTTGTTACAAGTAGTATAACATATTTTTCAACGACGGGATGTTTCCATGCAATTATGTGTAGAAGCGTGACCTAGTTTAAATCCGAGTGGCATTTGCGCCGGATTGCTTAGAATAACCTCAACTCACAAAGACCATTGCTTTCATTGGGTTAAACTTGAGTTTCTCTTGCACCAATTTATTTGGCAAAAAGGATTCAAAGAGTGGCACTTGCGCCTTTGACGATAATAGGAGTTTTTCCGGAGTAAGCCTGCGATAGGATGCTTTAGGGTTATTGATATTGAGGATGCATGAATGTTGAATATGATTTGATTGTTAACATGTTGGAAGATGGAAGATGAACTCTCTAACCGATGTTCTTTATCTCTGATATTCGTTTTAACCAATTTGCTTTAGTATAATTTAGTTATAATCGCAACCAACCCCCCCCCCCCCTGTTTACAAAAGTAATCGAAAGTAATTAACAATCACCTGCCTCTCTATGGGAACGAACTTATTCCTATTACTATACTCTAATCTATATTAGTGAAGTAAGAACTTGAATTATTTTGGTTGGCTGACGACACGACCAGTACCATGGGTTGGCTCCAAGTCCCTGGGAATGGATTATCGTTGTCATTTGTTATGTAGGTTATGTATGTTCATATATGACATTGTAAAACCGATACACCTCTGGTATTAGTCATAAAATTGTGTCACAAATAGTTGTGATCGTGTTGTACCTCTTCTTCTTCTCGATGTGTGTATGAACAAGGAGAATCCCCTCTAAGTTGATTGTAAGACAGCCACTGATAGGAATCATTGGATAACATCGAGAACACAGATCGATGGATAGCCCCTCTAGAGGAGGCAACGACATCAAAGAATAAAGGGCGAGCAACATGTATATATAATGGTTTTTCTAGCATACCCTCGTGGCTTTGGGGGTCAATTCCCTGGTCCCCAGTTAGACTTATCGTAGCTTTCATGTAGGAAGAAATCTTCAAATTTGTATTGTTAGGCCCGGTCATTTGTAAAACGTAGCTCGGATTCATTAAGCGTCAACTATGACATTCAAAATATTTGTCATAAGAAAAATGTTATCATAGACTTTACTCATATAACCTCTCAAGTCAAAAGAGTGTTATGCTTTTGCAGTCGGTTTTCTTATGTCATGGGCGTTTCACGTTCTTATGCTCGCCTTCTCTTTTTTTTTTTTTTTTTTGGAAATGCCAACTAGTTAATGGTCTTAAGCTCTTTATAGCGCTAGTTCCAGCCAGTGATTCTGAGCCTTGGACTCACACCTTTTATAGAACCATGCCTAGTGTTATCCTTACGCTCTTCTTGGCACTTGAGCCTTGGGCTAACTTCTTTTTGTAAATCCAGGCGTAGCGCACTTGTAATACACCAATTCGACAGATAGGGTTCGCTGATTAGAATATAAGTAGCGGTTTATTCTTTAATAATACCGCATATTTTTCAACACAGTTGGCTCCAGAGTTGGCAAAAAGCTCTGCAGTTAAGCGTGCTCGGGCTAGGAGCAATCGAGGGATAGGTGAATTTTTTGGAAACTGTTGCTGGATGACCGCGGAGGTCCCCATTAAAAAACCCCAAATTGCCGGATGACCTCAGTGGCTAAATGGGGACAGTATCGGTGGAGGGTCGGAGCATTACAAATGGCATCATAGCCGACGACAGGTCACTTTCCGAGGATGAGAGACGACGCTGAACTGGTTGGGTCAGGTGCTGGTCTCATCAGTGGCAGGGATGCCGAAGATTCGGGGTTATATATTCCCGAGCGGAGGAGATATCCAATTTAAGTTGGTGGTATTGTAATACCTCGATTAGACAGGTAGGGAATGGAATATAAGTAATGGTTTGTCCTTTACTAACACCGAGGTCTTTTCATTACAGTTGGCTCAAGAGTTGGCAAAAAGCTCTATAGTTAACCCTTCTCGGGATAGGAGCAATCCAAGGATGCGTGACCTTCTAGGAATCTGTAGTTGGATGACCACAACGGTCCCCGTTGAAAAATCCCACACTGTCGGATGACCGCCGTGGATAAGTGGAAACAGTATCGGTGGAGGGTTAGGTTATTACAACACTCGTCTCACGCTCTTCTTAGCACTACTTATAGATGCTAAAACATCATTATGATTGTTGGGAACAGTCACTAAAAAAGCCACAGTTTGGAATCAGGTTACTGTTCACGAACGATCATAATTTTCAAACTACGCGATTGTTGACAATAGCCACAGTTTTGTTACAATAATGACTGTTTGAATGACGCAAATTTTGAGAAAAATTGTAACCGCCTTTTCCCTTATATTTCAAATGTTTGTTTTTATCTTCATTAGTTATTCCATGAAACTTTGGTAGCTCACGGATCAACCCTAGCAATGTAGATATTGTTTAAATACACCATTGTTGTGTATCCAGATTGTGAGAAGCTGAATCCCTGAGTGTACGATTTGCGTCACCCATTTTTTCCTCTTGTATGTCTTCTGGTTTAGCTTTCAGAACAGTTACTCTCCGAGTTTCGATTCCAATCTGTGGAAACCCGACAGGCTGCGGATTCGTTTTAGGAGACAGAAGATAAGTACCTAATTTTTTTTTATCAAAACTAAGTTAAAAACTAAAAATAAGAAATGAAAAAAAAATAACAATCCGCTATGCCTCTCAGCAGCGGCGCCAAAATTTGGTCGGTTGTTGGCCAAGCAAAATTATTTTCAAGTTCTCTACTTCACAAATATGGATTAGAGTACAGTAAGAACAATATCGTTCCTCAGGAACATATGGGTTGTTATTCGTACTTGAAAACTAATATAAACTAGAGGGATTTTTTGTTTTAATACTAAAATAATTATACTAGCAAAGAATGAATAAAAGAGAATTAATAGGTTGAGAGTACTGGTTAAGGGTTCATCTTCAATCATAAGACATGCACTTTAATTAATTACTAGAGTTGTCACTTAATCATTCATTATCAAGAGCCCTAGAGCATCCTATCGAGAACATACTCCAGTATATTCCTCATGTCATCACATAACATAACGATGAATATGTAATTATTATACAAAGAACAACCTAATGCAACGTGTTATCAAGTTTAATACCTCAGGAGCTTTAAGTTCTATGAATTAGGCTAATCAATACAATAGATATACTACGAGTAATCTATTTAACATATGTCAAGCTTCTACGTGCAATCTCACAAAGGTTTTAAATACAATTGGTAATCATAATATACTACTTATGACACGGTTCATCAACAATTATGTATCTCAAAACCTTAGTCTAGCAATAGATATGTATTAGTTGTTATCTAGCAGCGCTCCTAAACAAACATTCATACAATCATACTTGGCGATCATAAATAGTAGAACAAGACAAGAATGATTTGATTAAGATGATCAAACTAATAGATTAATTTAGTATCATGTTCATGATATCCGACTACATCCTTAACCAATATGAAAGGTTTAGGTACTCATGGATTTCTTAAAATCCATGGAAAAACAGTATGTAGAAAAGTAAAGCAAACCCTAGGTTGTAGAAGAGTCTACAACTCCAAAGCTTCTTCCCTTCTCTTCAAAAGATATGATATGATCCAAGATCTCCTAATTTTTATTAGAAGTGCCCCTTATATAGTATCTCAAAGTATAAAAGAACTCGTGCTCAAATCCCGGTCAAAACCCATGCGTAAATGAGAGAAATCTACAAAATTCTGAGCATGGTTGGCCAAGTATGGCCGACCATATGCCTTTCCAGGCCGCCATTCCCGGACGACTGCAATCTTGATTTCTTTTGGATTTCAGTCGGCCAAGTATGGCCGACTGTTCTTCTTTCTAGTCGTCCGATTCTGGACTACTACGCTTCTTCAAAGTCGCCCGAGTCTGGACTACTACGCTTCTTCATAGTTTCCCGAGTCTGAAGTACTATCAGTCTTTTTCTTCTTTTCCTTATGGATTTTAGTCTTCCAAGTCTGGCCGACTATACCTGTTCCTGGCCGTCCAAGTCTGGACGACTAGCTTCTGCACTTCGACTTTTCACCCATATCTTCTTCATACGAAGTCGGAATAACTCCATACTTTCGTCGTTAGCTTCATTTTCTCGTTCTCTTCAACATGATGTGAATAAATCCTGAATTTCAATAAGTTCCACTTCCTTTTGGATGATTCACCTAATATGAGATACAAAATAAAAAAGTAACAATAATACAAAGTAATTTACATAACAACTAGCAAATATGTGTACGAAATGATACTCAAAACATGTAAATTATGCACTTATCGAATTCCCCCACGCTTGCCTTTTGCTAGTCCTCGAGCAAACTACGAATCTAAACTAACCTAAACTACAACAACTTCATTTCGTTGGAATATAGGTTTTGTGGGTATCATAATAACAAGTAATATGCAAGAATTATATGTAAAACAAGCATGAATTTGACACTATAAACATGTGAATTAAGCACTTATCAAATTTCTCCATACTTAGCTTTTGCTAGTCCTCGAGCAAACTACTATCTAAACTAACCTAAACTAAAATAAACTAAAATACAACAGGTCCATTTCATCAAGGACACGGTTACACTTAGCATGTACAAGAAGCCTTTCAACCCCTAGGTGTCCCTAGTGGACGAGTTATAGTCTCGTGAAGGTTTACAAGAGGTATACCCACAAAACCTATATTCCAACTTTCAAAAATTCCAGAGCACATGCATCCAAAGAGATACGAAGATATAAAGTTTCTACACCCTAACAATAAGAAGTTAGAAGTATCAAAGAAAACGTTATTCTCATGCTTAAATCTTGAGTTAGGAGAAAACCACTATATGAAAGAATCCAGGTTCAAAAGCGATCAAATGTTTCGACTTCTGCCCACCAAAAAGATTTTACGAATTAGTACTCAAAAGACACACTTTATGGTTCTTATGTATGCGGGAAAGAATGAAGATAGAAATCCTGCACACATTGAATGGTGAGAAGGAGAAGGAACCTTACAAATTATATGAAGATGTTATCCCATAGAAACATGAGACGAAAAAGAACCCCCTTTTTTTTCTGATGATCTCTAAGAAAGGAAATCAACTATTATGCAAGGATGGGAACGCTTACTTACCTTCTCAACCGATTCGCAATCAGCACCACTCGCACAGCAAACAGAAACGTCTTTGGTCTTCGGCTTCAACTATTGATGATAAACTTCTGAAATTTGTAGAACTTCGACAACTTGTAATCTTTTCCTTAAATTCATGTTGCTTGATTCTTTATACATTTATTCTTTCTCATGGCCTTAAATAATGAAATAACACACTAACTACGAAATTAAAAAGCTTATCTTTTTTTTTTATTAAGATGACAACTACAAAAATAGTAAAACTGAAATTAACATGGCCATGAGATTTAAGCACCTGATTCATAACAACTTGTATTGCTTCGATACCGTATAAACTTCAAAAACTTACATCTTTTACTTCTCTTCCTTTTTCACTTTTTTTTTCTTCACTTTTGATATAGAATTTTACTCCTCTTTTTGTTGCTTCAAAACTTGACTGTATTCAGTTTTCTTCGTTACTTTGATGTCGCTCCGCTTGTTGATGATGATATTTTCTATTGCTGCTTTGTCGAGAGAATGGTGTCAACTGCAAACAAGACTACAAGATAGAGTTAACAATTCTGATGACACCCTCATGGTTGATGAAATAACACTCAAGAGACCAAAAATTAATGCTTAAATTGGTGCGACGTTGGGTAGCTCATCATTCTAAACGGACAATTTAGACAAATACAAATTTTTGAATGTTTGCGCAGATGAAACACTTTAAACGGACAATTTAGACAGATACAAATTTTAAACGGACAATTTAGACAGATACAAAGTTTAAACGGACAATTTAGAATGATACAAAGTTTAAACGGATTTGCGCAGATGAAACACTTTAAACGGACAATTTAGACAGATACAAAGTTTTGAATGTTTGTTGCCTCACTCATGGGTATTGAATGATCATCTTATCTATAACTGTATTCTTTACCAGCGGTTTAAGTCCCTTTTTGTCATCTCTAACCTTTCAACAACCAAGCAACCCGAATGTCATTCTCTATTACTTCTAAGTTCAATTATTTCGATGAGAACTCCGTATGTAGACTTAGCTAGAAGTATACTAAGTTACTCTAAAATCTCAAAAAGTTGGAACTTTTCATGCAAATATGTACAAAAAGTTCTTACAAAAGCGAATACTAAAAATATAAATGCTTAATCACTACCCCACACTTAAACTTTACATTGTCCTCAATGTAAATTGATTCGTCCAATGTAATATTCAAGGATGGAAATCCTACTAACGATATGAAAAACTAAGAAAAGTAAAACTAAAAAGATAAAGATAGAAATACAAAACCAATGGGTTGCCTCTCATTCAGCGCTTGGTTTAATGTCGTCATCCCGAATTGGCATTCGCCTTGCTACTCATTAGCCTGCATCTAATATATTAGCATGAACATCTAAATCAACATCATTAGGGTACCGAATTGCATCAAAAATGTTGAAACAAATCTTTTCATTATCAAACTCCATTGTGAGTGTTCATTTATCAATATCAATCACGCTTTTTGCTGTTTTCATGAATGGTATCCCAAGTAACAACAGAATAGACGCGTCAGACCCGGTATCCATCTCCAACACATAGAAATCGACTGGAAATACTAGTTGATTCACCTGCACAAGAACATCTTCAATAATACCTCTAGGGTATACATTAGTATGATCAGCTAGTTGTAAAACAACTCCAGTTTCTTTGAATGGACCCAAATTCAAATACTTATAAATAGATGCATGCATAACATTAACTGATGCTCCTAAATCAAGCATAGTCTTTCCAAAACTTTTATTACCAATCACAACAAGTATATCAAAACTACCGGGATCCTTACATTTGGGTGGGAGTTTTTTTTAGGAGGATAGCCAAAATATTTTCCCCCACACTCATTACCTCGTTACTGGTTAACCGTTGTTTCTTGGTGCACAAGTCCTTCAGAATTCTCACATATTTGGGGACTTGTTTTATCGCACTTATGAGTGGAGTATTCAAATAAATCTTCTTGAAAATATTTAAGATCTCCTTATCTTGTTCCACCCTTTTGGAGTTAGCAAACCTGCGAGGAAAAGGTAAAGGAGGAACGTAAGTTAAAACAGGAGGTTTAGAGTTTTCTTTAGGTACCTCATCGGTTTGGGAAGAGTCAATAATCTCTTTCTCTAAAACCGGCCCTTTAGGGTCTTTGCTCTTCTCAGCATCTTCTGGTTGCACAGTTCGTGTACCACTTCTCAATGTCACAGCGTTGATGGAATCTCTCGGACTTAGAGGTTGAGATGGAAGTTTCCCACTATTTTGTGCCTTCAGATGATTAATCTTAGTTGTCATAGTGCCTACTTGCGTTTGTAGTTCTTTAATTGTATTATCAGTTGTCTGCTGGTTTTTCTGTTTCATTGAAGTCATATTTCTCATCATGGCAAGCATTTCTGATGATTCTGAGTTCTGATCTTGTTGTGGTTGTTGTATATTTTGTTGAAAACCACTAGGACGATTAAAAACTGGTCCTAGAACTGCAGTTTGCTTGTTTGCATAACTGAAATTGGGATGACCTCTCTACCATGGATTGTATGTGTTAGAATAAGGATCATACTATTGCCTATGCTGATTTGGGAAAATACATTGACTTGATCGTTTCCCTATTCATAACCTTAGGGTAGATGATGGCACCACCTCAGATGCAATTTGTTACATCATTGCTACCATGTTGCCCATTTGCTAACGAAATTCAGAAACTTCGTTCCTGACGAGTGGTTCTGGCCCACGACTTGAGAATTATTGAGAAGATTTATGTCACTTGTTTGTAAACCCTCGTAAAAGTACCGAATGATCAAAAAATATTAAATTGATGATGCGGACAGCTAGCCACCAATCTCTTGTAACGTTCTCAGCATTCATACAATGCCTCTCCTTCTATTCGTTTGATGCCATAAATCTCTTTACGAATCTGAGTTACCTTCGATGCAGGAAAGTATCTCTCTAGGAAGAGTTTATTCAAACAATTCCAAGTTGTGACACTGCCATAAGGTAAATAGTACAACCGTTCCTTAGCAGTGTCCATCAAGAAAAATGGAAAAGCTCGTAACATAACCCCATCTGCATTTGTATCCTTTGGTAGCATGTTGATAGACACATTTTAGTGTCTAAATTGCACCTCAGTTTTTATTAAGTTAGTATTCGATTTTGCAAATATTACGTGTTTTTATGCTTTTGTAGGTACATTAGAAGAATAAAGATTTGTGGAAAAATTGGCTCAAAAAGTGATAAAGGCACCCCAAGGACAAGTGTTATTGGCACCCCAAGAATGGATAAGGGACACCCTAGAATCGGCCGAGTCAACCCAGCGAGTCAACCCAGCCGAGTCGCCGATCCAACTCATCGGGTTTCCTGTTTCAAACAGGAAAAGGAATTGGATGTGAATTCATGGATTTTTTGTGGTTGTTTTCAGACCCAATTGCAAGACAAATCTCATACAAGTTATAACAATCGAGAAACAGCAAAAAAAATCCCGAAGAATCAGCTCGGAAATCATGAACTTGGCCGGATTCCTGTTTCTATCAGGAATTGAATTTGTGAGTTGTTTGAGAGAGTTCTATTAGGTTTAGAACTCTCTCTAGGGTTTGTAGACCCTATATAAACCAAGAGAAGCCAAGAGAAATCATCACGCAGCCCTAGAAATCATATCAGCAGAATTCCAATCACCGTCGGTCACTGCTACTGCACCGGCCGGCGTGTTCTTCATCCAGCCATCACCGAAGAAGAAGACTCTGTTACATTTATATCTGTTGCTGATTCAAATTGTTTTGTTGCGCTTCCTCCTTACCTTTCTGTTGCCTTAATCCTTTGTGTAACGGCTGAACCTTCTCCTGTAACGCTTATAAGCGTATATAATCAGCTGTTTTACACCTATTTCACCTTGTAATCAATATTTTGAACAATGAAAGGGTATTTTGAGCAAGTTTTCTCCACCATGAGCTAAGTATATTTACTGGGATGATGGAGGAGGTTTTTCTCTCAATTTTATGTGGTAAGTCTATTTTTAATTAATTATTTACAATTCTTTACTTGTTAAAATTGCATAGTTTCGAAATAGAAAAACGGTTTTCATTCAGTAGTGGTGTTTTTGTTTGATGGGTCATGCTGGGTTGACAACCTCTGATGTCCCATGCTTGTGATTTACCTCTGCTTGTTTGCATAAAAACCTATTTTGGCAATATTTGAGCTTAATTTATTTAAAAGAATTGCATGATTAATCACATAAATTGTTAGAAATAACTGAATCTTGATTCCTGGTTTTCTCCATATTTTCTAAAAATCATCTCTAGTTTATTTTCCTGATTTTTATTTAATTAGATTAAGTCCATTATTTTCTAAAATCATTACCTTCACAAGTTCGAGAATCGAACACTTTATTTACCACTTTTAAAACTACATCACATGTCCATGGCTATGTTATGGAAATCCATCAGATGTTTGTTTCGATCTTCATTAGCCATTATATGAAAGTTTGGTAGCTCACGATCAACCCTGGTTTGATCTCAAATGTAGATGTTGTTTAAATACATCATTGTTGTGTATCCATCTTGTGAGAAGCTAAGTCCTTGAGTATATGGTTTGCGTCACCGATTACTTCTTCTTGTATGTCTTATGGTTTATCTTTCAGTACAATTTCTTTCCGTTTTCCAATATGTGGAAACCCGACAGGCTTCGGTTTCGGTTTCGGTGTAGGAGCCAAAAGATAAGTACCTGAAAAAAAATTCTCAAAACCAAGTTAAAAACTAAGAATAAGAAATCAAAAACAAAATAACAATCCGCTATGCCTCCCCGGCAGCGGCGCCAAAATTTGGTCGGTTATTAGACAAGCAAAATTATTTTCAAATTCTCTATTTCACAAATATAAATTAGAGTATAGTAGTAAGAAAAAGTTTGTTCCTGGTTCAAGGTGAAAAAAAATGTACTGCAAAATGGTACTTTCAGGTAGGTTTGAGAGATCAAGCTCGAACAGGACGAGCCTAAACCAAGAAATAGTTGTTCACATCCTGCTTCGATTACAAAGATTGAAAGAATTTGGGTGGGTATTAGGGGAGGTAAGCAAAGAAGGTTGAGAAAATATCAGTGTGATAATGTATGGAGAAGAAAGTGGATTCTCTGAGGGGAATCGCTAATTTTGTAGGTTTTGTTTCTCCAGAATGAGTATCTTGTCTGTTTTGTGTTTCTATCTTGTTTTGAATAGATGGGAATCATGTATTTATATTTTAAGAGGACACATTGATTCCTCGTAAGTCGTGGAAGTTAGGGAGAGATAGAGAAGTGATGATTGTGGAGATTATAGTGGGGTGGTGCACGGAAAGTAAGGAAGACATGTATAACCACTACTCTTCATCCTCTCAACTGCTTTGTAACCGCCCAATTCTTGTGACCTTCTTGTTCGTGGGGGTTGTGTCACCACCCACGATGTCGTAAACCGCCAGACCAATACCCCAATGAGAATCCCCCCATGTTGTATTTGATATCTCGTGGAAATAGTGGATTTATAAGCCACTATGGTTTTGATTAAGTCAAGTCAAGTCAAATGACTTGCTAAGTCAGTGAGACAAGTTACGCAACTCACTGAATTGATATTCAGACTGATTAGTGCCGGGTCTGGGAATTTTAATGATTATGTACTTGTTTGAAAGTAACATGGCATATTTAATGGCTAAGTATTAGCTCAGAGGTGACTTATCGTAAGTCTAAGAGGCATTTGAGGCCAAATATTATAGAAGGCTCCTTGAGCAAGGAGACCTACTGGAATTCGTATAAGACTCAATGTTGGACCTATATTGAGAAGAAGGGTGTATTTCCGAGGGAAATAACTAGCAAAACTAGTATTATCTATTTAGCGTGAATAAGAATATGCTAACTATTTTTAATATAAAAGGCTAATGTGCTAACGTCTCAGGAATAAGATAAATATACACAACCTCTGGTAAATATCAATTGTACTAAGGCTAGGAAGCTAGCATCAAGAAGTTTGAAGTTAGCACTTCAATCATATAGTTAACACTAAGGTTTTAGCATAAATATATGTGTGGCTAAGTCGTTAAGTATGGCTACACTAAGCCAAAGGCGCGTTAGCCATGGACCTCACTCAGAAACGCACTAGACATGGCTAGAGGCGTATTGGAATTGGAAGAGACGTGCTAGCCACTAGGGACGCACTAGGCATGCTTGGGACACGCTAGCCTTGGAGACGTGTTGGCCTTGGAGGCGTATTAGCCTTGGAGACGGATATGATAAGCTAAAGATACGCTAGCCTTAGAGGTGCATTGGGCTTTGGCCAGGGGCGCATAGGATCCAAGGGCGTTGAGGCTAGTTAGGGGACGCGGAGGAGCTATGGCGTACATGAGACATTGTTAGGAACGCATTGGAGCCAAGGGCGCCAAGGTGAATCCAAGGAAATCACGGAGAATCCAAGGGCGTCACAGAGAATCCAAGGGCGTCATGGAGCTAGGGACGCGGCTTTGGAAACGCATTTGGCCACTAGGGTTAGCGCATTTGGCGCTAGGAATTAGGGTTAGCATTTTTGTGTTAGGGTTTAGGTGCCAATGTGGTGATACGTTGGCTAAGGCCTTATTAGGCTAAAATGTGCTAGCTAAAACCGTTTTAGGCTAGTTAGCACCTCTCGGGTGCTAGGGTTCATCACCAGGAAAGTTAGCGCTTTTAGCGCTATTGTGGCTAACTGGTGCCAATGCAGTGCTAAGCCAAATAGCTAGTGCCAACTTGGCGCTAATATGAGAAAAGGATGGGGTTAGCCTAGATGAGAGGTTCAATGTATATTTTATGGCATTTCTTCTCGATTGTGGCGCATCCGAGGGAGTGGCGCATTATTTGTGGCTTATAGTTAAGCAAAAGGCTAAAGTAGCATATTTAAGCTCGGAAGAGAAATTTGGGGAGCATTCGTTGCGAATGAAGCGTTAAGCTATAATGTATTTCAGGGTTTAAGAATTAGTTATTCCCGAGTTTAATAGATGTTGCTAGAACATCGATGCGTATTTGAAAACTGATGTAAACTGGGGGGGATTTTGTGTTTTTAGGCTAAAGTAATTATACTAGCAAAGAATGAATAAAGAGAATCAATAGGTTGAAAGTACTGGTTAAGAGTTCATCTTCAATCATAAGACATGCACTTTATTTAATTACTAGAGCTGTCACTTAATCATTTATTATCAAGAGCCCTAGAGCATCCCATCGAGAGCATACTCCAGTAAACTCCTCATGGCGTCACATACCATAACCATGAATATGTAATTACTACTCAAAAAATAACCTAATGCAACGTTTTATCAAGCTTAATCCCTCGGGAGCTTTAAGTTCTATGAATTAGGCTAATCAATTCAATAGATATACTACGAGTAATCCATTTTACATAGGTCAAGCTTCTACGTGCAATCACAGAAAGGTTTTAAATATAATTGGTAATCTCCTATTGAAAGTATCATTCCATACTTTAATTAGTCAAACTAATCTATAAAAATCGTTAAAAGAAAATTCTTATTCTCATCCATGATATGCAACACTGACACTCATCCTAGGAATGGAAAAGTAAAAAGATCTATTTAGTGTTTCATAGAGAATAATTCACAATTTAGTTGTCCCTTTTGAACCTAGATCTTGGGATCTCCAATCGCTAGGTTGGGTTACTGCTGCAACTTACTTTTTTAGTAGGTTATAATCCCATTCCTCTTGATGATGCAATTCATGCTCTCTAAATTTTGTATCCATTATTGACTTGATATAATTCTGAAATACTATTTCTTTTGATGCATGCATTTGATATCAATTGTTATATGATGCTATATCGATGTATTTGTCGGCACGTACCATAATATCTCAAACTATATGTTCTTCCCAAATAATTGTTTGATCAGAACAATATTTATTTGGAAATGCATAGGCTCTGTCCACACAAATATATGTATAAGGAAATTTCGAAGTCACTCTACTTTTTCTCCGACGTTGCATCCAAAGCTTCGGAGTCCTGAGTTGATCTCTCTATCGACCTTAATTTGGATGATTTTTCTACTAAAGTATTTTTTCTACAACACATACATAGTTTCTTTTGATTTAAAAATCAATCGTAAGGCACCGTTCAAAATTTTTTAATAAACCGTATAGAGTAATTTCTAAAATTATTCTTTTCGATCTCTTAGGAAATCACTCTACCAGGTGTCCTTAGGTTGATGATGATGGTAATGATGGATGAAGAAAAGAAACGATACTTGTTGTTATCGAAGACTTGGTTAACATGTGAACAAATGAAATAAAATGGGTGGCACTGTTCCTATGGGTAGGAGAAGCGGTTGAATGTTTTAGTGTTTTAGGTGCTTTTTTGTAGGCCAGACATTCTAGAGTGGTAGAGGAGGGTAGAGGCTATTGGAGTCGCCAAAATGTAGGATCCAGAAATGGATAGGGATACCGGATATAGTCCCAACACAACTCTAAGATGGTAGCCGAGAGTTGTTGTCTTGTTGAAGAATCACATCTTTCTCCCTTTCTCTTGCCTCATTTGGCTAATAAAAGTATTTTTTTTCCTAGAAGTTGAATAGTTCTTCTATACTATTCATGATCCGTTGGATGAATCGTCACGTGTCCCTCAGGTTATATCTTCTCCAAGAGACCCCCTTTTGGGCTCTACGGATGCCATTGACTTGGATAAGCTGAACAGTCATATTCTTACACGTTTATGAGGGTTCTTATGGGCTTAGTATCATTCCCCTTACTTGATGTTTAGTCTTTTTCATTTTTGGGTACCTACATCATATTCTAGAAAATTTGATGCTATTTTTATGATATATGTGTGAAAAATAAGTTGGAGATATATTTTTGGTGATGCACTTCCCACTGACTACGTATTTACATTCTCACAAAAGAAACTTATTATGTCACACGTGACATTAAAATTTACTAATTTTAATTTCAATTGTTGGTAACCAATGGTTGAAATCTAAATGAAAAGATGGTTATAAACCGAGTAGCAGTATACGATAGGACTAAAAAAAACTATGTGTAATAATAATTGTAATCACACGGCATCTACAATTTAGACAACAGTAAATACGGGTCAAATCTATAAGGAGTGGAAAAAATATTGTAATCAATATCTCTAATAAACAAATCAAGGATGATATTTTTGGAATTTTAAAAGTGCGAGGGAAACAAATAAATTAAACTAAACTAGTAAAGTAAATGCAACAGGAGGGTCGGTAACCTGTAACTATAGTGTCCACCATTATTTCTATTCGATTACTGAATAGAAATATAACTTATGAATTATATTTATTTATTGTCTGTTCTATCGACATTACCTATTATATTACAGAGTCACAAATATCATTAGTATACCCTAAGCATAGCACATCGAAAGACAAAACTCAAGCATGCACTATCAAATTGTATTATTGAGAAAATTATACGAAACTAAATATAGGTTCCCGAATAATATTTGACTATCCTGAGCATAACCCATCAAAAAATTTAATCGAAACATAGGCTATCGGATAATAAGAAAAATATATTAGCAAAACTATCAATTATGCGCATAGATTACTCTATCATACAGAACCGGTGAAGCAACAACTCATATTTTCGATTAATCAATAAGTAATAATCAAAAATCAATTTTTTTAAATCATAACAGTCTATTACTGAATAAATTAATTTTATTGACCTAATACTCCAAATGGTTTTAACCATCCAATCCTAACTATAAAGTAATTAGAACATGATAACGGTTCCTTTTTATTCTTTTATACCTTTTTTTCAATCACGTGGACCTGACTTACTTCCAAAAAGAAACCAAACTTGTTTTTCCTTTATGCCATGTCAATTCCACTAGCTAACCCCACTTCACTTTCTTTCTTTCTCAATTTCGGTCTGACCATCTCTAGTTGATTATCCAGAATGACTGCCACGCCCACCTACTATTTGTTCGCTTCTCTTTTCACTTATTGTCTTCTTATCTGGCTACGCCACGCCTAGATAACATCTCTCTAGCTTACTTTTTTTTTTTTTTGACGAAAGAGTGAATTTCATTGCAAAAAAAGAGGGCTACATATGTCAACCTATAATTGCTTTAAAAGTGAGAGAGGATCATCTCACTTTTTCCCCGCTCCTTCTAAGCGGGCTTGCTTCGCTATGGAGTCAGCGATTTTGTTTTCCGCTCTATCAATAAAAGATAACTTACAAGATAAAAACAACTTTAAAAGTCTTTTACAATCAATTAGTAGTGTGTGGCAAGATCATGGGCTAGAGTTCGTGATATCGTTAACATCTTCTATGATCATCTTTGTATCACCCCGGAACAAAATATGACTCCACCCCTGCTCTTTGGCCCACAGTATGGATTCTCTCAAAGCCGTTGCTTCCGCCTGATGACTAGAGCCAACTCTAGCTACTCCTGAACGAACCCTTAGGTGTGCGAGCTACGGCTCCATATCCAACTGCAAAGTCAGTTACAGAATAAGACCCATCAAAATTTATTATAACATATTCGATATTCCTGGCGGTCCAAGTTAACATTAGGCCCTGTTCGGAGAAGATGGTCTTTTTGATGTACTGCATTTGTTTGGTTTGAAGTTGGGGATACTGGTCGTTGTTGTTTGTAACTGCAATCGGATCGGTTCTGGTAATTATGTTGAAAGGGTTGTTGTGATTGGTAGTGGTATGGACGAGGGATTGCCTAAGTGGGCTAGGTTCCTTAGGCGAGTTTGTTCTTGTGCTTCTGGGATCAGGGATTATGGAAGTTTGGATATTGCCTTTACCTATAGAGAGGTGTTTTTGGGTGCCCTTAGGCTGAGGTATGGATTGGGGTGTAGTGTGAGCGGGGGTGGGCTGGTGTGGAGTGATGATGGGGACTGTTTGGGTAATGTTTGTGGATTGGTTTAGTGGAATCACAGACGTTTTGGCAATGATTTGTATGACCATGGTAGGGTTTGGTTTTGCTCTATCAAAAATAATATCACATCTATGTCTCCAGATCCTCCAAAGTATATTGGTAATATAAGCAGTCGAATCCTTATCCTTAAACGATATTATGGTGTTGTGCTTATGCCAAGATTTTATCCATTCGACTATGTTGTTATAGGATAGCATGTCGGTGTACAGGTTTAGCTAGAGGGTCTGCCAAAAAAATTTTGCCAGCTCACAATGCAGAAAGAGATGGGTGCTAATTTCGACATACTTGTTACATATCGGGCACCTTTGGTCCGATTCATCCAAATGTTTAAAAATTTCTGTTCTAACTTTCAGTGTTTGCTTCACCATTTTCCATAAAAAGAGATTTTGTCTGTATGGTGTTTTTATTTGCCAAATCTTGTTCCAGACCCCTGGGTCCACCTGATTGGATCTAGCGGAGGGGATATTGTTTTGGACTAGATTTTTGTAGGTGGAAGCAACTGTGAAAGTCCCATTGGACGTTTGTCCCCATCCCATTTCATCCCGGCCTTCCGGGAGAATAGGTATAGCCATAATTTCGTCAATTTGTAGTTTGGAGAAGAGGTTGTTAATGATTGGGATATTCCAGGAATGGGTATTTTGATCTATAATATCACAGACCCTCGACAACCCGGAGTTCCTTTGGCTATCGGTGACTTCAGTAGTTTTCATACTTTTTAGCCAGTTATAGTCCCAAATCCTAACTTTGGTGCCATCTCCGATGGACCAAAAATGGTTATCGCGAATAATATTAATACCTTTTTGGATTCCTTTCCAGATCCAGGTATCCTTCGCTTGATTGCGAACAGACAGAGGACTGGAATTGGGAAAGTAGCGAGCCTTTAAAACCTTTACCCAGAGATCTGTTTCGTTCAGAATAAGCCTCCATGCGAGTTTTGTGAGCATAGCTTCATTAAACAAGGCCAGGTTCTTGAATCCTAAACCTCTCATATTCTTTGGTTGGCAAATGGATTCCCAGGCTTCCATTGAGGAGCCCCTGAGATTGCTTTTTCCTGTATTCCAAAAATTCCTCTGGATTTTGTCCATGGAACTTATAGCCTTTTTGGGGATGTCTAGACAACCCATTTGGTAATTTGGGAGGGTGTTGATGACCGATTGGATCATAGTTGCTCTTCCAGCTTGGGAAAGTATTTTTGATTGCCAACCTTGGAGTCTAGTTTCTATACTTTTCAAGATAGCTTCAAAAGATAAGGTTCTAGCTCTTTTGCGGAAGAGGAGAAAGCCAAGGTATTTTTCTTCTTTTATCATTTTGGGCATTGCGAGCCATCGACCTATTTCGTCTTGAAACCCTTCCTCGATATTTTTGCTGCAGAAAATGCCCGATTTGTTGATATTTATGCATTGGCCACTCGATTGACTGAATTCCTCTAGGATGGACAGCAGATTAGTCACTTCCTCTTGGTTAGCTTTGATAAAGACTAGGCAATCATCAGCGAAGAGGTGATGGGATATTGAGGGACCCGATATAGCGATTTTCGTCCCACTCAGGAAGCTCATATCATTTGCGCTGTCAATCATTTTGGAAAGTGCCTCTGATAGACACATTTTAGTGTCTAGTTTGCACCTTAGTTTCTATTAAGTTAGTATTCGATTTCGCAAATATTACGCGTTTTATGCTTTTGTAGGTACATTTGAAGAATAAAGATTTGTGGAAAAATCGGCTTAAAAAGTGATAAAGGCACCCAAGGACAAGTGTTATTTGGCACCCTAGAAGTGGATAAGGGGTACCCTCGAGTCAACTCGGTCAAAATCGGGTCAAACCCGAGTCAAATCGGTCAACCCGAGTTGACCAAGTCAAGCCAGTCACGGAAATCGTCTGCATACAACTGTACACTTTGGTTCATGTAATTTTTGGAATATTTTGCTCCCAAATTGATACACAATATACTAGAGGTCCATACAAGATTAAACACGTGAAGAATTAGAGGTTTACGCCGGAAAAATAGCCCCAAATCCGAGTTTCGCCGGAAAAAGGGTATTATACTTTGATTTGGATTTGGATGAATGTCTTAAGGACAGCGTGTTGAACACGTGACTCACTCCGTTTTTTCCAAAGTTTTCCATGTTGTTGTTGCGGAGATCTGGGGAGCTCATCCGTTTCGTCAAATCGATCACTTCGTTTAAAAAGGAGCTAAGTAACAAAAATCTTGTTTATTTGATTTTTTCCTTATTTTTGATTATTGCATCCAACATGTGTAAGCCACATATATGCCTTTTTTACCACATAACAGAAAATTTGGGCGGCTGGAATAGATTCCTTAAGTTTTAGAGTTGCGGGACAGATCTCTAATTCAACTATCAAATCCGGGTATATTTCTAATTTTTTCTATATTATGATGATACTGGTAAACTTATACACATTCACCGTTTAATTTATATTTGCTAGTACTTGATTTTGTATTAATTTTATTATTTTGATGCTTTTAAGGTATATTATCTAAAATCTGAAGTTGTGAGAAAGCTCCGCTAAACGGGACTAGGCATGTCACTGGCCTAAGTAGTCAGTATGAGGACATTGAATATGGCTGCTGAACGAGGACTCAGAACTGAACGTGTAAAAGAGTGGAAGGCGAAAAGTGTTGGATGACTTTTCTGGTGAGTCAGATTGCAAACAAACGAAAAAAAGAGGTGAACAAGTAAGCTAGAGAGAACTACTTATAAAGAAGAACTACTTTAGGTCGATTCTTTTCAGAGGAACATCTAGAAGAGTTACTCATTAAACAAGAGAATGCACTGTGTCCAGAACATTAAATTCAGATTTCATCTACTTTGATCTCAAAGCTTTGAATCCTGGAGTAATGGGAGTTTAACCAAAAAAGTATCCAGACAGTCTCAGCCTCAACAACATAATTTTTGATCTCTCCTCTCTTTTACTACTTAAATTTACCATTTGTTCCCTATTTCTGCAATCTCTAACTATTATGAATGCATTCATAGCTTTAATGCTCAACTAATCCTTTCCTCCTGCTTTGTGTAATGCAGGATGAATCATGTAGGAAGCATCTCTTCCTTGCCAACGTCCAAAAGTATGAGAACTCATTCGTGTGAAGCCTTTACCCACCAGTCCATCTAGGTAACAGTCTCCACCATCCCCTCGATTACTACCAACAATACTGCTCTTAGCCCCAAAAACATCTTTTCACTGTCTCAATACCCAACCATTATTAATGCACACCCCATACCCATCCCAAAAGCACATCATTATCAGAGGAACATCGGCATCACCTGACCATCTATGCCCAAAGTCAATTTAGCAGCATTTCATCTAAGGAAACCCATCCCCCCATGTTGTTTCAGTACCTACCCCTATGTTTAAACAAAAGAAAATACACTCCTTCCCAAAACCATCTCTCACTTGCAAATTGTGAATTTACTCCCTAGAACAACAAAACTTCAACCATTATCAAAGCACACCCCATACCCTGCCCAAAAGCCTATCAATATAGCTTCTCAAAGAAACATCAACATCACCTGACCCACTATACTCAATGCCAATATAGCAGCACCCCAACCAAAATAATCACCCATCCCATGTTGTTTCAGTACCTTTCTCCTTGCGCAATCAAAAGGAAACCCACTCCATCCCAAAACTACCTATCTTCTGCTATATGTGAGACTACTCCCTGTAGCAAAAGAGCAAGTCTCAAACACAATTTCATAAACCATTCAAAACAACTAAGGGTCTTCATCTCCTTCCTCATAACAATGGGAGATACAGAATTAACACCCAATCTCAAATCCATTCAGGAGAGCTCTAGGAATGAGGAGCTGGCATCAAGACTCCAGCTGGAGATCCCTGTTAGTTCAAATAAAGGGAAAGAAAAGTTAGTCAGTGAGTCATAGGATGAGGAGGAAAGAATCATTATAAATCATGACTTCTCTAGTGATGACAATGAAGGAGATTATGAAGAAGTAAACTGGAGCTTCTCCATAGTAGGCAAAATATATGTTGAAGAGAATTTAGAAACTCATGAAGTGAATAGAGAGCTATACAAAAAATGGAACAAGTTCCACTTAAAGCAAACAAGGAAAGAAGGCCAATCTCTACACATGTAGATTTGGAGACAAAAAAACGTCCAAGAAGTGATCCAGTCTGGTCCTTGGACAATCCTTGACCACCTCATAGTACTGCAGCAGTGGAACCCATCCATAGAAAGAAGAAATCTCAACTTTCAATTCCAATTTTTCTGGAATCACATCAGCCAGATGCCTACAGAATTCTTTGGTAGGAAAATTCCCCTCAAAATGGCAGCACTGGTGGGAGAAGTAATCCAGCTTGATCCTCCTTCAGGCAACCCTTCTCATGGCAGCATAATAAAAGCCTTGACCAAGGTGGATGTGAACAAAGCCCTGCCAAAAGGCATCACTGCAAGCAATGGAGCTGAGTTCACAGGCTGGATCAAGTTCTTCTATAAAGGTAAACCAAAATCCCTGTGTCCAGCCTGTTTTCATGTTAACCATGAGCAAGAAAAATGTAAAGAAAGAGCCCTGAAAGTCATTGCTGAGGCCAAAGTAATCCATTCCTTCAACCAACCTACCACCAGAGAAATCCAACCCATATAATATCCCTACAATAACTCCTCAAGATCAAGTAACAGAGAACCAACCCCAATGGCCCCTCCTTTTCAAATCCCAAGGACTGGATTCAATGTCCCAAAGCTCAGTTCATCTTTTGCCAATTTGGCTCTCTCAGCAGCTGGGATCCCACCTGTTGCCTCTGGCCTTACCATTCCTGATAGTGAACCCCATCCAAGGAACAACCAGAATCATGAAGACTGGAACCTCTATCCCCTTACCAAAAACAACAAGAGACAGAGGCACCCAAAGACAGGAACTAGCTCTAGCGACACAGATATCATGGAACCAGAAAGCACAGGAGGAGAAGATCTCATACTGGCAGACAAGGATGATGCTTCCCTCATGATTCAGCCAAGCAACCGCATAGGGCAGGTAACCCCCTTTCAACACAACTCTTTCATTCATTTTCTGTCTGCAATAATCCTTTAAAAATTATCGTCTGGGAAATCCCTCTACAACAACAATCCTCCTTTACATGTACCTGGTGATAACCAGGACCACAACAGCACAAGCTCTCAAAAACCCCAAGCCCTCTTCACATATCATTCCCACTACAGCCCTGTTCAAACCCCTGCAACCTGGAGACCAAAAAAAATCTGGAGACACTTACCCAAGACCTGTGCATGCCCCTGCATCCTGGAGACCACCTGGTGCATAATCCTCAAAGATCACAAGACTCACCTTAGAAGAACAACCATCAGTTTAAAATCCAAAATATTGCAAGACCTACTATATGTAAACTCAGCCATTTGCATCAAGAGAAACCAGAAAGATCAAAGCTCAACTCTATCACTAGCTCAAGCCGGAAGAAAACTCCCCTGCAAAACCATCAAAGGAAGTCCCCAAATAAGCAGAAGCAGGATCTCAAGCCCACTTTTGCTGCTGTTTTTGACATAAAGCCGCAAAAATCCCAAGGAAACTCAAATCATTCCCAAGCTCCAAGCCATCTTAGCCAGATAGCCTGTCCTCTCCTAACTTGAATCATATTCCCCATGCTCAGCCCAGTCCCCATAACAAAGATCACAATACTTACTCTCTACATCCCCCATGGGACTCCCAACTCAGTACCCAATACACCAATCCCAAACCTCATCCCAACCCACAAACCAAGCCCAGATACCATTTCCCACATAGCCTGGAAAAAAACAGAACCAATAACCACCTTGCCCAACCAAACTCTAAGCCTAACCTAACTGGACCTAGCTTAGATTTCCAACCAGTGCAGCCCATATACACTGCCAACAACAAGCTAGAGTTTGGAGCTCCATGTACCCACCTCAAGTCGGAAATTTTATCCTACTGGCTTAGCATTAAGGGCCCCAACAGAGGAGAGAGCTCTCCCAACGTCCGGGCCTGTAAGCATACCCACCAATACATTCACAGTACGACTAATAAATCCCGGAACCTAGATAGGCAAAACATCATCAAAAATTCTAAAATTAGCCTCCACTTTAGCAATCGGGTAAATCAAATGAAAATTATCTCTTGGAATTGTCAAGGTCTAGGAGGAGTAAAAACAAAACAACACCTAAAGAACTCGATAAGGCAAGTAAATCCGGATATCATCTTCCTATCCGAAACAAAAACAAATGAGGAAAAAACCCTAAATCATCTAAGGGCCTATAATTACCCAAATAATTGGGCTCAATCTTCCCAAGGTCTCTCAGGGGGCCTTGCTCTTATGTGAAAGATAATCTCGACATCATAATAACATATAACATCAAAAATCTGGTAAATATTAAAACAATAACTAGTCCAAATGAACAAGAAACCTTTATCACCTGCCTGTATGGAGAAAACAATTATGGTCCCAAAAAAGCTCAATGAGAGCATATCTTGGAAATGAGCAGAAATATTGAATTTCCCTGGATTATCCTAGGAGACCTCAACGTCAGCCTTTCGGCGGAGGACGCGAGCAACCGATCGGAAGACTAGGATTGCACGAAAAATCCAATTCCGACAATAATACAAGCTGCAGGTCTCATCGAATTAAAATACTCAGGTCCGAACTATACTTGGTCTAACAAGAGGAAGGCCGAAAATCTAATTCTCAAAAAGTTAGATAGAGGTCTAGTCAACCAGGAATGGGAATCCCAATTCCCAACATCTCTCATTCAGAGCCTCCCTTGCATAGGATCAGATCACAACCCTATAGTGCTCGACACTGAGGTCACCCAAAAAAGGCTAACCTCTTATTTCAAATTCTATGAATGTTGGCAAAAAGACAGGACCTGTAAATCCACTATAGAGGAGAACTGGCACTCTACAAAATTAGGCTCAGACCCCTATCTCCTGACCCAAAAACAAAAAAACACCAAAACTGCCCTTTAGAGATGAATTTTTTTTTTTTTGGGAAAATAGAGGAAAAAATAGAAAACATAGGAAAAAGCCTACTTCCTTTGAGGGATAACACAAGATAAAGCGACAGAGAAACCCAAATAATGCTGGAAAAGGAACTAGAACACTGGTATGATATCCAAGAGAGTTTCTGGATCCAAAAATCAAGAGAATATTTCATCAAAGACACCGATAAAAACACAAAGCTTTTTCATGCTATTATAAACCATAGGAAAAAATCAAATAACATAATAAGTCTTAAAGATAAAAATAATCAGTGGATCGAAAAAAGGAAAGACCTTGAATCTCTTCTAACCTCGCATTTTGAGGAGATTAGCTCTACCAGCCAAAACAGTATTGACCATAAGATTAACCAACTGTTCAAACCAGTAGTAACCCAAAATAAAAATGAGAACCTTACAAAGGTCCCTCTCACGGATGAGATCAAAAAAGTGGTTAACAGTATGAAACCATGGAAATCCCCTGGCCCCGATGGTTTCCAAGCTGGCTTTTACCAACATAATTGGGAAATTATAGGAGAGGATATTATTAAAGCTACCAAAGCTTTCTTCGATACGGGATTTATCTTAAAAGAGCTTAATAACACCTATATCTCTCTAATTCCCAAGACAAAAACCCCTCAATCCCCAGCATACTTCAGACCAATTAGCCTGTGCAACATCACCTACAAAATTATCTCAAAGATTTTAGCTAACAGACTAAAACCGATCTTAAACAGAATCATTTCCCCTGCTCAATCGGCTTTCATCCCTACCAGAAACATCCAGGACAATGTAATTATCTCCCAAGAAGTAGTTGAATCCATGAAAAGGAAAAAAGGTATCTCTGGAAACCTAGGGATAAAACTCGATATGAGCAAAGCCTTTGATATAATAGAATGGTCCTTTATCTTAGCAATCATGAAGAAATTGGGATTTTCGGAAAGATGGTGTCAACTATAAACCAATACATATCTACTTCCACCTATTCCATCATTCTCAATGGAACGCCCTGCAAATTTTTCAAGCCGACTAGAGGAATAAGACAAGGGGACCCCCTTTCCCCGTATTTATTCATAATTTGCATGGAGGCTGATGTGATTTTGTATAGTGGTAAAAAGAGGTTCGATTCTCGAACTTGTGAAGGTAATGATTTTAGAAAATATTAAACTTAATCTAAACTAATAAAAATCAGGAAATTAAACTAGAGAATATTTTTAGAAAATATGGAGAAAACTAGGAATCAAGATTCAGTTATTTCTAACAATTCATGTGATTAATCATGTAATTCTTTTTAACAATTTAATTCAAGTTTGCCAAAAATATGTTTCCTAAAAGAATAATTGTAAATCCTAAGCATGAGACATCAAGAGTAATTAACTAAGCATGACCCATCAAAAGAGAACACAACTATTTAATAAAAACCATTTTTTTCTAATTTAAATCCATGCAAATAATAATAAAAGAATTATAAATAATTAATTAAAAATAGACTTACCACATAAAATTGAGAGAAAAACCTCCTCCATCATCCCAGTAAATAAACTTAGCCCATGGAGAAGAAAACTTGCTCAAAAGATCTTTTCATTGCTCAAAATATCAATTACAAGGTTGAATAATAGTGCAACAGCTGAACAGACGCGTTTATAAGTGTTACAGAACAAGGTTCAGCCGTTGCAAAAGGCTAAGGCAAAGAAAAGAAAGGAAGAAATTTGAAAGCTAAGGCAACGGAACAGCAACACTTAAAAGTGTTGCTGTGTCTTCTTCTTCGGCAGCGATGGGATGAAGAACACGGTCACCGGCGGTGACCGGTGCAGCAGAAGTTGGCCGGATCGTGAGTATTCCGGCCACAATTCCGGCGACTCCGAAACTTTAATTCTAAGCTATTCTCCCCGTTCTTCTTGGCTTCTCTTGGTATATATAGGCTCTATGGATACTTGTGAGTCTTCTAAACCTAATAGAACTCCTTAAAACACTCCAAAATTGGCGCCCGGCTACACTCAAGAGTGATGTTATAGCCTCCACAGGGCGGATGCCTCCAGGATAAAACACCCTACTACACCTACTACTAGCACTTGTAGTAGATGCTCAACTTGAGCATGGCAACTCCGAAAAAACCCTCAAGGAAAATCGCGAAAACCTAAGAAAAACAATAGAATTTTTTTTTTTTTTGGTCTCTCTAAAAATATAGAGAAACCCTTTTCCTTAGATTGATCCTTTAGGTTGAGAAAAGAGATTGTTTATATAATAACCTAGTACTACTTAAGAAGAGTGATCTCCCCGATGTGGGACTAATAATTTATATAGTCTCTTAAAACAACTTAAGATCGGAAACTCTCCAATGTGGGACTAATGAGTTTTTCATTCATAAAAGAAAACAAGAATCTATTTATTTTCTTAAAACCTTAAAATTCATATTTTATATATATTGTTTTCCAACAATCCCCCACATGAATGAAAAACCTAAGTAAAACATGAAAACATAAATAGATCTTGGTAAATAATTACCCCAATTCCACGACCCGATCGAACTGACTGAACAATCAACCAAACCGTGTGTATTGAAATCATACTAGCCATTCCAACGTATTCTCCCCTCACACAAAAGTGTGTTGACCCCAGGGTCATACTATTGATTGCATAAATCATAATAGTATAGAGAGCTTTCATCTTTAGTTTCCCATAGTTGGACTAAAGGTTCCGTTCACCAAAGTGAAAATGAGCCAGTGATCCCTTAGTGACCCTTAGGTCCTAAGTATCAGTAATACCAAGACCATAAAAACAACATAAAACTCATTTTCTCAAAATGAATTAAATCTCGATAAAAAAAAACGAAAAATCACATAAAACGTAGGAAATACCATTTTAGGCAGAGGTGTCCATGAGGTCTTGAACCTTTGCTTAGTGAGAGATCACCGGAACTACTTGCTAGAGACAGTGAACGCGATGTCTTGAACTGCTAACGTTTGGTGTAATTCGCGATAACCACCACGCATGATATCTCCAAGGTTGCTTCCAAGCTCGTGCCGTTGTGCTCATTTTGTCCCTGAGCAAATATCCTGTTTCTCA
The DNA here is from genome assembly GCA_023531435.1 of Papaver californicum. NCBI lineage: Eukaryota > Viridiplantae > Streptophyta > Magnoliopsida > Ranunculales > Papaveraceae > Papaver > Papaver californicum. Next base: position 134,823 of record JAJJMC010022576.1, read on the forward strand.
GAATGCTCTAGAGAATCAGCTCATATTCTCATAGGAAGAAGCGGCCCACGTCCTCATTCAGATAGGTGAGTTCTATCAAGAGTGTTACTGCTACACCCCATTTCAATCTTAAATTGAAACTATATAACTCATTAAGACTTCTTAAAAGTCATCCTTCACATGCATTCACACTATCACAATAATGCACCATAGGGAGGGACAGAGAATGTAATTCTCTTGATAGTGCATACCTTTAATTACCACAAATTAATTGTCTCATTGAACCTTGATCTTGGGATCTCCAGTCACTAAGGTTGAGTGTCCTTCATGGTAATTTTATTTCTTGAGCTTAAGTCGCATCCTCCTCAATGCAATGACAAACTATCTCTCTAGATTATCCTTTCGTCAAAGGATCCACTGATTTTTCTCTTGACTTCACTAAGTCTACAAAAATCACTTCATTAGAGAATAGTTGTATTACCGAATTAGCCTTCTCTGAGTTTTTCTAGACTTTTCCATTGCTCATTTACTTTAGACTCACATAGTCAATTGAGCTTTAGCAGTGGTGGCCACAGGCTTCAGTCACAGAGGAATAACCAACAAAAGGGCTTTAGCAATTCACATTCCTCTTATGCTTTAATTTAAGCAAACCAACTCTGATTTCATCTCAGTCGAGTTCTTCATATCTGTTGGAGGATTTCCAACTAATTATACATCTTAAGAGAGTACACACATAGGCTAAGATTCTCCAAAGCCTGAAATCACAACATCTCTTAAGGTCAGTGTAATATGTATCATGCACATACACAATTTAAAATGTACCTCAGGTACTTCAAATTTCTGATCAGATCATCCCATTAATTCTTCTGGGATCACAAGTATATTTGTACACCTAATTCACTGCACATTTACAACACACATTAAACGCATCGAGTTTGACAAAGACCATTCCCGTCAGAATTTCTTCTGGTTCCAATGAACTTTTGGATCATGCTTGTCTACAACAACTTAGTCTTTCAATCAAATCACAAACATCACATGTTTTCTAGTGGTTGTAAAGCATATAAAGGCATACACAAGATACATGTACTACTTACTAGTACGGTCATTACATCTTCCTCCAAAGATTGGTGCAATATATATCACAGATTTGAAATTAAATATGTACCTCAAGCATCCCAATTTTCTCGTCCTGTGATCAGAACAACCCTGTAATTATCCAGGATAAAATGGGAAACATGCACACCTATTTTACAACACACATTTGACAGAAACTATATCATCAAAATTTGATTTTGGTTCTTTCTGATCCTTTAGACCTATAACGCCCCAACTCATAATTCTAGGTCGGTCGCCCTAAAATAGAAGTGTGGCATACTCATGGAACAGTTTACACACTCAAACCTTCAAGCCAACAAATGGAGATCCGGCTATCATGTGGGGCTCTTGAAAATAATAGGTTTAAAAAAATCTTATTTAAAAATGACAAAAGTTATAAAAGATCTTTAAAACAAAAGTCTATCTTCGACACGAAGGTCGGTTATATAAATTAAACGATAAGAATCTTACTTAAAATAAAGAAAACTAGACTTAAAAATAAGCTATAAAAACGTTTGGTTGTTTAAGCACCTTGAAGACAAAGATGATGTAGCTTTTCGTGAGAAAAGTCGTTCTACTAGTTAGGTTGCTCGGCGGCCACCGTTTCCTGAAAAATAATAGTAAGTTGGGTCAGACCCCAACTTAAAGTAGGCTTTCGCACCCTTATAAAACTTACAAATATCCTAGCAAACCCAAATCCTTGAAATTGCAAAAAAATACGAAAAATGGTTTATAGGAGTATCTCTTGGTAAAATAATAGATTCGACGACTAAAAATAGTTACAGGACCTCATACTATGCAAAAGACCACTTCAACCAACACTAGAGAGCATGTAGTTCTAGGATAAGGGGTTTTACAAGACCACTTCAACAACATATTAGTTTCCTGTCAAACTTTAAACAACAAAAAATTGTTAGTGGTTGTAAAACACGTAACAAAGGCATGACAAACATATGCACCTTCAATTGATTTAGTGTAAATACACTATCAAATT
>JAJJMC010022576.1:136903-164592 GCA_023531435.1 Papaver californicum
AAAAAAATATAAGTTATCAAAGATTAACACTAAATTTATCATTCGACTTAAGATGATAAAACTTCTGACCAACTAGGATTCAAAAAATTGGTTGAGTAATATTAAATTATCAAGATATTATAAGTGATCATCTTATCAAAATATTTATTGCGAACACCTAGTTATCAAGTTACTTAAGTCTCTCTTCACATTAGACTATCACTATCATAAGTAACAAAACTTGGTAATAAAAACCCTAAACAATTTTTGTGTACATACGTATCAATTCAAGCACATTTGATCGCTTAACCTTCTTGTTGCACTAGTTACTAAAAAATACTTTATACCTCACTATCCATATGACTATGGTATACTAGTATATTATGATTCTCATATTTTCAACGAAAGGTAACATATTAAATGATTTAGAAATCACCATAGAAATTGCTAATACACAATTATTAACCAATCATGTGATTCACGCCAATTGATACTACACAAAGCACATATAATCAAAGTAATTTATAACACAATAGATAACTCATACACAACTGATTTGATGTGATACTAATCTAACACATATAAGAGATTATCACCTTAAGTCATAAAAATTGCAACTTTCTATTATTATTATTTTGAAGGTAAATGCGGAAATATAAATTATTCATCCCTTTTGTGAAGGCATGAGATTCTACCAACCGGCCAACTGGGCAAATTCCCAGTTGGTTATCGCAAGGCTATGGTTGTCATTACCAATTTGCCATACAAACATCGTTCTTGACAGCACTGGACTTGAGTTAAGGGGTTCTTAGAATCAAAACTCGAGTGTAACTAGCGATAAGTGAGGGTGTAAATATAATTTCAGTCCTTTTCCATTGGTTATATGCCTATCACGTTCGTAAAAAACAATTGTCAGACATAAAGTGTTTGAGTTGATTGATGGTTTCCTCCAAGAAATGAAACAAAACATCGACAAGACACGTTTGATTGATCGAAACAAGAGAGAGACTTGTTCGAGTCCTTCCTTGTTTCTTCTCTTCTAATGGTAGGGGTGTGAGGTGGGCCCCGGTTATGCAGCAACCAATGCACGACTTTTTGAAAATGTCTCAATTGCTGTACGGCCTATGGTTAGACCAACAATACCCAAACCTGTTTCAACACACCATTAATGGCTTCTTCAAGACAGCTTTTTTCTGACACTACCAAAAGAAAAAGGAAAGAAGACTCAAGTTATTGTCTTTAAATTCTTTAGATTATAAATATCTCTTTATAATATGAGATTATTATATCAATGAAAAAAGGACTAATACAACAGATTAGGATTTGTTGTTTTAGATTGATGTAAAAATGGTTGAAGAAGGGAAGTCATTATTTGAAACCCCAACATGGGCAGTAGCTACTGTTGTTACTGTCATGGTTTTTGTTGGAATTCTTGTTACAAGATCTTTAGAACGATTTGGAAATGTATGTAATTTTCTCCATCATATATAACTCTTTTCAAATCATTTTATTATTCATAAGTAATTATTTTGAATTTCCTTTGTGCTCATAACAGTGGCTGGGTTCGACTAAGAGGAAAGCTCTTCTATCTGCATTACGCAAGATTAAAGAAGGTAACATAATGAATTTCTAAATATGGGGCATTTTTTTTCAATTCCACAATGAGTTTAAAATGTTTGTTTGTTTGTTTGTGATTACAGAGCTTATGTTATTTGGGCTGTTATCACTGTTGATGAGTCATTTCGCAATTTGGATTTCAAAGATATGCATAAAGTCTTCTGCTTTGAGTAGTAGATTTTTCCCATGTACAGAAGAAGGGTACAACAAGGTGCCCCAAAAAGTATTGCATTTTACAAATTTGAACTCTTTGAATCACTCAATTTTCATAAAGCACGAGAAGAAATTCCATAAATTTCCTTCTCATCACCATGAGTATTGTCCTGAGGTATGCAACTTACCCTAACTAATCTGCATTTGAGTCTTCCTTTCGGTACATTGTTGTATTGCTTCATTGTTGGAGGCCAAAGACTCACAATTTAGGAAATTTCATTATTCCAATTTTGATGTAGAGCTCGGAGTTTGTTTAATAGTCCTTATATAGAATGCAGAATTCATTTTTTAACTTGTAAGACCAAATATACTCCGTATTGAATTGACTTTGTTGATATGCATGAGTACTTTCATGAGCTGTAATTACCATGCAGGGCCATGAACCATTCGCCTCATATGAAAGTCTTGAGCAGCTTCACCGTTTGTTGTTTGTACTTGGTGTTGTCCATGTTTCTTACAACTTTGTTAGTATTGCTCTAGCCATGCTAAAGGTCAGTTCAGCACCTCTAATGCTTTTTTTATAAGGTTGTCATTGGATTTTGGAGACTCTTCTTATTAATGGTGCTTCTAAATTTTACTTGACGTGCAGATATATAGCTGGAAAACATGGGAAAGCCAAGCAAGGTCAATGGCTCTTGAGGGGGAGGGGTTACAAGGTGAAACTCGGACTTGTACCAGCTATAGCACTTCTCTTTGACCAAAACAAACTTATTTATGATGTGTACATTGTCACTGCAATTCCATAATCTCATTACCTTTTCCATTACTAAATCACATTTCATTTGCTTTTTCGTAACCTGCTATTCTTGTTGCTTTTCTACTCCAGTACTTGGCATATTCATTTCTGAATTCCTATTTTAGGTTCCACTGGGACTAGTAACAAGAGTTTGCACCGCCTTACTACTTTCGTGTTCCATCATACGTCGCACCCATGGAGCAAAAACAAAATTCTGGTTTGGATGGTAAATCTGCATCCTCATTATCCAAAAGATTATCAGTATCAGCATCAGTCTCAATTCTCTTTCTGTTTTGGTACCTACTAGTGAACTAATCTGGCCTTTTATCTACTTTCTGCAGCTTTGCTTCAGCCGGCAGTTCTGGAGTTCCATCAACCGAGCTGACTATATGGCACTTCGCTTTGGGTTTCTTACAGTGAGTGTTTTTGGTTTCCTGTATGTATAACACGTGCCCTTAGTATTTGAGAAAGGTTAAGTTGTGGCTAACACTGTAAATATTTCGTTATAAAAATCCTGAATATAAGTATTAGCACAATTAATTTGTGGACAAAAGATATCTAAGAAATGCTTGAAACTCCCAAAAGATGTACAGAGTAATATAGTAAAATATCAGAATTAGCTAAAGCATAGATTTCCCCTGTAGGTATACACAACAATTGTAAACTGTGAAGTTTCACTTTTTAATTTTGAGCTGACTGGAAAAGTGAGAATGTAGCCATTTTAATGGAAACAAACATTATGGTATTTTGTTTTTGTTAAATTTTTGTTTCTTATGTTAAATGCCCAACTTTCTTTCTGTCCTCGTTTGTAGACTCACCAACTTCATCTGGCATATGATTTTCACAACTATATGCTCCGTAGCATGGATGACGAATTTCGGGATATTGTGGGAATCAGGTACTCAACTTTATAATTCAGTTTATCCTTCTAGATATATAATTCAGTGGTTATACTTTAATTCTTTAGCTCAATGGATATGGAGTACCGTATGTGTGTCCGAAAGCCTGTTTGTTGAGAATGTATGAATAGGTTGCGAAAGCAAACAAAGCATATGTGAATCATTTGTACACTTCCGTATCATTTAAAAACTGTTCTTCTCTTGCAGCTTGCCGCTCTGGATTTATGCCATATTTTGCATTTTTATAAACTTTCATGGTAAGTCCCTATAAGCTTGTCATTTCTTGTTGAGAAGTTCATCTTTTCATGTCAGAAAATGCTGATATGGGAACTTGCAGTTCAATCTTATTGGATCTGAAGCCGTGTCTTTACTCCCTTTAATGGTACTAAATTTGAATGCATATCTTATGCGGAGTTTACTAGAAATGATATGCGATGTATCTTCACGATAAATCTGTATTTCCATTTACTCATGCTTTATATATGGTCTTAAAATTGAGTGCTGATGGAAAAAAATTGTGACCATAGGGACCAATGCCTACTTTTGGCTTTCTTTCACTCCAGCATCTGTAAGCCCCTCGCCTACTCTTTGCCGCGCCTTCCTTTTACTTGGTTAAGCCTTTGGTACTTCACCATACTAATTAGTCTATCATTTCCTCTCTGTTGATAAAATAGTTGATCCTGCTAGTGGGCACAAAACTGCACCATATAGTGGTGAAACTGGCCCTTGAAGCCGAGGGTACTAACCCGTCATCTGGAAATCGGTTTAACCTGAGAGATGAGCTTTTCTGGTTTGGAAGGCCCAAATTGCTGTTATGGTTAATTCAACTAATCTCATTTCAAGTAAGTAGACCAAAATCTTCTTGGAATAATTTGAAAGTTTTATCCAAACGAAACTGTTATTCAAAGCCTTCTTAATTGCAGAATGCATTTGAAATGGCAACATTTATTTGGTCTTTGGTAAGAATATTTTCACGAATCTTCATTGACAAAGTAACCTCTCTTTGTAGGATTTCATCTTGCTCAGAAGACTTCTGTAACACGCTAACTAGTTTAACTTTTTTTTTCCGGGGTGAATCAGTGGGAAATAAAGGACCCTTCTTGTTTCATGGAGAACCGAGTGTTTCTAGTTATTCGCTTGGTATCTGGGTACGTAATCTTATCTTGCACAAAGTTTGCTCTCCAGTATGATAACCTCAGTGTAGTTTCTAGTTTTTGCTCTCTCTATGTACGTTTCTTCTCCGCCACATAATCAAATTGCATCCATAAGTGTTCCAGATTTTGATTTATGTAATTATCATTGCAGGGTAACTCTCCAGTTCTGGTGTAGTTTCATCACATTTCCCCTATATGTTATCATAACACAGGTCTGAACATTTACTCATACTTTCCACTTCATTAACTTTATGCCAACGGACTCTCTCCCGCCTTGCTAAAATTTGTGGTTTATGTTGATGTAGATGGGATCAAGGTTTAAGAAATCTGTAGTTTCTGAAAATGTTAGAGAGTCGCTTCAAGGTTGGCATATGAGAGCGAAAAGATTGAAGCAGGGTCATAATAAATCTACACTTTCAATTGCAAGAACGTCTTTTGAATCCACAGAGGATGAATCGGCCACATTACGTCATGTCCCCCCAGCTAGCAACAGTTCTACTACCACCGGCTCATCCAGATCCGACAGCTCCAATTATCCGTCTCGTGTCACACAAAGCGAGATAATTGATGGAATTAGATCACCAGGTGCTGAACCTCATTATTCGTGTAATTCTAATCCCGTCTTTGACCATTTCGACAGGGATGACAATGGTGATCATCATCAAAGAAAAGATGACTCATATTCCCTTCCACTTTAAGATATTCTTTTGTCCAAACATGTCAATCTTGACACTGCATGCAAATGTTATACAGCATTTCTGGTTCGTCTAGAGAGAAACAACTTGTTGCTTCATGAATCGGCTACGATTTGATAGCACTCTCAGTATAATACCCGATAATGAATATAGAAAATGAAATGAAATCATACATCGAATACATGTGACCAGAAAAACTTGTCCTGTCTGCTGGAATTATAAGGTCTAATTCCGGAATCAGTTGAATAGAAATTATGTTTGAGGAGCAATGGCCCATGTATTTCCATGCATAGAGTTGACTGTTGAGTGACTAATACCAAAATGGATAAACCAAATATGACCAGGTGCCTATCCATATTGAAAAGATATTACCAAGCAGTTATAACTTGAATTTGAGATATTAGTTATGCCCGTCTAATTAAGGCTAAGTCCTATGCACTAATTAAATAACTAAATCTGTACATTTTGAACTATGATGGGCATGCCAAATAGACAAATTGGTTTAACAAACTGGCAAATATGCCGGTTTGCACGTCATGACAAAGTTTATATCGCATGACTAACTCTCTGACGATGGTAACATAGACTTCGTCGCTTGACAAAGACTTCGTCGCTGGCTAGTTATCTCATATCTAATGATCCTAGCTGAACCCCCTATAGATATTCAATTTTAAACTCAATTCAACTCACATCTTCTCTATGCATCAATCTCTTACACAAATTTGTGTTAATCTAAAATAGAACTCTTTTATTTTATTTTTGCAAAATGGCTTCTAATTCTCAAAATCAGACAATTGATGTTAACAAAAAAAGTTTGTGGTTCAATATTTACAGTAACCGAAGATGAAAGCATTTGCAGAAGTTATGTTTATTTCGCACTCGATAGTATCAGTGGTGCATCTCAAGCAGACGACACCTTGTGGGATAACATATTTTATAAATTTAAAGAGGAAACAATGAACATTTGTGATCGTGATAGTGATGAGTTGTCAAGTCGCCTCGATAAAATCAATAAAAAATAGCTTATTATGCTGCTCATGTCATGCAAGTCACTCATGCTAGAGCGAGTGGTGAAGTCGAACCAGATCTGGTAAATTATATTAAATGTCTATTTTAAAATAAGAAAATATTAAATTTGTATGATCTTTAATAAATTTATTTTTATAAATTAGAGGATCGAAGGTGTCGGACAGAATGACACCTGAACATGATTCTTGTCACACTATCTTAAAAGTGTTGCCCAAATATGATCCATTGGTTTTAACAACTATGCAACAAGTTCATGAAAGATCTAGTTCTAATGTCATTACCGATTTTGTTACTTATTTCTTTATTTTTTGAAATCGTACAAACAACGTTGTTATATTAGAGTCATAAGGGTTATCGGTGTCAGCACAAATTTTTTTATGAATGCTCGTCCGATAACTCTGACCAACTAAACCATTTTTTCGTCGTTCTGCACCCTGGCTAGATGACACATTACGTAGTTTCTGCAAAGAGATGAATCTTCTTCCTGAGTAAACTTAGGTAATTGAGCCATATTTCAGGAATTAGAGTGACAGAGTGATAAGTGCTTAATTCACATGTTTCTAGTGTCAAATCGATACTTGTTTTAGCTATAATTCTTGCATATTACATGTTATTACTCTTGTTTTCTATCTTATGTTTAATTAGGTGAATCATCCAAAAATGAGGAAGTGAAACACTACAAGAGAAGAGGATCCACGACCAAATTCTACTTACTCAAATCCATGATTTCTCATCACCATTGTAGAGAATAAAAATACAAAGACAACACAAAAAGAATGAGGTTATTCCGACATCGGGCGCAGAAATTATGGGCAAAATGAGTTTTGAAAGACTTGAGTCTACAAAGAGAAGTTCGGCTGGTAATGCATCACCAAATAGTAGCCGAAACTTACACTCATCTGAAGCAAAAATAACTTGTCAGGTTCGGCTGAAAAAGTCCATACTCGAATCAGCCGAACCTGACATCATATTGGGACATATTTGAACGCGAAATTAACTTTTAAATCAAGGAAACATGGTCCCAGTAGGATTTCAAACCCTACAAAGAGGAAACTTGAGGGCCAAGCATTGAAGGCTATAAAAGAAGACATCTAAGGCACAAACAAAACATACTCTACCTCTCGTATCACATATTCTACATCTTAAACCTAGGGTTTACCCCTATAGGTGGAACACATTTTTTTTTGTAATACAAGTTTACCCTTAACCCGTTTTCTTACTCATTTTTTTTTAAACAGAAAAATACGATCACCTTTTGTCCAATCACCCTTAACAATGCTTAAAAAAAATCACCCTTAACCTATCTTCTTCCTGCACTAGTACAAATATGAGCTTTGATGACAGTTCACAATCCAAAACCATGACAGTTGACTAATGAACTGTCACAAAAGAATAGGTTATGATATATATGCAACATTTTTTTACTAAAACTCACACCAATAGCGGAAAAAAATCGTGACAGTTTTTCAACTGTTACTAAACAATTATACAATGACAGTTTTTGTAGAAAAATGCTACCATACATTGATGTATAATAACAGTTATAAACTGTTACTATTCTCAGGCTATTGTAATTTTTTTAACTAAAAACTGTTATCGAAGTGTAACCTTATAGGTAATAGTTCTTCAAAATCACCGCCACTTCCATTTCAAGTGACAGTTCTGATTAAAACTGCTACCGTTCATAATAGCCTCTCATTTTAAACGCACGATGTTCTGGTCGTGGTCTGTTTTGTTAGTGAGTTGGTTTATAAGTACTTTGGTAAAGATTACGGTCTTGAGGAGTAGAAACAACTTGGTTTGGATCTCAGGACTCAGGATTCTTAAGCATCACCTTCTTGCTGTAAAATCAAATCCTTCAATTCAATCTTTATCTTCAATCAGGTCACTAATCATAAACCTTTCTACTTCTAAGAACATCATCTCTGATGTATTCGAAACCCTAACTCAGTGTTTACATCAACTACCACAACAAGAAAAAACCCTAGAAAATCAATTTCAATATCAAAATCAAAACCATTACCTCAAACTTCTCTGTGATATAGCAACAAATCATCGTTACTTCACACGTATCGTATTTGACACGGTCCGCTCCTTCTTGCTGAGCATGATGGAAATTTAGTATCTGTTATAATTGAATATGATGAGAATGTCATAATTGATCTTTGTTCTGATTCTTATGTGTCTGTTAGGTATTGGATTCTTAAGAATGTGTTTAAATTTGGGATTCGAGATGAAATTTTAGTTGGAGTTTTGTTAGGGTTTATTAATGATCCTTATCTTTATGTGAGAAGAATTTCTTTAGATGGTTTAGTAAGGTTGAGCAAATCAGTTGTGGAATTTAAGAATAGTGGATTGACTAGGGAAGGGTATGATCGGGCGCTTGATTTATTTGTTGATAGAAATGATTGTGTTAGGGCGGCTGCAATTCGTGTGGTAAGTGGTCAAAGACGATTCTATGTTGCTCTTAATTTGATATTTTTTGTGTGTTGCTGAAATGAATTTGTTGTGCATTTTAGGTCTGTGAACGGGGGCAAATGTTACCGGATTCTAGTATCGAAGTTGGTGAGCAGGATTGGTTTGATTTAGTGTTTGTTCATGTAATGCTTGAACTAGTCGGTTAATGTGATTGAGGGGAAATGTTGGCACTTTGTTGGCACTTTGTACTTTGGGATTTAGGGGACTCATGGATTTAGTACATAATCTATACTGTGGAAGGTGTTGGTTCAATATTGTTGTGAATCAGGTATTTAGGGATCTATAGCGAAGCAAAACTCTCTTTAACTTTCTTATGTTTCCTTGCCTTCTTCATTGTTGTACATATCTGAAGACTCTACTATTTTAAGGAGCTGAAGTTCTGATTATTACTCTTTAATGTTTGTATAGACTCAGTTGAGTGGTGGAGGATCTTGTTGAATATATGGGAGCCCACAAAGAATAGTTCTTTCTCCATTCTTTATGTTGGTGTTATATGGTGATGTATTGAGTAGTTCATTTGGTTATTTAATAGATATTTTAATATAGTTCAACACGGGGAGATCATTTGTTTGTTTAGCAGGGTTCAGATGACATGTAGCAGAAGAAGGTGAAGGTTGTGGATTTGTAAAGATCTTTCACGATGATAAGCAGGTGGTGGTTCAAGAATTGAAGCGGATTCAGGTTTTGGGACTGTTTATGGAACTTTGATCTTTTTTATGTTTCTTCTTTAGTGTTATTAATATATGGGTTGTAGTATATGACTCTGATTCTCTGAGAATCTGAATTCCATGAGTTTGTGTGTATGTTAGTTCGCATCCATCTGGAGTTGCTGGATTTCTAGAAGAGGAGAGTTCAATGTGGAACGTTCCACCTAAGGAGTCCCCTCTTCTCCTTCTGAAGGAAAGGTTTCGTGTGGATACTTTATATTCTGTATTGTGCATTATTTTTGTAGTAACTATTTGATTTACGGTTTAAATGCTTCTTTGAAGAAGATCTGAGTAATGTGAAGAGCTGAAGTTTTATTTTGTCCGATGGGATTATTGGTCTTTGATGTTTGTGTAGACACAATTAAATGTTGAAGGATATTGGTGGACTTCGAGAGCTTCGTTTGAAGAATAAGTTCTTACTTCACTCTATTAAGTTGATGTCATGCTTGTTAAATGTCCAATAGATTTTGTACTTTATATAGTTGAACATGGAAATTATTATGAAATTCCCTTGTGTTCTAATTTGTGAAGATGAGATTTCATGGTTTTTTAATGGGAAAGAGCTTCTTTCAATTATGCGTGTAGATTATAGTTGTCTCTGTTTTGCGTAATCATCGTTTTTTGCTTATGTTGTCATGTATGGATTATTATATTGCAGGAAAGATGCATATTTCTTAGGTTATCGTGTATGGGTCTAAAGGTTATATTGAGTTTTGGTTTATATTTTTTTAGTTGGTTGTATTTTTGGTCATTTGGTTTATGTCTGCACTTGGATTATTATTTTGCCGAAAAGATGCCGATTTCTTATCTTATTATGTATGATCTACAGGTTGTATTGAGTTTTGGTTTATATTTCTTTAGTTGGTGGTATATGTTTGGTCATTTGGTCTATGTCTGCGCTTGTTAGTGCAAGTTTGTATATCATTTCCGTCGAGGGTGTTCTCACTTAGTTATCTCAAGATTTGCGACTATTAATTTTTTTGTATATTGGGGATTTTTATGATATGTACTCCATGCGCTGAAGACATGTCGAACTAGGTAGCTAGAGATAACAATAACAACTCGCTATAAAGGTAAGATATTAATAACTAATCCTGTCTTTTGCTTCTTGCATGAAGCCAACATATATGCACCTTTGTGAAACTGCAGATGGTGGCAGTTCACTTGTAATTTCTGTTTGAGCAGAATTTTCTGTCTGAAATCTCTACTATAGATGTTGATATTTTTTTTCTTTCTCCAAAGGGATCTTCTTCTAGTTTGATTCTGTATCTTGGCTCCTCCTCCCTTCTACCCATTGATGGGCATGGGGGACTTGTCGAGTTACAAGTCTTGCACCTCCATGTTGTTTTAACAATATGTTTAAACTTTGTTGGAGTGTTTGTTTCCCTTTTCCTGGCATAATTATTAGGATCTAACTGATTTATTTACCAGGTAGATTAGCTATGTCAGAACTTTCTGCATGTCTGACCTGACGGTTGGTGCTACTCTTCCACACTTGGTTTCAATGATTTCTTTTGTTTTCTGTTTATTTTCTTTTTAATGTTTCCATTTCATATATATGATGTTTTGTTGTACTTTGGGTTTTAGGGGACTCATGGATTTCGTAGAACATTGGTGGTATTGTTGGTATTCTCGTTTGGTTTTTTGAATAATGTTTCTTGTCCATATGTTTTCTCTGTTCTCCATTATCTTTCGTGTTCAATATCCTATATTATGTTATTAAAAGCGACCTTAAAATTCTTCTATATTTTTCTTAATTCTTATTACCGTTGGTTTATTAACGTCTGAGTATGTAGATATCAGGGGTTAAAACTCTTCCACCTTTCCCGATCGGATTATCCTTGTTTGGATTCTCTACTTCTTTGCTTTGAAGGGAAATTTTGGTTGCAATCTGTCTTTTGGCTCTTCTTTTGTTCCCTATTGTAAACAAGTGATGGTTTTTGTGATTTATTTGCTGTTAGGATGCTTGCTTTCATCTAGTGCGGTGTCTAGTGGTATGGTTTAATGTAAGGGAAGTTGAACAAGCTAATCATGAAGCACAAGCTTGCTAGTGTCATGTCCACGTATATGATTCAAATTCATGTAGTTGTCATGTCTGGTTATTATTTGTTCTTTTATTTAGGCTTTGTTGACATTCGTAAATTGATCGGGGAATGTCTGTTTGAGTGGCCGCGAAGGTTGTTTTAGCTGTGACAGATGTCCGATGGGTGGTTTTGTATCTCAATATATAGTTCAATTATTTCCTTTCATAAACAAAACAGCTCTCTGTTTTTCAATTAATCAAATTTGGATCTTCGTCTGATGTAATACGTAGTGCTTTAAATTTCAGGAGAGCCTCCGAATTTGGAATGGGAGATTGGTCTTCTTCATAGTTGGACGGACTGGTTTTCTTACTGGGATGTCAAGCAACGACTGTATTTTTAGCTTGTGTGTGAGGGAAAACGATCATGACAGCTTGTATTTTTAGCTTCTGGTTTCTTTGTGTTGGAAGGAATTTTGTTTTCTATTAGTTTCTTTTCATCCTTTTCCCCTTGAGTGATGTTAATACATGACGGCTTGTATTGTTTGTTTGCTCTTAGGGTGTCTGCGTACGTCTCTAGAGATGTCCAAAGATAGGGTTTAATCTGAAGAAGGTTGGACAAACAAATCATCAAGCATGTGGTATGGCAGTCTGCCTTTATCTCGGTTGTGATATAAGTCATCATTTAATGCCTAATAAAAATATTTAGTGTCCTACATTCTGCCTTTTCTTTGTTGTAGTGTTTTTTTCTTTTCTCTTGGGCTTTTTTTTTTTATCAAGGCTTTGTTGGCATTCATTGAATGGTTGAGGGATATATCTATCTGTCTGGCTGTGGAGAATATCTTAGCTTAGGCAGAAGTTTCTACTTGTAATGATATGGGTGGTTTAGTATTAATTATTCTATTACATTCTATGCTTTTATGTTCTTAACAGTTGTGGTTTCATAGTTGGTCACATTTAAATATCTGGTTTGTTAATGGTGACTAATTTTCAAGTTTTTGTAGAATACTTAATTTGACATCATACGTTGTTGAGCTTTTTTATCTTCAACCTTACCAATATTGTTTTCTTCTTCTGTTGTTCAGTTATGGGTTTTGATTTTTTTTCTCACAAGTCTACTTGGTCATTATATCCATTCATTGGGGTATCCAGCAAATTCTTTGGTTATATCTTTCGAGTTTTCTTGGTCCTGCATCTTTTATGGTTTTATGTTATGTATCATGTTCTATATATTTCATATCTTATTATTTGTAGGTGTGTATATATTTCTCCACATGTTCCATTGAATTTTTATTGATGGCTTAACCTTGCATCTGAATGAAATTCTATCATAGAATTCATACAACTAGGCTCATGCTTTAAGCCGGTGAAATAGAGGTTGGTTAATTGATCCTTCTGATGTGCTTATTAGAAAAAAATATTTGTCTTACACATAATTGATTATTTTTGAATTATTCACTTAGTAGTGGATCAGTACCTAGCTGAAGTGAATGTTGTCATCTACATCCAGAACATTGTTGTACTTGATTCATGTCAAGTTGATGTCCATCGTCTAGGTATTTGAACTCTTGCCACCCCTAAAAAACTACTTCTTGTAGTTGTTAACAATTTGTATCAAGGTTTAAACTTGCCTCAGGGTAATCCTAGTCAAACACTTCACCCTTGAATAGTTACTTCCTTACTGTTGTCTCCTACTTCTCTCTCTTGTTTCTTGCTCGGAATTAGATCTTTGCTTATATGTAATGTTTTTGCAGACATCTAACTAAGGTGGGTTTAATTTAAACAAGGATTTATTTTCTATTAGAATTTAGCTAGAGTTAATCATTCCAATCTGCATAGGGAAAATGTGTTACTTCGTCTTCCTATTTGTATATAATTATCGTAAGTTCAAATTTTGTCTTTGAACAAGAAATTTTGATGCATAATCTGGGTTGCACTTGTTATATTGTAAATAGACAGAGACTTTATTGTTGTTTATCTGTTCTATGTGATTTAGATGGAGGCACAACAGAGATGGATAGGATTTTGCTGGAGAAAAAATTCAGAATCAGGCAAATTTAAACAAAATGTCATTTTATTGGTATTAAGGTAGTCACTCGCATCCTTTATGTTGTTTTCAGTTATTTTACTCCATGATATTAGAACCGATTAAACAAAGGATGCTTGTTAATATTCGCAGCATAGAGTGCAGTTAAAGGATCTGTTAAAATTCTTAGAGTTATTCATCCAATAAATAATTAATGGATAGGGAACCTTTCCAGTATTGCATCTTTCATTGTTTTCATGGAGGAAAGCTTCAGTAGTCTTGTAGTTGGACTGCTTTGAGACAAAATTATTAGGAACAATGATGTTAGCGAGTCGAACATTTCCCAAAGTTCAATGCTCTCAAGCAAGTCAAATCGCTCATGTGAATTAGGCTGGACATACAAATGATAGCGTGTATATGGGTTTGTTTTACTGTTTAGATCTGTTTGCAATATAAGATTGTACTTTCTCATGGCTTTGCTTTTAGACCGTTTGCAATATGGTACTTATTTTATGAAAATGCAATTTTCATTTTTGGTTAGTTACTTCAAACAATACTTATTTTGTATTCTTTTTGCAGAGGAAGTCTGAGTACAATGAAGGAAAGATCATGGAAGTACGAAGAGAATGGGTAACCACGTGCTGCCGTTAGTGACATGAATTGGAAGGAGTAGATTGGGGACATGAATTGGCAGGAGTAAATTTCGATCAACACTTCAGAAAAAGGATGTGGTTTCCAACTTCACTGTTAATTTCTTTTAGTTAGTACAAAGATTACTTTCATATCAAGTCTTTTGAATTTGTAGTACATTCACTTCTAGTTAACTTATTTTGTTTGAACTTACTAGTTCCGTACTAGCTATATGTTAAACAGTTTATTGAGTAATCTAATGATAATTTTAATAAAAGCTAAATTTTCTTTCCATAATATTTCGATATTAACTGAGCATGTCACTGCCAACTGTATCATGAACTAGCTTGCTACAAATTAGCCTTCTACAAAGTTGATTGTTCTAAGACAGTTTTATTTAGAAAATGTAACTGATATTTGCCAACAATGACAGGTTTATAAAGAAAATGCTACTTTCGTATAAGAAATTGAGTTACTGATGACATTTTTATGAAGAAACTGTCATCTTAGTCTAAGAAGTTAAGTTTTTAATGACAGTTTTCTTAAAAAAATGTTACAGTAATTTGTCAATAATGAGAGGTTTATGAAGAAACTGTCATCTTAGTCTAAGAAGTTAAGTTTTTAATGACAGTTTTCTTAAAAAATGTTACGTTAATTTGTCAATAATGAGAGGTTTATGAAGAAATTGTCATCTTAGTCTAAGAAGTTAAATTTTTAATGACAGTTTTTATGGAGAAACTGTCACCTTAGTAAAAGAAATTAAGTTACCAATGACAGTTTTATTTAGAAAATGTTATTGTATGTTGTCAACAACGACAGGTTTATGAAAAAACTGATACTTATAGTCATGATTTTGTAACAGTTTTTTATAGACCCTTTCGTAACAGAGGCTTTAATGACAGTGTAATTATTTTTCAAAATTATCACATAAATGTTTTGGTGGCAGTTTTTAACTGTCACATAAGCCCAAATTTGTACTAGTGCTGACAATATTACTAACATAACCAGAAACTCATGAAACTCATTTAAACATTAGAAACACTACCATTTCACATGCATTTTTTACACCAAAATTTCAAATCATACCACCAATCACCATGAATACTATTTCATCAGCAACAATCTATCAGATCAACCATCAAACAACCGTTACTCTAAACAAAATTCTAACCAAATCAATATAATTATCTCAACTTGGAACCAAACCCACTTTTTAAAATTGCTCCAATTGAAAGATCAAATCTACCATAGCTCTTAACCTAGCAAATAAAATCAATCACACAGAAATGAATTTATGAAAGAAAATATCTTGAGAAGTTATTAGACCAGTTGTTGTTGTTAAAGAACACTTTACATCAATTGTTGATATTGATGTTGTTATTGTTGTCTTTGCATCCTCTATTGTTTTTTATTATGCATTTGGGGATTAGTTGTAATTTGGTATATTTATTAGGTTTCAGAAAATCAGTAAAGAAGAACGAAAAAAAGAAGAGTAAAGAGGATGGGATTTTGGGTATGGTGATGAGATTTGGAGACTTTTTTA
The DNA here is from genome assembly GCA_023531435.1 of Papaver californicum. Classification (NCBI taxonomy): domain Eukaryota; kingdom Viridiplantae; phylum Streptophyta; class Magnoliopsida; order Ranunculales; family Papaveraceae; genus Papaver; species Papaver californicum. The sequence goes on from JAJJMC010022576.1 coordinate 152,630, forward strand.
ATAAATTAAATCATTAATTTTAGTTACAGAAGATGTATAGCATAGAGATAAAAAAGAGGGAGAGAAGATGGGGAAGAGGGAGGACGATTGGCCTGGCGCCGCCAAAGACCGAGTTAATAGTTAAAACTGAAAAGAAAGGATTGATGTAGGATTATTTTTTTAGGACTGTCAGATCAAAGGGTATTTTTGGGTTTTAAAATTAATAATTTTACTATTAAAAATAATTATTTATTTGTGAATTTAGCGGTTTGACTTGACAAACCTTAACAGTTTTAGGTACCAACCTTTAATTTTTTAAATATTGGGTACCATTTTTATGTACTGTCAATGGTTAAATAGCCCTTTTCTTTAGTGTTATCAGGTTTTTTAGGTTTTTGTGGTGTTAACAACTAGTTGAAGGTGTTCAACTCTCGTCAAAAGCGTGAGGTAAATTCTTAAAACAAGTTGTAAGTATCACTTTTTTTTTGTAGGCTTTAGTATATATTTTTGTTTTTATTGTGAGTCATCATGTTTCCTTATAAAAATAACATGTATGATGCACAAGATCAATCATATAGTAGTGGTAATCAATTCAGTTTTCAATCTCAATCTTATGACAACTACCAATCATACCAGGGGTATAATCAAAACCAAACTTTTGGCTATGATCAAATATCAGAACCTTATGGTTATTCTCATACATACCAACAACCTTAAAACGGGTATGTAAGTGAACATCCACAAGGATGTGAGAATAGTTATACTTATAATCATGACTCTTCTAGTTTGGCAGATCTAATGCAGCAATATATAAATAAATTGGACCAACACATTGAAAATATGGAAGAACGCGACCATACTAGGGATAGTTTAAGGGGTCAAATTGATTAACTTGTTGGAAAAAGGGACGAGGAAGAAGTTTGACCTCAAAACCAAAACCATTCTGAAATTCATACGGATGATAATATATATTTGATCAATAATGATTATGAAGATGAGCAACCTTTGATAAGTCCATATAACAATGATGAAGTTAGTCCAACTCCACGTATAATGATTATTGCCTAATCAAAAGGATGAGACTTTTTATAATAAAACCATTGTTATAAACGGGGTAGCGTACTCAAATGAATATCAGAATGAAAAAGAATATCTGGATTACAATATTTTTAGCCGATTGGTTTCCAAGTAGTTGACCCGATTATTCATTCGGAGGAAACTCATACTGAATATCCTAGGATTTACACCGAAAAAGTTCTCTTTAGAGTGGAATTGATTTCGATGATGAGAGTGTTGAAGAGATGGTGATTGAAAATGAAACCAAATTGATTGATTTCGTGGAAAACCCAATTGAGCTTGCTAAGGATTATAATGATGTTGAGATTTTGATTGAAGTAGACATTAATGAAGAATGACTTTCAAAGAGTTTGATATAGGAACATAAAACACATGAGGTAAATAATTATCTTGAGTTATTTAAGAATGATGAAGATCACGTAAAAGGTTTTTCTAATCCTTTGCACAATTTTATATCTCTTGATCCTCCTCCGTCAATTGAAATAGTTCCCGAAAGAGTTGTTAACCCAATTTTTAAGAAGATACCTCCCTTAGGGTTATGTATATATGCTACTAAAATTCTTAATAATTATTTTATTTCTGATTATCCACCACTAGATGTGTTTGATTCTAGCATCGTGCAGGTTCACCGAGAGGAACCGGAAGAAGTTCCCTTGTTCTATGTTCTCTATTCACCTTCGAGTGTAAAAGGGACTAAGTGTAGGAGTAACTTCCATCAAAAATAACAATTTTATTATTTTTATCTTATGCTAGCATTTTTGTGAAGTTGTTATTAGAATTGAAGATCGTTGTCTGGTTGGATCCCAAGATTTTCAGATTGTTGGTGTACGGACGATAACCAGAAGATCATGCTTAGGACGTTAAACTAAGCGTTGAATAAGAGGCAACCCATTGGTTTTATGTTTCTATCTAATTTGTTTTTAAGTTATATAGTTTACATGTTATACTTGCATTCCCATGTTTAACTTTATAGAGTCCTAAATCTATAATGAAGAAAATTTTGACCAAAAAAAATTCGTCAGACAAATTCTGATTGCACACCGTTCGATAAAACATCTCTAGATACTTCGTTCAGAGCCCGATTTGAGTGGTTGACCCCAAATTTTGAAGGGGAAAGACTCACCTTTCTTTTTCAAAAAGAAAATATAAAAATTTGGAGTCTGTTAAGCGATTGGCCTGGTAAGTTGAGTTCGGGATTTTTCAAGAATTTTTTTCACATTGCATGTTAGGTTAATTACATAAAATTTATGCATAAAATTTTGGATGTGAATACCTTTGTATCTGAATCCATATAAGGTGAATTATATTTTCAGATATCTAAATATGAAAACTATTTAATATTTCAGTCGTGGACTAGAACAAATTTCAGAATATTCAGACATCCGTTGACGTTCTTATTGGGCTTCTTCGTATTAGATGGAATTTCATATATCCCAAAAGATATTGGTAATTCGGGTTGTTTCGTCTTAGACGGAATTTTATATATCCCCAAACAATATTGGTAATCTCCGGTAACAATCTTGCATAAAGCGGTAATCTTTAACGTTTGAGTGCATTATCGCCTACGGCGTACATCAGAGACTTGTGACGAAAACCAAACCCTAGTAATTTTGATGAAACCTATTTGTTCTGTTTTGAGGATTGTAAAGAAAACTAATTCATCACCCGTGCGATGCATGGGTCTGTTTTTTACAATTATGGAAAATGTTTCTGTTAATATTACATCAATTGGAAAAGATCGTACAAAATATAATTCTGGAAATTTGTTTATTTGTTACCTTATTTGAATGGAATCTACATATGTATTAAGTTCTGAATATAATAGCATATTGATACCAATAAAATTTAGATATCCATAAATTGGGCTTAAAATTTCTCTTGGTTGTGCACCTTTGCTTCAAATTCGAACATACTGCTAAAGAATTGAATAAAAATTATAAAAACTCGATATAAATTGAATTTGTTTGACAAGAAATCAAATAAATTTACTCGTAAGAAAAAATAATCTAAGTTACAGCAAAATAATAAAAGAAAAACTCTAAATTTCTATTAAAATTCATCGATCCCATCCCTATAGGGTACTGTTTGGCGAACAGTACGGTCTATAAATCTGGAACTGACAAAAATGAGTTGATGCACAATGGTTTTGGTACAACCATATGGTAAATTATTCTTCTTGATCACAATAATTTTAATTTTGATTGTCCATACGATATATTTGTACATTGTCTGTTCATTTTCTTCAAAAGCTCTCGATCTTAAAAAAATTATGTATTGTGTAATCCATGTGGCTTGTTCTCTTTATGGCATGTTTCGAACGTCTCGCAAAAGTGACATAATAGAGAAATTTTAAAGACAATTAATAATATTACCAACAGTGATGACACTATAATACAAATGCTTCAAACAACTAAACTTCAGATAATAATATAGCCAATAAAATTATGAATAAGTTATCCATATTGTTATCAAAAGAATGGTGAAAGTTGCCATCGTAAGTCATCCAAAATCTTGCATCAGTTGTCCTCCGGTGATCTGTATGAACTATGTGATGTCCTCAGCATGGCATGGATTTTTCTGCTACAATATTTTGGGTTGGCGGTAGAAACTATGATTAATTCTCGATATGCATTTACACCGACTCATCGTGAGCATAGATGCTAGTTGTGCTTTAACCAAAATCAAAACAAAGAGTGGCTAATAATCAAATGAGGAAATGGGAAATACTAAAAATATTTTTTTGTTTTTTTTTTTTCATTTATTTCAAATAGTTGTATATCGTACAACTGACTGATATTGGGTTAGATATTAAATATGAGAAAATTGGTACAAAGTTAACATATTGACTTTGGAAGTAGAAGTTTAATATAGACAACCGTTGCAAACCTCTTATACAGAAGGTGATAGTTGGACAAAGACTGTCCCATGCTCAGTCCAAGCTGGATATATGCCTCTCCATATACTAATTTTCCCAACCCTCACTTTGATCCATTAAGTCTATATACCACTGCCTGAATAATAATTCATAAAATTTAGCTCCAGAATCAGCAATAAGAAGAAACAATTCATATGAAATATTTGCATTTTGGTGCAGAGGTTTTAAAGACACCCGTTTTGCCGCCAGTCAGAGTCGTCTTCTAGACCATAAGCGATTTTTTTTCTTGAAGAGTGAACTTCAAAACAAAACCTTATTTACCTTGAATCTTGAAACATCTACGGTTTGATATACCTCTTTAATTCACCTAATAGAAAAGAGTTAAAACTCTACATTGTCCATCAACAAAAACGCCTACGAACAATCAACAACAAAAACGTCTAAGAAAAATCGTCTAAAGTATCAGATTTTTTTGTTAACATTAAAAACGACCATGTGTTAATGAAAAAGAGAGACCAAATCAGAAATCCTTTTTATCTCTTTCCATTAGTTTTCAGTAACTATCAGCCAATATTCATATTTTTGAGTAGAAACATTTGGCTTAGACCCCAATTATCCCATTCACATTACATAAAGAGGTATACAAACCCTGGGAGATGAAGAATAAATTAGTAGTAAGGCATGCAATGGTGGATAAATCTTGATACATGCATTTGTTCGTATACACATATCTTTGACAAAAACAAAGAAGCTTGTACCTTTGAAATAATGGATAAATTTAAGTAATACCTCGATATTCTTCATCAAATTTTGTACTTATAAAATAATGAAGTATCAGTGACTTTGCTACCAACTATATTGGTATTTGTAAAGATTATTATAAGCAATCAATAGAAAAAATATTATCAAAATGTTGTGGAATCTCATTGGGATGTTACATGGTAGTTGTTAGATACATAAAAAACCTACCAAACAACTCAAGCCAGCACTTAAAGCCGAGCAATTTATCGATTTTAAACCCAAAGAACTTGAATAAAATTTTTATGCATTGAGTAGTAACTGGACCACCGAAAAAGCTTGACAAAGTTATGAAGTGAACAAAAAACATATCATCTCTCTCCTGTATCACTCGTCTTGTTTATAAACTATTGAAGGCCATATTTTATTAAAAAAATAAATATTCCCTCTATCTTTAATCAGTTGAGTGATTGTATATCTATTTGTATATAATTTAACCTATAAATCACAGGTTAATCCTATAAATTATCTGTAATGCCACTTTTTCTTTTTTCAGTAGTGTATTTTCCGAATTAATTTTATTATTAATCAAATTCAATCTCCCGACGATTGTTAAAGCGAAAATATTACAAAATTCAATAATGTTTATCACTATGCACTCTATAAATACGGATTACCACATTAATAATTTATATAAGTGTATTTTTCTCAAATATGTACCCATTTCGTTCTATCATTTATTTGTAATGTGATGGAAATCATCCTAAATGTTGTATTTTTGTGTTTTTGTTTTCTTCTTGATCCACCAATCAAATATTACCTGGATTAGTTTATCTTTATTTTTCTCACAATTTCCATGTGTTAATTATTATCTTTCCAAGTTATGTTACCCACAATAGAACACCATGCAAACCCATCTCCATCAGTTTTGTTTTAAGACTCCTATTTGGGTTATATATTTCAGAAGCGACGTGCAAATTTGGAAAGAGGAGAAACAATTATTGTGTCTGTGTGTTTAAATTTACTATGGACAAAAGAGTAGTATGATTAAAAATGTATATTTAGTAAGTTAATGACTAATTTATTTATTTATTTTTCTAGCAAAAAAATAACTAATTTATTTGCAATTGCATGAGTTATTTACATCGAAGAAAACCTTACCATACCGATTTCTAAAATCTTGAATTCACCTCCAAATTTATATTACCTCACGGCTTATTTCAATGAACTAGAATCTGGATACTGTTAATTATGGAACAAATAGAATTTATGCTAGTACTACAAATATATCCAATAATATATTGCTAGCTTAGACATCTCGATTGATAGACAATTTGATAAAGTTGAGAATCCCCATGTAAACAAAGAACAATTCTTAGAATATACAGTCCTGAATCGTATTCGCCAACTATATTATGCACGTTTAATTGGATCTAATTCACCCAACCAAATGACCAAACATAACGTCGGGCAACAACTTTAGTTTAAGTAATAATATGTATCAAGATATACAACAAAGAGCCGAGACAGATATTTTATTGGCAAACCAGGAAAACCAAACATGGATCAGGGATCGCATTTGGAAAGAGTTCACAAATGAAGTTACCTTTATTTTTTTATCTAAACAGTAACAAAGAATCCTCGTAATATTAATGTTACCAAGTTTAAGTTGCTAATGTAAATTTTTTGGATTCTTGTTTGCCTTGATATGAGCTTTGTGATATCCACTTCAGTCTTCATGGCTATGTATTTACATATGCAAACCTTGTTCTCCGTACCCACAAACTTTGCAAAACACGGTATATTAGGATTTTTTATCAGGAAAGAAGTAATGAGGTCTTCTTACCACATTTCTTCTCTGAAAATACATAATATTAATACTGCAAACTAAGCCATTAAATCTTCCATCGTATGCTAAGTGGTTTCTAAAGATATGGTTTTATAATTTTATCACACCATCTTCATCCAAAGGGCTACCAGTTGTACTAACACCTGCAATTTATGTGAAGTGCACATGAGACCATAACCACCATCCACCATCCACCAACCAGTAGAATATTTTCTTGATTAGATTATAAGACTAAATAAGTAGATTCAAAGAACCAAAGGTGAAAAAAATCTAGTATCTTATGGTGTAGAACCACTAATTTTACTTAACGTAATAGGGCCTAAATCAAAATATGACGGACTACTTACTCGAGTAAGACGTGCTTTAATAATACCATAAAACCATAGGTAGAATCCTTGAACTCAGTATTATGCCACAGAAGCAAATTTGAATTGTTAAAGATTGCCCAGATCAACGAAATCACTTCTAAGGAAGGTGAAATTCTTCGAGCAAGTCTCTACCAAGAAAGAAAATATGAGAAACGGGTTGCATCAACTTCCGTAGACTCTTCAGGTGAGTCTGATTGATCACATGATTTTACAATATGCCATAATCTCAAGAAACCAAACCATATTGTAATATCACATCATCAATATGAATTTCCATCCATTGTAGCACCAGTAAGATTCATATATTTGCGGGGGAGTTTAGCAGCAGATATCACACTTTGCATAATTTTCAGGTGGATGTTACTGATGGTATGACTTAAAAATATGGTTGTAATGAAAAACACAAACTAATAATTAAAATTAAAGCGACGAAAAGAATACATTGCATATTACCTTACAAACGGAAGGCATTCATATAGTCAATCAACCCTATCATTTCTGGTAATGCAATCGAGGAGAGTACTACCAGAGGATCGTCGTAAAACAACGGTGTTAGAAACAATAATGTTATCATCACCGTTGTTGCCAATACGATGTTTGAAACTGTTGTTTTGCATCTTGCTTTATAGATCACAACCAGTCTCGAAAATGGTCCTGAAATTCAATTCATTATCAACATCTGTCATTATTGTAATGAAATATCGATGAGCATAAAGAACTAAAATAAATTACCAAAAGATATGCTAACAGCACAACGGCTAAGGTTTATAAACTTAACTGTAGTTAAGTAGCAATGCAAAAGCTAGCAATATTGGGCATGGAAAAACTTCTCTCTACTGCTCTGCATACCTGCATAATACATGTCGACGTTGGGCATTTGAAAAAACCTAGCTAAGCATTTTTATCTGATCTGGGGAACCTCATAGTTGAATAAGTCAACAAAAAATAATTCCATCTAGGTGACCCAGTTTAAGAATAATAAATATTAGGCTGAGACATTGTTTCGGTTTTAGAGCAATAATAATGTGATATGATTCTGGCTGTTTTAATGTTTGTTATAAAATAAGGTGACCCAAAAGCTAAATCATAGTAAGATGGTGGATACAATCCTTTCATCGGCTTCCTTATCTATCAAGAGCGAAAAATAAGAATCTTATGTGTGAATACTAAAAACCTCTGAATAAGGGTGTCAACAATTAGGTACAATATCACATGTCTGAAATGTCATCTTAATTTGGATTCTTGTATTATTTTCAAAAATTAATAATGTTATTAATGTAAAAAATGAATAGTTTTATGTCATCATAAATTGGCTTGGTATATTATTTCGAAAATTAATAAAATTACCTTTGTAAGAATTAACAATTTTGTATGAATCAAAAAATTCGATCTCATTGAACAATCTACAAAATAAGCCAAATGGACAAAAAATTGAAATAATATTAATCAGTCATAACTGCAGAAACTAAGATCCACTGAAACCAGCTGAGTAAAAAAATCATGTATAAAAACAAACTAATTGGTTCACCTTTAGCGTTAATATAATTGAAAGATTTTTTTGGACCTTTTCAATCCAGCATAGTAGGTTCTTAACTTTTGGGCTCCAAAGATATCTTTCGACAACTTCCTCTAGTCATGACTCCCAAATCACAATCTCAGCATCTAACTCACATCCTGCACAAGTAAAGAAGACATTATCAAGAACACGAAAATGTAAATTCAAAATTGGAGTTGCACTAGTTCAAAGAAGTCAATCGAACTCAATCATTATACAATCCATGAAAGAGTTACTTGCAGGGTATTATCAACGTAATTTGTTCCATAGCCGAGCCAAAAGATTTAAGACACTAAGGAAATAATACTAAACTGAACCTCTAAAGAGAAATAAAACCCAAACAAAATGAACTTGATATTCCATGTTTAAATATCTCAAATATATTCCAAACGAATTCCCAAAACTCATCAACACCCCAGGAATTTTAAAAATGTACTGAAATAGATAACCAAACCATACTTCTGAAACATAATCGTTGAAAACAACTCATGTGCCTATATTACGTACTACTAATAAAAACATCACAAATTTAATATAAAAGATCACCTTTTTCTCTAGAGTGGCCAATGCTTTAGGAAAAAAAAAGTGGGTACTTGACTCCAGTGTTCTTTTCCATTTTTCAATCACAACCAACAATACAAAGTGACTTATAACTGAATTATTCATTGAGTCCCTAATAAAGCATCTAGAACAACATAACTACACCATCTAAAGCTACACTACGATGTTAACTCCTCATTGTGTTTCTTAGAACATTCCATGTCTTAGTCTCCAGTGTGGAAGCAGTAACAACTACATTGTTCTACAGACACAAAGGATAATCCTTTTTCAATAATGATAGACAATTAATGATTTAGACCCTTGAATTCAAACCAACAAAACATAAATAATATAAAAACAATTAGCTTCGTGGAGTCGAGGATTTCACAACGATTTTCTTATTAACGAAGAAAATGTTTCATGACTTTCTTGAGAGGGACGACACAGCTGATTTCAGTAGAAATTTCTCTTTGGCATCACCGTAAATATTTAGCTGCTCATAAAAAAAAAAATTGTAAAATTGTATATACCTAAACTGAGTTTGCCCCGATGAAAATATCGAGTTTGAGAATTGGATATAAGTTCGAGTTTGCGACCTGTTTTTTTAATAAATTTTTTAGCTTATGTGTGCATTTCAATCAATTATTGCAATTCTTTTAGATTAATTCTTTTAAAAATATTCCCATGACAATGTATGACATGGGAACTTTTTTTGAAGTTCAAACTCTTTTTCTTATCATGCGCCATTTTAAAAAAAAATATCTTGCAAAACCATTTGTCTTCTAAATTATAAGTATCTTAAAAACCCATATTTGATAATGATCATAAAACAAAAAAAGTAAAGACTTCCGCATTGAAAATCCAAAACTAACTGAAAACCATGAAACCCAATAGTAATTCACAGAGAAAAGGAAAACTGAGTTACATACCTCTAAATAACATCAATCAACCTATCGAATGAGCTCTGTTGCACTTCGACCCGCTGAGACAACAAATTTGCACCATCGACATGTGTCACATTTCCACTTTAATGCAATTGGCTTACAATTATAACTAAGAAAACGAATGCCAATTTCAAAGCTACTATTATGTTTGAGTGGTTGTCTCACTGTAGGAGTTGAACTTCCCATCTTGATCCACTTTTCCAGAGTTGTGCCTTTGTTGGAAGGATATACATCCGTGTATGTACAACTTTCCTTATTCCTATCCATAATAAGGAGAAAGGGTCTCATAATAGACATATATCCTTGATCTTTCAAGGGCATACCCCTGCAAAGAGTATTTCAAAATCCTAAATATCCAAATCATGGAGTCTGATATTGCATGGGATGAGATTGGTTGACTGGTATCAAATCATACATGTTCAAGCATTACGCAGGTTCAAAAACAAAGCAAATTCGAGAACTACCTTGATGACACTTTAAATATAAAGCCTATATATTGCATTCGGCATGTCCGAATTCTTTCAACTCAATATTGATATTGATAAATTATAAGGTGTCACTTTGCCACTTGTTTTGTACTCTTGCTATAGTTGAAGGCTCCTACCTATCCAATTCCAAACTAAATCCTAAATTCCTATCATGTGCCTTTTTTTTAACCAGAGGATATTAACAACTTAACTACTCAAGGTTTTCATTCGGGTTCAAAGCAAAATGTTTTTTTTTTTGATTTTTTGGCAGGACAAATATAGTCTGACCATATTGCGTACAAAGATGTTACGAGCGAGCACGTCTTAACCAGCTTTGAATAGTTTGATGGCAACTATGATCAATGACTCTAAATAGCAAGACAAATTCATAGACAAACTCCATCTATCATCTATCATGGATCAAATCGTACAGACTGGATCATGTATGGTTGTATACTATCAATACCAATTATATTTTTAATGACAATGAAAGTAGCCACAATATAAGTAAAGAATATGATATTTGTTTAATTTATTGTGGTTACATTATATAGGTAAGATCCAATTCAACCCAAAATAATAATAATGTGAAAGTCAATCGCCACATGACTTTCGTTTTTTTTATCAATCACATAACATCCACTCTTCTTGATCCTCTTAACCTCCTTAACTTTATAATGCAGACTGCAGGGATTCTAAAGAAAGATCTAGTATTACCCTTTAAAGCTTCATAATATATAGAAATACCTTTTCTCATGCAATGCTCATAGTAGACAAAATTTCTTCCAAATATGTGGTCTTGATAAATATGTTACTTGCAAAAAATTAATTGTAATGAGATTAACATTTTCTTTCCACAAAATGATGTGCGAAATTGTATCTAACTGTTGAAGTCTATCTCAAAAACACCTTTGATAAAGAAATGTTAATGGTGCAGTACTGTTTTCTCAAATTCAAATCAGAGCTAGTTATGGATACTATGGTTTCCGACCATTCTTTCTTGAGTTTTCTTTAGTCTTCACAATTGTTTATTGCTGATATAGCAAGCAAGCAATTAACATGCCCCATATATTTTCAAAACATTTGAATCCAGTAGACATTAGCAAGTCTAATCAATAATGTAAGTCCAGTCCTATTCTTACCTCATCTTTCGCCAAACAACCATTCTAATAGAGCAGCCTCTCTCCTATAAAAAATTCAAACAAAAAATTTAAAAGTATGATTTAAATTAAGAAGCCTCACATAACAACCAATTGATATCCATTGGTGTAAATGGCAAAAAACGATGTTTACCATAAAAGCATTAAATTTTGCGGTGAGCAATCTTTATGGTTTTATAGTTGACATTATTATTAGGTCTGTGCTTAGAAACTTCGAAATTTACAATCAACAATTGAGAAAAACACTCGATATAATAAAATTTGGATTTCACTATTACATCAAATTAGCAAAAAATAAAAGAAAAGGTATAGATTGTGAGAAACATATAAATCCTTCGGACTACATATTTCAGTTCATCGAGGGAAGGGGGGGGGGGGGGGGGGGGGGGGGGGGGGGGGGGGGGGGGGGGG
>JAJJMC010022576.1:164692-184523 GCA_023531435.1 Papaver californicum
ACACACACACACACACACACACACACACTTTGTATCAAGTTGAGCAAAGTGAAGTTACTCCTAGGTGTAAGGATTCCATGTTGTCTCTACGTATCACCATTGATCCCCACCGTAAAATGATAATTAACCCAAAATATTATTTTTTATGTTTAATCAAAAACAGAGAAAAACCTTAGGAAAGCCCAGTAAGAACGATTTGCAGTGTATGAAAAAACTGAGAAGAAAATTAGTTGTTATTTATGGCATGTAAAATTGGTCACTCTAGCTCGTTTATTTTCGTAAGATACAAAAAACAAAAATCAAAAAGAATAAGAATAAGAATCAAAACTCTAATAAAAAAGATTAAGAATCAGAGGAAGAGAAAAAAATTACCCAAGTTTGAAATGAATCTATTCGTCTAGGAATAGGATCTTATTTTCTTTTTGTAGAATGAATAACATTAAGATAATTTTAGAAATCGACCTTATTTAATATATTTTTTATTTTACACTTATTTTATTTTTAATTATGGTATGAACAAAATTAAGAAAAATAATATGAAAATGAGTTTTATTATTTTGTTATTGTTTGAATTTTTGTATGCTCGTTTTTGTATTAGCTCGCTTTGGTTTTCAATTTTTACTTCAATTTGTTGTTTCAAATTCTAATAATTCTGTAATTTTTTACTTTTGAACATGACCAATGAAAATTTATTCGCAAGAGAGATATCATCTGATTCAAAGGTTAGTACCCACGACTAATTTTATCAATTTTATTTTTTTAATTCTCATCGAAAGTGTAATCTATAAAAATAGCTTATGTTTTAGTTTTAATTGATAAAATGGAGTTGAAATTAGAAAAATGGAGTTGTAATTGGACATTGGACACTGGACATTTTTTTTTTTTACATTTTTTTAAATATTAATTATGCGTTTGATTATGTAATAGATTTTGCGATCGATGCATGACTGATTTAATTTTTTGATTATCATGATGAAATTGTGAATACGTGATTGATTATTCATTTATGTATTTTTGGCAATGATATTTATTCGAGATAAGTGCTCTAGGAAAATAAAAATTCAATTTCCCTAAAAAAATCATGTGGGCCAGAAATCCTCTTCCGTGTTTTCTATTGGACCACGTCAATTAACTTCCTTTAAAACGCTTGGTGGGGCCAGAATCAACCAGAAGCTCCGATGAATCACAGACTCCGGTGAATGAGAGTGCTCGAAAAACTCTGTTTTTATATAAAGAGTGAGTAGTTAATTATTTTGTTGATTAAGGATGAATTCAACGTTCTAAACGTGATGTTTAATTAGTTATACAAGTTTATTTGTAGTTCTAATCATTGTCGCTTATTTTTACTATATCGAAGGTTTATGAGTGATTCTTAGATTGTTTGGAGTGCAGGCTAAATTAATCTACTGATTATTTTATTGTTAGTAGAGAGTTGGGATATCTATGTAATTTTTGAATAACTCGCTACAAAAATAAAGAACGTGAGACCTTGCAGAGGAATTATGTGGAGCAATCACGTGTGAAGACAACACTAGTAAGCAGGACCTTGCGCTAAGAGTTCTAATGCTAGGATCAACCTGAATTCACAAAACCTAAAATATTCGATTGGGTTAACCTTGAGTGCGCAACTACTTGGTGGATCAGTTGGATATAATCTGGTGGTCGAGCGCTTCGGCATTCAGTGTTATAAGGAGTTTCGGGATAGCACTGCTTTAGCTGTTATTCTACGGTTGGTGATGAATGATTCTAATGAAAGATGTATAAGTATACTAATTCGGTTAACGCTTGGTAACGGGATGGACTCCTTAGTCATCCTTTCTTTCTTATTATCTTTTTATTATTATTTTTAGTTAGTTAAACCAATGCCCCCTTAATATTTACTTTTCTTACAATTTTGTTAATCCAAATAACATCTCAATTACACAACTTTCTGTGGGAACGATCCTTACTACCGCTATATTACTAGTTAATTAGTGGAAAATATCTTGAGTAATTTGTTGCAGTCACGACACGCATCAGAGAGTAGATATAAATTTTTTGTGGGAGGTGTGATTTATCTCTTGAAAGGGTTGATATATATATAGGGGATGAATCGAGAGCCGTTGGCGGCTAAGTCTTTATCGCTTGTTCAAGTGTTTATCGCCAGCGGTAAAAAAAAAAAGCTATTGCACTCCATGTCATCCATAATGTATTGAGAGTCGTTGGCGGCTAAATCTTTGTCGCTCGTTCAAGTGTTTATCGCCAACTGTTATAAAAATAGTCATTGCACTCCATGTCATCCATATTGAATGTTTCTGGTTCATGTAAAATATTACACAAAATAAAAAAACTTGTAATAAATTACTTGAAATTAGTTTATTCATTACTTAAAATTTGTACATAAATTAAAAACTTAAAACAACAAATTACTTGAAATTAACTTTAAAACAACAAATTAAAAGTGCTGAAAACCAAAAAAAAATAATCCAATATAACTTCATGTACGTCCGCCCGATCTTTCAAACTCTGATCAAAGATTCGCGGTCAGGTATTGTCTTAACCTATGATACAAATTTGCGTTCTAAATATGATTAGTCACTTGATGATAGTTCCTTGCAGGTACCCCTCTTTTAAGTCGAACCTCAAGCCTCAAATCTTTATCAGGGTGGTTAGTCCAATTCGAATCACGCTGCCTTTCCTGAATTATCATGTTATGCATAATGATGCACGTCAGCATAGTCATATGCATTTCACGAAGACTTAAACCATGGTATGGTCCAAAAATGATAGCAAACTTTCGCTTCAGAATTCCAAAAACTCATTCCACATCTTTCCTCAAAGTCATTTGGCGGTTGTTCAAATACCTAATTGCATGACCCGGATAGCCTGCGGGGATGACGGTACGCTTGAACTAAGGTAGACCATTTATGATAGATTCCATCCGCAAGATATACCCGTGATCGTGTTGATCCCATTGATATTGAACCTTACATTGGGACAAATTCCGTACTTGATGTCTTCAACTAGAGGCGACGTTTGCAAAACATTTATGTCATTCTATGAACCCAACAGACCAAAAAAAACATGCCATATCCAACAATCATAAGTTGTGGCAGCTTCCAAAATAATAGTTGATTTTGGGTAATGACCCTTATATTGATCGACCCAATACATAGGAAATCTCTGCCACACCCAATACATGCAGTCAAGAGTAACTAGCATTCCTGGAAAGCCCATATCCTGGTTTTGCTTTAATAATTCTCAGGAATCTTCCTTTGTTGGTTTTCGTAAATACATTGGACCAAAATGATTAATCATGGTTTCACAAAACAGTTAATGATATTTGTATGAAGTTTTTTTTTCCCCATACGAAGATACTCATCGTTAGAATCCGTTGGACGATGGTAACCTAAAATCCTTAGGGCCGAGGTAACCTTTTGTTCCGGACTAGGACCTTTAATAATCATGCATTAAACTGATAATTAAATTCAGATTATACCCGATAAAGTTTTTTAATAATATTTAATAGCAAGTGTCGGGGCATATATAATCGACGCTGGAAACCTTGATTAGAATACACGCAATCGATATTGAAATAATCCTGCATCAGTTTTTTATGGTATCATTCCGTCCTCGGTACGCATATCTTTTAGTGAATATTTCTTTTGGCTTATGATCTCCTTGCATCTTCCCCGATGATTCTCCCGGTATTATAGTGTTGGCCAGTCCTCTATTTTTATCTGACCCACCTTCCATTTGTTGCAACACCCAAATATAAGAGTCTTGTTGTGTTGTAAACTGATCCATAATAAATTTAGCCTCTTCCTAAGAAAAATCCATCAACTGCAATATTAAAGGTAAAATGAATTAATAAATTTGTAAATTTATTTTAAAAATAGGTAGAGAATATGGAATTTGTGTAAAAAGTGGTGTGAGTTGAATGAAATTGTTTAAGATATGTATAGTGGTGGAAAATTTGGTCGTTTTAGCCTGAACTTGGTCGTTGCCTGAAAGTAGACGTTGTTTGTAGACTCTTTGTCGCTTACTTCATCTCCCGTAGTGACGCTAATAGTCTTCCCTGCCACCTAGCTAGGCAAACTAACCAATTTAACAATGTGTATAGGACTTGGCCTAAACCGTTCCTTGTGTATCTATAAAAAATAGTGTCTTATCCAAATCGTTTCTTCTTCATGAAACAAGACTGTTCACATGTTTCTGGATGTGATGACTATTGTGAACAATCAAGTTTCTCCTCTATAAATACTTCTTTGTTTTTGGTTTTAATCAGTGGTATTTTGATCCTGATGTTTTTTCAAGTGTTCTAAAGAGAGGTTACAGAACATTTTAGTTTGAAGCTTCTTGTGTTGTTTGGGTGATGCATCAATCAAGAAGGTAACATTATTGAAGTCTGGGATAGTAACACCATTTACCCATACGACATCAAAGCATCCACAATCATGAAGTGTAAAAGCTATCCTAAAATTGTAAATATACCATTAAAAAAATTGTGTTTATCACAATGGTGTAAAAGCTACCCTATAAACTCAATGGTGCTGTAACACTCGCTAAAATATTGGGCGGTGTTTTAACACTCACCAAAACACTAAAAGTTTAGGCGGTGTTTTAACACTCACCAACATGTTAGATGGTGTTTTATCACGCACCAAGATTTAAGTTAGTTTTTTAGCAGGTTTTTAAATTCTCGCTCGGTGTTCTAAACACCGTCTATTATAAAATCTATAGCTAAACTAGAATGGTATGTATACCATTCGAATTTACCATATATGGTATAAATAATTTTATACCATATCCACTTCCACGCCAATATGGTATATTTACCATATGATTAATTATGGTGCTCTCAATATGGGGTACTAATTGTCTTAAGAACATAGAGTTTCTCTAGCCTCAATCTTGTTTTAGTTTATTCCTTTTATTTTTGTTTATTTATTTTATACAATACTTAATTGTTGACTGAATTACAATGGGTTTGTAATTGTTTGTGATAATACTTTTGTAGTGTTAATTACAAATTAGAAGTGACTCAACAGAGTCTACGATTATGTGCAAACATAATATGGATAAGAGGTTTCAAAGACTTATACTTATAATACTCAAAAGTGATTCAAATCATACTCTACAGCTGTTGATGGGAAGATACGTTAAAGCTCGAGATAATAGATATAATATAAATGAAACAATTACATGTATCAATTTTAAAGTATATCTTTCTTATTAACTTTTAGATATAATATTGTTAAAGTAGTAAACATAGCGACTTTTTGTAATCGAACAGTAAAAAACATCTTGGAAAGACGAGGGATCATAAGCTATTTTGCATACCCTATATATTAGAAACTGTATAAACCTTGTAACAGTGAATGATTTTCATATTTGTGAGAATCAAATTATATCAATATAATACTGAGGGTTAACCTCGTTTCCGAAAGGAAAAAAATATATGAAGCAATTTTGTGTCAATCTTGTTTAATGGGATCATGTAATTCTTCCAATCAATATGCACCCGCTCAAGTTATTCCTACCAAACACTCTCCCTTAAAAATAGTATCGAAGAGGAATTATCAAATTCATGGAAAGAACTTGATGAGGTATTTGCTAGCTTTTAAGAGAGGTTTAGGAAAACAATTATTAATAATGATCCATGTTTCGAAGATCCTACACCAGCGCTAACTTCTTAAATACCTATCTTAGATGAAGAAGATAATAAGGGCAATAAAGAAAGCTTTAGTGTTGTTGAAATCCAGCATCTACAATCCCCCGATTCTGCTGCTCCCGTTTCCATCACATCTATCGTTGTTCCTTAAAACGGGCATGTTGTGGCTCTAGAGAAACTCGATATGAAGCCATTGTAATATTTTAAGATAATTGATGTTTATACTCTTCATATTGATTTTGTTGTGCCAAAGTCCATTTTCCACACCATTGGTTGTTATCTTAAGTTTTTGAATTTGTTAATTTTATTGCATACACAATTGAAGTCAAAAATACTCAAAGTATATTGGTTGTCGGGATGGAAGCTTGCGATACTTACTAAACTCGAGGGCGAGTTTTTCAAAATATGGCGGGCGTGATCCTTCTTATTATGAAGGGAAGTTTC
Organism: Papaver californicum; assembly: GCA_023531435.1. Classification (NCBI taxonomy): domain Eukaryota; kingdom Viridiplantae; phylum Streptophyta; class Magnoliopsida; order Ranunculales; family Papaveraceae; genus Papaver; species Papaver californicum. Next base: position 170,790 of record JAJJMC010022576.1, read on the forward strand.
CACAACAAAAGCCTATCACCATGCTGATTTTTCCGGATATCATGGTTGATTTTTAAAAACCAACTAATGCTTTAAAATTTTATTTCATTGGGAATGGCATTGCTCCAGAGAAAGTATCATGATCAAATTTTAAGCCGATAACACATAAATTTTCAGAAGCTGGTGATACAAGGTATCTGATAGATATTGATCTTCGCCGTCGTTTCCAACCCTAAAACCCTGGAGAAGGCGCTTGTCTTACCACGCCGAATTTTGGGTCGTGTTCTTTTCAAGAAGGGGAGCTTAGTGTAGGATATGCAACTAAGTTAGTCATATCTCTAATAATATAAATTCTTTATTTCCTATTAGGGTTTTCTTTTCTCAGGTCTAGTTTGTTTCTTAATTTAGGATTTCTTTTTTCTAATTTTAGTTTGTTTCTTAGTTTAGATGATTTTATTTTTTAGTCCTAGTATTATTTGAAATTATTGAAGCCTACATAAGACCTAACATTCTATAAAAACACAATTCTACGACTAAGATGATTATTTGATTTATATCAAGGTTTTTTTTAGTTATTATCTTTTTTTTTTCTTTTTTTATGAATCTATTGATTTCACACTAGTTTTCATTGTTCATCGAGTCTTTGATCCAAATTATGCGTTTTCGCTACGTTAATTAAGAAAAGTTCACCCGCACTGACGGGCTCACGGGCCAAATCTATTTGGGCTCGAGTTTGATATTCGGTGGCATATCAGTAATATTCTCCAATATCAGGGAAGTTTTAGATAGTCCAGACACATATTACCAAATTTTATTAAACTCCTATTTTGGTCATTATTTTCCCTCGTTTCTCCTCTGAAATTCCACTACCCAGAAAAGTTCTTCATTAAATCTGGTATATTCGATTACTTCAGTGACACTCTAAATTTTCAACAATGGTGCTCGAGGTCAGTAATCTTATTTCCCAATGTCTACTCATGAATTTTGGTTAGATTTTAATACTTGTGTGTGTTCTTTTTACAAATTAGGGTTTGTTTTGATCTGTTTTTTTTTTATTGTGGTTAATTAATCAGGCGACAATGATATGTATTGACAATTCTGAATGGACAAGAAACGGCGATTATTCACCGACTAGATTTCAAGCTCAAGCTGATGCTGTGAATCTCATCTGCGGTGCTAAAACACAGGTCATCTTGAAAAAGAAAAAAAAACCTTTCTTGGAATTTCGCTGAAATTTTAGGGTTTGATTCAAATTGATTAGTTATTTAGTGGATTTTTATGAAACTGATTAGTTTAGGATATTAAAATTTGGGGTATTTTAACTTTATGATCTGAAGTTGGCAAATTTATGGTTGCTGTGCAGTCTAATCCTGAGAATACAGTTGGAATTCTAACAATGTCTGGTAAAGGTGTTCGTGTATTGGTTACTCCTACCAGTGATCTTGGAAAGATATTGGCTTGCATGCACGGTAATTTCTCTATCTTTTACTGAACTGGTTATCTGGTTTCTAAAGTTTGCTGTTATTGGGTTCGTAATATTTGAGTTACTTTCTTCTTTTTGGTTTCTAAAGTTTTGCTGTTATTGAGCACGTCTCAAATTTTGTTTTTGGGCAAACCTTCTAGATTAGAAATTTACAATTAGAATTTGAATTGTTTGCATTTATAGGCTTAGAAGTAGGTGGAGAGATGAACTTGGCTGCTGGGATCCAGGTAGCTCAATTGGCTCTTAAACATCGACAAAACAAAAAGCAGCAACAGAGAATTATAGTTTTTGCTGGAAGGTAACCTGTGTTACATCCCTATTGGTTTTGCAGTCTAACGAAATTTGTACTTATAATTACAGTGTTTACCTTTTTTTATGAACTCCAGTCCAGTGAAATATGATAAGAAGGTATTGGAAACAATTGGAAAGAAGCTGAAAAAGAACAGTGTTGCCCTTGACATTGTTGATTTTGGTGAAGAAGGTGATGAGAAGCCAGAAAAGCTTGAAGCTCTCCTTGCTTCTGTAAACAATAGCGATAGTAGTCACATTTTTCATGTTCCTGCTGGTTCTATTGCTCTCTCTGATGTCCTCATCAGGTAACCCTCATAACTTCTTATGCAGATTTCTGCTTCTTTTTCTGCTCCGTTTAAACTGACATTTCGTTTTTGGTTTGCAGCACACCCATATTCACTGGGGATGGAGAAGGAGGTGGGAGTGGTTTTGCAGCTGCAGCAGCAGCGGCATCTGGTGGTGATGGTTATGATTTTGGTGTGGATCCAAACTTAGATCCTGAGCTTGCTCTTGCTCTTAGAGTTTCCATGGAAGAAGAGAGAGCAAGACAAGAAGCTGCTGCTAAGAAGACAGCAGATGAAGCTGCTACACAAGGAGGGGAATCGTCAAATTCACAAGATGCAACAATGAGTGAAAATGTTGGATCCATGGTTGCTGGTGACGCCAAAGGAAATGATCCGATGGTTAGTCTTCTGTTTAGCTTCAAGATGTATCATTCTTCTCCACAACTTGTATTCTGCTTGTTTTTTGTGTAAGTCAGTAAATGCCTTTGTATGCATGCATTAGGTCTTATATAACATATAAGAATTGAATGACTATATGGCCTAAAACATGTGAACTGAATGTGTGTATGATTAAAATAATACTAAGCCTTGGGTTTCAATAGGTTGCTGTTAGTGTCTAACGAAATTTTGTTAACAGGACGAGGAAACTGCATTGCTTCAGCAAGCCCTGCAAATGTCCATGAAAGATGGTCATTCTGGTAATGTAGGTGACGTAGATATGATGGACGCAAGTACAGACGATCAAGAGCTGGCCATGGGTGAGTGTGCTATAACTTTTGTTAAACCATTGGTATAGATTTTTTGGTACGCTTTACTTAGATATTTGGCTGATAAGGGATAGATGGCTTGGTATTCATTTCTCGGGACCTTAGTCGACAAGGGTTCAGGTTGTGTCTGCTTGGCTAATTGTTGACAAACCCTATATCTGATTTTTGAATTTCTGCTGATTCATGCAGCCCTTAAGATGTCTGTGGAGGAAAGTGCAAAAGACACTGAAATGAACAAAGTGCTTGGTGATCAGTCATTTATGTCATCCATCCTTGCTTCGGTATGTATTTCATTCTGCAGTTACCGAGTTTCGCTGAATTAGTTCTTTCTTCATTATATATGTGATGGATATGCGTCTCCTGTTACAGCTTCCAGGAGTTGATCCAAATGATCCTTCAGTGAAAGATTTGCTTGCATCTTTGCAAGGCCAAGGAGAGGTTAGTAAGAAAGTTAATTTTATATTTAGTTTTTGGTCTTGTAGATATATGTGCTACATTACATTTTGTTTTTCTTTTCTCATAGATATGATTGTTCCAGATTCTTGTTGTTTCTTGTTCTGATGTAATGTCTACAAGAAAATTCAGTATACACTGTCTACCTGTATAGTATGCTCCAGCGGTCCTATTCTTTTGTTGTTGGCCTGTCAAAACCATATTATCTTTGTTCTAAGTTCCAATTGTAGATATGTGATGGTATCTCAGTCTTAGTAAAGTTTTAGAAACTAAAAAATTAAAAGATTTTATATAGGTCACTGAATTCATTAAATTTAAGTGGCGGTGCTACAAATATCGAATGACGAGCCTAAAGGAGCTCTTTTGGGTAAGTCAAAACAACGGTGTGAACTTTGACGTAGTGAGAGATCACAAGTGTTTAGAAGACATACCAGGTCTAGGAGGGGTAAACAGGTTTTGAAGGTATATTTAATATCAGAGGTAGTTACGTTAGTTGGTCTTCAGACAATGATCGCAGTGTCATAGCGTTGCTTATTTTATTTGGTAGCTTTATACATTTCATCCTTAAATAAGGTTTAGGAAAATTGTTCATAGGCAAAGAGCTAGTGACACGCGAAATAAGTTAGCCTAGTCATCCAAACATTAATTTCCAGGCTGACGTACGAAATCAAATGAAGGTTCTATGTAACTGAAAGCAAGTATTAGAGTTGGTAGAAGTTTTTTCATTTGACCCTAGGGTCCAAGGAGTCAACAATTCTTATCTGAATCATCCAGTAAGTTTCGCTAAAGTTATTTGATGACCCTCAGCTTGGCACTAAATCAACAATTGCAAGTATCATATAGAACTCATCTCAGTGGTGTTTCACATGAACTCGTACCATCATTTATTAGCTGCAGTATGTTATTATGTGAATATACTCTTACTAGTTAGTGTCTTTGTGATGATTTTCCTATTGATAACTACCAGCAACAGAAGAAGGATGAAGATCAGTCAAAAGAAGAGGAGAAGAAGTGATGCTGCCATAAAGGAGTCCCACATGTGATGACTTCACAGACCATATTCTTTTAACCTACCTAGTTTCTTGTTACTTGATAAGAAACTAGTTACTTATAGCTTCAAGAATTGTTCTTCGATGGTGCCTCATATTTTACAATTCAAGGAATCATATAATGTAGTTTGGTTATGCTTTCATACTTAACAGTTATTGAGTTTGTTCATTTGCTCTGCTTCTCCACATTTCATTGAACCCTTAAACCTTGAGTTGAGCCAAATGTTTCCCGAAGTCCGAAACATTCCAGAATGATGACTGCAAGTTTATTTAAAAGGCGGCATTTTTGAAAGAATTCAGAAAAAAATCTGATTTCAGGAAAACTTATCTGGTTTAAACTGTCATTAGCTACATATACCTCCATATGCTAGTTGGGTTCTGTTAGAGAGTGGCCCTTGCAACAACTTCTGTAGGATCTGAGCCCTGGTACAAATTGTCAGAGAGGAGACTGGCCACCTCAACTAGATTCATTCAAAAACAAGACATGGCTGCAGACAGGCGAAACAATCCAAAGGATATTAGTATGCACTAACAGTAGGACTATACGAAGGGACCCAGGCCCCAACCCGAAGCCAGCTAAACCCAACAATACAACTAGTATTAATAAGATTATAAAACTTTATGCCCCTGATATTTTCCTTATCGAAGTTGATGGGTAACTATTGAACTATAAGTTTGGACCAAATTTAAATTTTGACTCTATAATATGGATTCATTTTTGTACGAAATACAATACAAAGAAGCAACGAGTCGACAGCGTGAAACTAGGTTTACTTTTGTATGAAATACAATACAAAGAAGCAGCGAGTCGACAGCGTGAAACTAGGACCGAACACCTTCTCCTTGTCTCCCCCACCCATGTAACCTGCCTGCAACAACTTCCTCAGTTTTGTACCAAATTCATTTAAAACTAAAAGAAGGAAACAAACAGAAATAGCAGATGATTAAGTACTTGTATGTTGTATAATAAGAGATGGGAGTGATGAGAGTCTTTGTTTTGTGCTTAAAAGTTGATGGTCCACAAACACTTGATTGAGTGACTGTCTGATATTACCCTCTCCTACCCACGTCCTTTATGGTCCCCTGAATTTGCCTTCTCTCTTTTGGACTCTTTTTTATTCCACACCATGATTTCTGTTGTTTACATATCTTCCTAATCTTATCTCTACCAACTATACCCATCCTTATCTTTTTCTTGTTCCCCTCGATAATCCCTGTAGTACTACTAACGTCAACTTGTATAAAATAGTATGATTAATTTTGATTCTTAATATAACTTTAATCATAGTGGGCATAAAAAAAAATCTGAACGAGACTTTGATGACATGAAAAATCCGAATTCGAATCCTTTTACTTTCATGATATAATACATTCGTTTTCGTTTTACTCTGGACTTTCTAATTCTTCTTTATATAATAGTACGTTTTACTTTTCTCGAAAATCTTTCCATTTGGTATGAGTTTACATTGTGAGGTGCGCCTTCTTATCTCTTTTTTCTTCTTTTCTACCCATCCTTCGCTTTTACTCAAAGAGTTCATCTTTCTCCGCACTACTGTATTTCGTCTTTCCTGACGAAGATGAGGAAGCCCACTTATTCTACCGTGAGAACTACTGTTCATCCTCCACGTTAACCTCTGTAAAAGATGAGACAAATTTACTATCCCTAGGCTAGTACTAGTACTCTCATTTTAACACTTGTGTGGTGATATTTTGGGTAAAATCAACCATATCCTCGGTTTATTACGCATTGAAAAGGAAAAACTAGAAATGCGTGTTTAGGAACAATGCCGTATTGCCGTCGCTGAACATTGACACGTTAAGTTATAGCAATGGATATGCAGCACATCATATGCATGCTGATGAAAAAAAAGGGTCTCCGCAATTTAAATCATCATCCAGACTTTAATCGATGCGTTTCGGATTTTGAATCCCAAGTTTATCTGGCTTAGCCACGATTTTTGTGGCCTTTGTACCATGATAACCAAAGTCCTTCACCTATTAATATTGTTATTTGTGTTATGGACGGCAAAGTAGATTTTGGGTTGTGATTATGAGGCTGGTTTTGCTTAGAAGTATTTATCACACTGCATATATATATATATATATATATGTTTCATGGTGTAATTTGTGGATCACATGGTAATTATTGGATCACGACTGCATATTTTGGGTTGCCGAATATATTTTGAGTTACGAGATAATTTTATGTGCCAACTAAAATTTTAGGTCATGAGACAGATATACATTATACTGGCTGATTTCAAATTATTGTAACGTATTTGGGAACCCTCACAATGGTATATGCATATCATTTTTATGCCATGGGTAGAATTTAAGTCAATTTATTTATTGGCCAATGTATTTTAGAAGAAAAAAAAACAAAAAAGGAAACTGTAACGTGAGATATATTTTCAGCAATCCAATTTCCAATCTGAGGGAGGAGTTAACCCAATATTGTACTCTCTCTCCTCTCAAGCTCGTTCTTAAAAAGCTAAAAAAACATTCGCCATTATTAATCCTTATTGGCCTGATCTAGTCTATTTGGGATTGGATCTTAGCAGAATTCTTTCCTTATTCTTGTTTTTTTAGTTAATTAGTAGTTTAGGTTATGTTGTGTTAAGTGTTTACTTCAATCTCCATCACTTTAGGAGATTTGTGAATGTTTTGCCATTTTTGTTACGGAGATGTTTTATACATTTTCAGGCGTTTTTTTTGTGATTTTAATGGAGATTTTGAGTGAAAGTTCGAGTGTGGTGATCAAAATTCAAGACTTGGGGTATATTATTCTCTTTTTATAAGAAAATTTATTTTTCTAGAAAAAAAAAATTCTATCAAAATAGTTGGATTATAATTTAAAACTATTCTTTCAATTTTTGGATTGCTTGGTACTTTTATTGGCATTTGTTAGTTGTCTTCATAAATTACTCTTTATTAGTACTTTAATTATATTTTAAACTTTAACCTTAATATTTTTTTCCTCGAAAAAAAGGATAAAGACCTCATTCATGTAGTGAAGAAACACTCAAACCTCCAATAAGTCGAGGATTTGAATTGATTACAGTATTCATCCATAATTGATAGATTAAATTGTTTAGCAAAGTTCTTAGTGTTCCATCCTTCCAACGTCGGTTTACTATATTTAGGTTACGAAAGGAGGAAATACGAGCCGCCTCTATAATATCATATCTGCTTCTTAAAACAAAACCGTTAACCTTAAATTTTGTGTAGGTACTAGCTTGTATCCTACAATCATCACTAATTGAATTTTGTGTAGGTACTGGCTTGTATCCTACAATCATCACTAATTGAATATCTTTTCTCTCGAGCTTTGGAATACATTCCTATCATCAGCTTCAAAATTGGTTCAAAATCACTGTTTATGCTAAAATTCTCATCAGCAAAAACAATCAATGATTTGTCAAAAGATCTGGACTAAGATCCTTACCTTACATTTTGTTACACTATATCTCCTTAATATTCAAATCATGAGATAGGGGAATTGAGAACAATTGATAATAATTAAGTAGTATTGAAACATTCAAGCACATCAATCATGAAGGAAATTAAAGGATAACAATTCATCAAATCGGACATTCTATTAGAACTATATCTATCATATACAGTTGATTAAACATTCAAATAAACTTATATACAGGAGTTCAAGATCTTTACAAGTATGGAAAAATGAGTATATATATTCATACATACATCAATAATTTCACACTACATCACTCTATAAATACATGCCTAATAACTTTACTTTAATTCCAGTATTTTTCCTTAGTCTTTTTTCCTTCCAATTTTCCTGACCCCCCTTCCTGATGAATGAATTTCTCTATTTATAGGTCGTTCGGTGGGTCCCTCTTTTTTACCTCTCTGTCTATCCTTTATGCTTGATGAGTCACGTTTTCCCGGTCTTGTCTGTCAATTATTGGTTATCGTTCCACTGTACTCCTTTGGTTTGATACCTCTTGTCCCGTTACTTCCTTACGTTCTCTTTATTTTATGATTATCTTTAGATCAGGATGATCATGCGGCTGACAGGCAGCTTCATGCTTATGCATTGTCATGCTTTTGCCTTTTTGGCCCGTAACCTTGTTCTATTGACACGTGCTCTTCGTACTTTATGAGTCATCTTCTTCCCGATCCTCGGTGTCAGTTATGCAGCTAAAGTTACTTAACTAATTAGTGTTGTTACTTTCCCGATCCATATGTATTTATTACTTCAGCTTTCCCGTATCATTCCCATTTAATGCTTCTTACTTCGATCAGAACACTAATACTTTCCCGATCCTACGTGTCGACCCCTCGCTGATACTTTCTGTCTTTTACATCTGTCACCCACTCAAACTTTTATAAGGCTTTGATTGTGTGTTTCTCGCTCTTCTATAAATCTCTGCTTCTTTCCCTAATCGTTTGACATGTGTCATCTTGACTTTTATTCCCTAACAATCACTTCGGAAGATGATGTTAAATCTACTCCACTGAATTGCCCATTGGAATGCCGTTTGTGCTCCTTCCCATCTAGATTTTCTCTAGTTGTACTGTCAACATAAGTTCCTCTCCCTTCATTTGCTTCTGCAACAGTTGTTACGGTTAAACCAATTCCAGAAGTAGTAGTAGGATTTTAACATTGAGATTGCTATGTTTATCCTAATTGATATAAACATTTCTTCTCTATCTGGTTCAGTTGTTATTATTTCCAACTCTTCATCATTCAAAGAGTTGTAATAAAGGCTCTGCATTATGTTATAGTTTGGACCTGTCACATACACGTAACTGTTTATATTTGTAACTATGTCTCTGAATGTGTTAGCATTGTTTTGATTTACTCTGTTAAAAACTCCATTATATTTAGCTTCCCACACATGCCAATTTACTATTTCAAAGAAGTCAGACAATCCTATCTCACTTAGGTACACGTATTGTTGATGTTTCTGAAGTTTATGTGTTCTCTATTTTATTATGGATATTTTTTTTTATGATATTAGAAAAGAAAAAAAGAAATATTTACCATCATAATTTATCATCTTGTCCTAGTTAAGAAGAGAATCTAGTAGTCAAAACAGATGGAAATGGACTTCTCTGCTTTAGCATCGTTAAAATCACGCACAACTTTACGTGGGTGCACATCATTTAATTACTACTCTTTCCGTTTATAAAGTATAGTCAAGATTTCCATAAATAGGTATGTAAAAAAAATAAGTTTGTTTTTAAAAGAAAAATCATACGTTATTAGTTTAATTAATTTATCAATAAAATGATCATTTATCTTTTTTCTATTTATTTAATATCTAATAGAAAGAATCATCTAAAACAAAAATGACAAATTAATAATAATGATTGATTTTTTTAATATCTATGATAATCCAAACAAGGAGACAAAACTTTTGGCAAAATATGGTAAACAAGGGCAAACCAGTAACTTAAACATTCCATCCGTCATCAGAGCTTATGCTAACCAGCCGCAGTCTTGTGCGTACACAGAATCAATCACGATAAATCCGTAATTTGCGACTAATTATAGTGGCATTTAAATATCTTTCTCACTGTATATAACAAGTACTACTACTCACTTTCTCTTCCTCCTCTTCAAGTTTTCCTAAAGCATATCGAAAAAGAGTAAGAAATTTATACCCAGTTTGTTCAAAAGATCTGCTTCAGCAATGGCGATGGCCTTCAAAATGGTATACTACTACTATTACATACTGTTACTACGATAACTATCTCTTTCTCTAAGTCTTTTTTTTTCTACATTAATTGTTGATGTGGTTGTAATATTGGTTATATTGTAATAGGCAACGACTGGAATATGGGCAACAGAAGACTGTAAAAATGCATTCATGGAGATGAAATGGAAGAAATTTCATCGCTACATAGTTTTTAAGATCGATGAAAGATCTAAGCTAGTGACCGTTGATAAAGTTGGTGGGGCCGCTGAGAATTACGATGATCTTACATCTTCGTTACCTGATAATGATTGTAGATATGCAGTCTTTGATTTTGATTTTGTTACTGATGATAATTGCAGGAAAAGCAAGATCTTCTTTATCGCATGGTAATCCTTTCATTATTATGATTATTATCATTATTGAAATTGAATGTTTGGTTCAGATCATTATATTGATACTGATTGATTGATTGATTACAGGGCACCAACAGCATCAAGGATAAGGGCAAAGATGTTATATGCCTCCCTAATTCCGCCTCCCTTACATATATTTACTGCTGCAATAAGATCCGAGACCAGAGGCCCCTGATGTATTTGGTGGCACTTAAAATTCCGCCTCCCTAATATATATTTACTGCTACAATAAGATCCGAGACCAGAGGTAGGATAAGAAAATGTAATTCCCAAAGGAGGCCGAGGCAATTAACGTTATTGAGCTTCGTTTATATCCCCTAAGGCTGTAGCCACAACACCAACGATTAATTACTGTTCTTTTGCTTTGGTTATAACCAAATTTTGTTACTAATGTATGCAAGTTAAAATAAGTAATTTGCTCATATGCTTCTTTGAAAATGTCTTAATGATGTATTAACTTATTTTAGTATCTAAGACATTCAGCAGTGAGTAATTTGTTTGTTTGTGCCTGGGAATGAATAAGTGAATAGAGATATAAAGAGCCTATCTCCATCCTACACCAGTATACTATCATTTTTTTTTATTTTAACCTATTAATATTAAGAGAGAGGCAAAGATTAAAAACGATGCAAATATCTACAACTGCCCGCAGCTAAGCCAGCAAGCAAGAGAAACAAACTACTTGTAGAAGAGAAAAGAAAACCCAAAAGGATAAAAACAAATTAAGGTGATGCAAAGAAGAGAATCTTACTGTTAGGTATGACATTAGGAAGGTTAATACTACTAGATTTACAATAATCTACATTGCAGATGGTTTGTAATCATAATGATTAATAAGAAAAGATTAATCGTTACAGACACATGACAAGAGTTTATATAGTTCTCTCTCGACTCAACTTTATCTACCACTCGCATGGCACACACGCTGCACAATTACAAATCACACACTCACACACGCTCTATGCTATTACCCTCCCTCAATCTCAAGTGGACTGTAAGACAACTTGAGATTGGACAAATCACACATTCACACACGCTTTATCCAAACCAGCAACATATCCCAACAAGAATTATTACAAGCCAACACAAGGTGAATCAGTGAACAAGCTTTATCCATTGCAGGAGTATGAGGTACACCTTGGTGTTGGTGTATGAGAGCATGGTGATGTTGCAGTAGAGAAGCAATATAGAACAAGTAGGTGTAGAAGCACAATAATAGTTGATGCAGGTGTAAACCGCATGTGCAATAGGAATATGAAACATATTTAAGTAGATTGCTGATCAAAAACATACCCGGTAGTTTATGAAAAGTAGTTCAACACCGTCAACAAGAAGTATAACTCAAGCAAACTACAGAAATATGTTGGCATCATTACGAGTAGCCTTGGCGGCAAAAAATCTTGTGTTTCTGTAGTTTAGGATAAAGTTGCTGCATAGCTTAAATCAACACCATTGCTTGCACTAGAAGCACACACCTAGCTGACAGACCTTCTTTGAGTCATCAGAATATAATATAAAAAATAAACAACACCAAAGAGACCAGCAAATCTATATAAAACCATTTGTAGTAGCATAAGAAACATCCATAGACAGAAAACTTATGCGAATAAAGTAGCTCATACAAATAGCATCAATTGAATTACCAGCAATGCTACTAACACCATAACAATCATAAAAAGACCAGTTGCACTCCAATTCATCTCCAAGAAAAGAACAAATGACTAAAGAAACAAGTCAGCAGTAAGAGCTTGTAAACTGCAGTCCCACTCGAACAGATTGCCAACACTACTATCTTACAAATACCAATGACATAAGAGATCAGTTGAGAGCAGCACATAGAATCACACCAATAGATGATCAAGATTTATAGTTGGCTTGCATTAATTCATGTACACAACAAACGAAACAAGATAAATCCATGTGAAGCACACTCACATATATTACAAACATGTTCAATAATTGAACCCTTTTATTACCAACAAAAACAAGGACCTAACTAGGATAAGAATTGAACAACAGTAAAAGATAAAGAAAAAACAGGTTACATTCAGAATTGAATGCAAACTCAACAAAGAGAACTCCAACTTGTATACCAGTGCCATCACCAATTTAATTCCAAAACATCACCCGTAGATTCATCATTGAGACTCACAAGCCAACACACTCACACACTAACATTGTGAGGACTATATCAAAGTAACATCAAGAGGAGGAATTAAACTGAAGCAAGATTAATCACATAGTTGCAGCAAATAGTCAACACACACACATACCTCAATGTTCTACTGAATTTAAGAAGAGACTCTCTCCACTATATATCCAATGGAACAAAATTAAGCTTTTCTCTAACTAACTCTTGTAGAAGAAATTAGCATACTCAAATCGAATAAATCCAGGAATTAGTACCAATAGGACTTGATAAAAAAAAAACTAGGTCAAAACCAAACATAGTTATGATGAAAACAGATTTAGAAGACGAAATTGAATGTTGTTAAGATAACGATATAGAAATCGGACACATAAAATCAAATCTGAAGTAAACAAAAGATTAGATTCGAGATTACCATATTTGATTCGATTTAAGCAGTTGAGGTAGAAGAATCAAGTTCCAATAAAAAACCAAATTGAAAACCAAAATCTCCAAGAGCTCAAGTGATTTAAACCAAATTTCAAACTGAGAATTATGTTTGATTATGCTTGTTGATGTAGCATTGAAGCATCAGGATCAAATCAAACTTCACACGAAGAACCATCAGTAACAACAACTTCATTCGAACTCCATGAATCTTCAACAACATCAGAATTTGATGAAGAACAACAACAGAAGAAGATGAATTAATGAAAACTAAAGTTGAAATCAGCGGAAGAAGGATCAATACCCCTGAGAATTTCAATTCTCGAATCTAATACCGCACTAGATTCATAAGAACCTACATTGCAGACGGTTTGTAATCAAATTGATTAATAAGAAAAAATTAATTGTTACAGATACATGATAAAAGTTTATATAGCTCTCTCGACTCAATTTTCTCTAGCACTTGCACGTGCTCATGGCACACGTTATACAGTTTTAGTTTTCTTCTTTTGGTCATGATCTGGTTAAATTTATGGTAATAAAAAATTAAAACGATTAAGAAAAAAAAATACAGCTATCTATCAAAAAAAAAAGAAAAGTGACTCACGGAGGACGCGGGGATAGAAAAACGAATCTGCGGATCTATAAATCTGCAATCCAATTATACAGTTGTCTGTACTCGATAGTCAATGCTATTGGTTGTGTGAGTATCAAAAAGTTACTTGACACGTGGAGCAAAGTGCGGAGCACAAGATGTCCGGATCCAGG
>JAJJMC010022576.1:184533-216793 GCA_023531435.1 Papaver californicum
GATGATTAAATTAGGTTGTTTTGGGTTGGAGGATTTCTGCCCAAACAGGTTGCAAAGCCACTATCAAGTATTAATGGCGTGAAATAAGATTTTGATTCGCGCTCTAGAATCATTAGTATGCCAACCGGCAAGATTAAACATAGTCAATGCAGTGACTTACTTAATTTGTACGACCAAGTGATAGTATATCGTTCTATCTAGATCTAATAATATACATATGACGTATTGAAACGTCTCCGAAACATGTCCATTTTAGTCGTCTTGAGGACGTAGTGATACCATTTCCATCCACATGACCCCAACATGTCATAGATAATACGGAAGAACGTACCGTTTTTCCCCATAAAGCAATTAGTTACTGCCTAGTGACTAGTGCGTACATGAATGTAAGACGATTTGGTCGAGAAAAAGTGGAATAACGCACATGTTCTCATTTTTTCATACTAATTAGGCCAACAGATACTTACGACTTGAGGAGCTAATCTTGATTCATTTATTCATCCTAGACTCCTAGTTATCAGTGTGAAAAACGATAAGCCTTAAACCAAAACATGCTCTAATCACTTAATCTAGACATTTTATTTTGTCTTCTTGATTCAAATTTCTCCTTTTGATTAATGGCAAGGCATGCTAGAGCTTTCGTTACTGGGCTCACACTCTTCCATATTCAAAAGCTAATTCCCATTTCCCAGCTAGTTAACATATTTGTTGGGACTTGAATGCTTAACACCATGGCCAATGTTGCCCCAGTGTTTTTTGCCGACGATAATGTTGTTGGGAGTAATAATTAAAAATGAAGAAAATTAAATAAACAAAGGTTGTTGATATTTAACTCTTAAGCAAGTGAATCGTCAAAACGGATTATCTCCGCAACATCAAGATGTTATGTAACAAAATTTAGGAAAAACAGAGTGAATCGCGTGTTCAACACGCTGTCCTTAAGACATTAGCGCCCGTCTTCACTCAAGAGTGATGCTATAGCCTCCATAGGGCGGATGCCTTCAGGATAAAACACCCTACTACACCTACTACTAGCACTCGTAGTAGATGCTTAACTTGAGCTTGGCAACTCAGAAAAACCCTTCAAGGAAAATATCAAAAAGTTTAAGAAAGATAATAAAAAATTATTATTTTTTTGGTCTCTCCAAAAATATGGAGAAACGGTTACAAATTGGTGGAATACTAGGCAACCCGAAATGTTTTTGACTGATATTAAAGAAAAGAATCTTCTAGAAAAATTCATAGAATTAGAAGAACTTTTCTTTTTGGACGAAATGATAAAGGAGTACCCGGACCTTTTTCCTTGGATGTCAAAATAGGTTGAGAAAAGTTTGTTTATATAATCTCTTAATACAACTTAAGAAGTGGAAACTCTCCGATGTGGGACTAAAGTGTTTCATTCACAAAAGAAAACAAAGGAAAAACCAAAACATGTAAAGTGACCAATAGGTCAGGAGCTCGAACCCAAATAGGCACAATATTTTATATTTTAATAAAAAATTTAAAACTCATTTGTTTAGTCATTGTTTTCCAACAATCCCACACATGAATGAAGACCTCAATATAACATGAAAAACACAAATAGATCTTGGTAAACCAACACCCTACATGCCGTGACCCGACTTGACTGAACAAACAGATGGACCGTGCGTGTGTTGAAATCATACTAGTCATTCCAATGTCCTCTCCTTCACACAAAAGTGTGCTGATCCCAGGATCATACTATTAATTGTATAAATCATAATAGTATAAGAGCTTTCATCTTTAGTTTCCCATAGTGGGACTAAAGGTTCTGTTTAGTGAAAATGAGCCAGTGATCTCTTAGCGAACCTTAGGTACTAAGTATCAGTAATATCAAGACCATAGAAAACAACATACAAATCATTTTCTCAAAATGAATTAAATCTTGATGAAAAACTTAAAATCACATAGAAAACAGGAAATACCATATAGGAAAAGCTGTCCATGAGGTCTTGAAGCTTTTCTTAGTGAGAGATTACCGGAACTACTTGCTAAAGACAGTGAACACGATGTCTTGAACTGCTAGCGTTTGGTATAATTCGCGATAACCACCACGCATGATATCTCCAAGGTTGCTGCCAAGCTCGTGCGGTTGTGCTCATTTTGTCCCTGAGAAAATATCGCGTTTCTCAAAATGCTCTAGAGAATCAGCTCAATTCTCATAGGAAGCAGCCCACTTCCACATTCAGATAGGTGAGTTCTATCAAGAGTGTTTACTGCTACACCCACTTCAATCTTAAACTGAAACTATCATTAAGACTTATTAAAAGTCATCCTTCACATGTAGTCACACTATCACGTCTACACCATAGGGAAGGGACAGAGAATAAAATTCTCTGATACTGTTTCTTTTAACCTACCAAAAATTAGTTGTCTCATTCAAAACCTTGATCTTGGGATCTCCAGTCAACAAAGTTGAGTATCCTTCATGGAAAGTTTGTTTAATGAGCTTAAGCCTCATCCGCCTCGATGCAATAACAAACTATCTCTCTAGATAATCCTTTCGTCAAAGGATCCACTAGTTTTTTCTCTTGACTTCACTAAGTCTACAAAGATCACTTTATTAGAGACTAGTTATCTTACCGAATTAGCCATCTCCGAGTTTGTCTAGACTTTGCCAATTGCTCATTTACTTTAGAATTACATAGTCAATTGAGTTTCAGCAATGGTAGCCACAGGCTTCGGTCACAGAGAAATGCCTTCCAAAAAAGGATTTATTCATTCAACTTCCTCTCATGCTTTAAATTAAGCGAGTGAACTCTGATTTCATCTCAGTCGAGTTCCCCATGTCTGTTGGAATATTTCCAACTACTGATACAACTTAAGAGGGCGCACACATAGGCTAAGAATCGCCAAATCCTCAAGTACTGCAAATTTCTGATCAGATCATCCCACTAATTCTTTTGGGGTCAGAAGTATATTTGTACACCTAATTCACTGCATATTTACAACACACATTAAACGTATCGAGCTTGACAAAGACCATTTCCGTTAGAATTTTGGTTTCAGTGATCCTTTAGATCATGCTTGTCTACAAAAACTTAGTCTTTCAATCAAATCGTAAAAATCATATGTTTTCTAGGTGGGAAACATGCACACCTATTTTACAACAGACATTAAACACATTTGACAGAAACTATATAATCAAAATTTGATTTTGGTTCCTTCTGGTCCTTTAGACCACGTCAACAACATATTTGTTTCCTGTCAAACTTTAAACAACACAAATTTGTTAATGGTTGTAAAAGACATAATAAAGACATGTTAAACATATGCACCTTCAATTGATTTAGTGTAAACACACTTATCAAAATTCATTAGTGTCACATCACTAGAAATCATCATCATCACATAAAAATATTGTTAGGTCAATTACTTACTGCTTGGTTCAAGTCAAGTGTATGTAGGTGTAATCAGTTTGTACCTTTACCCCCTAGCGCTAACCAAACCCTTAAGGTTTGTCCACCTTTGACTAACTATTTAAGTATACTGCCTCAACATCCATCTAATGTAGCATACTAACAATAATAACAAACAATGCTTGGCGTATTAATTTTAATGTCATGTGAGTATATGCCAAGTGATCACTACTTTATTCTCTAACAACAATTTCACGAAGTCAAGCATCTGTCTAACATATTCTATCTCGTGTGAGAATCCGACCTCAGAAAACTGTTGTCGATAACTCAACATCCTCAACAATAAAATTCATTTTATTCAAATGTTGTTCAATTCAGAACTTACAAGTTATCTTACTACAGTTCTGGTGATCATATGCAATGATTTGCTATAAAAAAAAATCGACTCTTCATTCTCACCTTAGACCCCCACAATTGAGGTCTATAGGGTAGGACACATATGAGTTTAGGGTATTCTATAAATATGCTTGAGAAATCAAACAAACACTTGTTTCCATCTTATACCTCCACATTTGAGGCATAAGGGCCCCCATAGTTATCATGGTTTCTCAACATAAGAAACTATAATGATGTGTCCTTTAGGTTGTATCTAAATAAGACACACCATATAATGGTAATTTATACCAACATTATGATATAAAATGTTCATGTATTCATTCTCAATTCATTGACGATTTTCCATTTTATCTACTGTTGTCTTGTTCATTAAGCTAATACTCAAAGCATCACAAGACCATATTTCCAAGTATAACATTTCATAGTAACTTAGGTAGATAACACGTTGGTTAACTATGTTAGTACATAGTAAAAACTCACAACCTGCGGTATGAATATTCATTATCCCTCTACGTTACTTTGCAGTTTCAGAAATAAAAATCCCTAACCTTAGACCCCCCCCCCCCTTCTTATTTATTTCTTTTATGGAACTTTTTAGGATTTATTAGACCATTCAGTAAAAAGCATAAGAGTTAGAAAAACCTACCTGGTATGTGAAGCAAAGAAGCAAAATCAACTCCTTTTTCTTCTCTAATGGATGAAATTATTTTTCTCTTTTGTTTCCGTCTCTTCTATTTTAAGTTCTTCCCAACAATAACACACCACAAAACCCTAACTATATGTATATACCTTAACTAGTTTTCCTAAAACTACTCGGACTTTTTCTCCCCCACAAAGTGTTAACTATTTCATGAATAACTAACCTAAACCTAATACTATAGAGCATGTAGTTCTAGGATAAGGGGTTTTACAAGACCACTTCAACAACGTATTAGTTTCCTGTCAAACTTTAAACAACAAAAAATTGTTAGTGGTTGTAAGACATGTAACAAAGGCATGCTAAACATATGCACCTTCAATTGATTTAGCGTAAATACACTATCAAATTCATTAGAGTACATCACTAGTATTCATCATCATCACATGATAATATTTATAGGTCATTGACTTACATCTTGGTTCAGGTCAAGTATATGTAGGTGTAATCAGTTTGTACCCCTAGCACTAACCAAACCCTTAAGGTTTGTCCACATTTGACTAATCATTTATGTATAGTGTCTCAACATCCATCTAATGTAGCATACTGATAATAATGGCAAACAATGCTTGATGTAGTAATTTTAGAGTCATGTGAGTATGTGCCAAGAGATTATTACTTTATTCTCTAACAACAATTTCACAAAATCAAGTCTCTGTCTGACTTATTCAATCTCGTGTGAGAACCCGACCTCATAAAACTATTGTCGAGAACTCAACATCCTCAACAATAAAATTTACTTTGATTAAATGTTGTTAGCTTCAAAACTTTCAAATTATCATACTACAGTTTTGGTGATCATATGCAATGATTTGCTAAAGAAGTCGACTCTTCATTCTCACCTTAGACCCCCACAATTGAGGCCTACAGGGTAGGGCACATATAAGTCTAGGGTGTTCTATGAATCTACTTGAGAAATCAAACAAACACTTGTTTCCATCTTATACCCCACAGTTGAGACATAAGGCCCCCCACAATTATCAGAATTTCTCAACATAAGAAACTACAATTATGTGTCCTTTAGGTTGCATCTAACTAAGACACACCATATAATGGTACTCTATATCAACATTATAATTTAATATTCTCATGTATTCATTCTCAATTCATTGACAATTTTCCCTTTTATCTACTCTTGTCTTGTTCTATTAAGCTAACACTCAAAGTATCACAAGACCATATTTCCAAGTATAACATTTCATAGTAACTTAGGTAGATAGCATTTGTCACTAGTTTTAATTCGCAATGCAAATATTGAGAATGATATCATAATCTGATTAATGTACATACCTGACAGGCCTTGCACATCATTTACCTATTTCTTCAACTATTTTGATAGTTGAATTGTTCATGAAAATGCTTTTAATCTTTTCCATTCCTGGTAGAAGACAAAACATGCCTTTTCTGGAGCACACGTTCTAGCACTTCTGGCATTTACCAACCAATTCGTTTTATCATCTCCACTGAAAAGTAAAATTACCTAACACAGTAAGAATGTCAATTGTTCCATTCAAATTTGAATAAAGAATTCTATATTCCGAGGAGATAAGCACACAACTAAAAACAGAAGTTATCACAATTATCACTTAATCTATCATTCAATTTAAGATGATAAAACTTTTGCCCAACTAGGATTCAAAAAATTGGTTGATACTCTCGTTCGACATAGGTAATATCAAATTATCAATAGATAATAAATGTTCATCTTATCAAAATGTTTATTACCAAAACATAGTTATGAAGTTACTTAAATCTTTCTCCACATTAGACTATCACAATCATCAATAAGTAACAAAATTTGGTAATAAACACTCAAACACTTTTGTGTACATACATATCAATTAAAACACATGTGTTCGCTTAACCTTCTTGTTGCACTAGTTACTAAAAGATACTTTATACCTCACTATCCATATGACTATGGTACACTAGTATATTATGATTTTCATGTTTTTCAACAAAAGGTAACATATTCGAAAATTGGTTTAGAAATCAACATTGTAATTGCTAATGCACAATTATTAACCAATCATGTGATTCTCGCCAATTGATACTACTCAAAGCATATATAATCAAAGTGATTTATAACTTAACGCACAGTTCATACACAACTGATTCAACATCTCATTATTCATTAGCAATATGATACTAATCTAACACATAAGAGATTATCACTTTAAGTCACAAAAATTAATTCGTTACTTGCTCTAATTTGTTTTTGAGAAATATTTCAACTAAATTGAAATCTCAAGTCTATTATGGATAAAATCACTCACTTGTAACCGGTTTTTATATTATATTCAAGGTGACAAAGTACCACTATAAATGGTTACAAGATCTCATACTAATCTAGAGCTTAGATACAGTTATTGAGATTCTGGACAAACATACACAACATCTTTGCAAATACCATATCTCACAAACCACAAGTCCGAATCAAAAAATGAAATATGAATTTTGAAGATAACATCTAGATATACAAACTTCATTTGAATCACCATTTCAAAAAACTCATAGTTACGCCAGAAAAACTAATTTAGTCAACAATATTTTTTTGTCCGTCAGAATTTTTAAAGAACGTTTCTCAGTTTTGTAAAATATCTAAAAAATACTTTTACAACTCCAAAAATTCTGAATTTTGGTGTGTTTAACTATCAGGATGTCTATTATACTCTGGTAAAATGATTCACCGAAATTCCTTCTAAGTTAAGAGATATACTCGAAACTCTACAGCTGCCCAAAAAACTCAATTTTGTTTTTTCACTTCAAAATTAACATCCTTAATTTTCTAATATAATATCAACGTCAGCGATTCAAAAATCGATCATTCATTTATGATTATTAATAAATACTAATGTCTTAAGATTGTTGGGTGCAATAATCAAAAATGAAGAAAATCAAATAAACAAAGGTTGTTGATACTTATCTCTTAACGGAAGTGATTCGTCAAAACGGATTATCTCCGCAACATCAAGATGGTATGTAACAAAATTTATGAAAAACAGAGTGAATCACGTGTTCAACACGCTATCCTTAAGACATTAACGCCCGTTTACACTCAAGAGTGATGCTATAGCCTCCACAGGACGGATGCCTCCAGGATAAAACACCTTACTACACCTACTACTAGCACTTGTAGTAGATGTTCAACTTGAGATTGACAACTCAGAAAAACCCTTCAAGGAAAATCTCAAAAAGTTTAAGAAAGATAATAAAAAAATATTATTTTTTTGGTCTCTCCAAAAATATGAAGAAACCCTTTTTCCTTGGATGTCAAAATATGTTGAGAAAAGTTTGTTTATATAATCTCTTAATACAACTTAATAAGTGGAAACTCCCCGATGTGGGATTAAAGTGTTTCATTCACAAAAGAAAACAAATAAAAAACCAAAACATGTAAAGTGACCAATAGGTCAGGAGCTCGAACCCAAATAGGCACAATATTTTATATCTTAATAAAAGATTTAAAACTCATTTGTTTAGTCATTGTTTTCCAAAAAATGATTAAACGATTCATAACATAGAAGAGTAAAAAAGAAAAAAAAACTATCATTTAATCCAAATATAAATAATATTGTGTCAGTTTGGTCCCGTTGACCTGGTCCAATTGTTGTTTGGTCCATTTAAAAATATATATTATATGTTTGGTCCAAAAATTATTTTTTGGTCTTGGATGAACATTACCTTCAATTTTTTTTCTAATGACTATAATACCCTTTTACCGACATAGCAAAATAGAGTTTTAAAAATAGAAACAAATTTTTAGTTTTTCTTCTTCTCTATGTTCTGAGCTGTGGAGATTTTTTGTACGGTTTTCCTTTCAAAAGGTTTATGATGATGAAATTTGATTCACAGTTGATTCCACTACCAAGATTAATTCACATTTGAGATCTTGTCATCTTGATAATTATATTACGAAGATTGATTCGAAGATTAAAACGAGGATTAATTCGCAGTTGAAAGCTCGTCATCTTTTTTTTTTTGGTAAGTTTGATCATCATTATAAATACTAAATCTCTTCGATTTTCTTCTGATTGAGTTGTTGATGTTTGTAATCTTTTTTTTCCCGTAAATCTATGTTTATTTTTTAGTTTCATCATTGATTAAACATGTTTAGTTCATTATTAAAAAAATTAATTTTGTGTTTAGTTCCTGATTTCCATCTACTTTTATTTTTGTTTGATTTTTCGTTATAAATGATAACACAAATCCTGATTTCGAATATGACACAAATCATGATTGTGTTTTTAGTTGTCGTTGTTTATTACCATCAATCGTGTTCAGTTTTTATCATTGATGATTTGAATCTAGATTTTTTATGTTTTAGTTTCATCTGAGACAATGAACTCTTGTCTAGAACAATGATCTGGTCCAGATTTGTTGTGTGTTTATTGTAAGGACTGGACTCTGTTCTAGAACAATGAACTATATTATAGATTTGTTGTGTGTTCATTGTAAGGAATGAAATCTGGTCTAGAACAATGAACTCTGGTATAGATTTGTTGTATGTTCATTTCAAAGAATGAACTTTGTTCTAGGTTTGTTGTTTTCATTTCAAAGAATGAACTGGTCCAGATTTGTTGTGTATTCATTTTAAAGAATGAACACTTTATCTAGAGATATTGAATGTGTTCATTTTAAAGAATGAACTCTTTGTTTAGATACATTTAGTGTGTTCATTTTGAAGAGTCAACTCTGGTCCAGATTAATAGTAGTTCATTTTTTGTTTTTTCAGGTTCAATATGTCTTTTCCAAGTTGTTATCCAGTTATGTACTATAATGGACATGTAATTCCTCATGAAGTTTGTTTACGGTCTTCGCTTAATGATTTAAAAATGTATGTTTGTGATTATTGGAGATCCCTGACCCCTCAGTCGATAATTTTTAGTCATGCTGAAGGTTCTCTGAAAGTGTTTATCACATGTGATTTTGCTCTTCAAGGTCTAATTATTGTTTCTTGTTCCAAGCATCTTACACATTTTGATTTGTTAGTTGAGGAGGTTTTTCATGGTGGTGCTAGCTCTTCCTCGGGTATTTCTGTGCAGGTTTTCAGTGATGATGAATCATGTTATGAGTTTACTGATATGTCAAAGATAAAATACCTGACGGATGGTCATATGTTAGTAAAACCTCTTTTTTCTAACGGGTGGGAAGATATCTTTAAAGGTCGTGGTCAAGTTTTCCATGGAGGTGTTGAAGAAGTACGTTTAGATGTCCAAAAATACCGTATGAAGTCTGGTTCTAGAGCTGAAAAGGTTAAGAATGATAAATTTAGGTATATAGTCAAGTGTGCTAAAAACTCAGATTGTTCATGGTTTCTTCATGTTGCTGGAATTGATACTTCGAACAGCGTTTTGGTGATTAATAAATACAATGAAAAGCACACACGTGGTGGTGCTTTTAAGATGAAGAACCCTCATGTGGCAAAGATGTTGATGAAACATTTGATAAAAGATCAAGTAAAGGAAAATCCTTTGTTAAAACCTAAAGAAATTGTTGTTCAGATGAAGGTTGGTTATGGTATTAACATAGGTTACCATCATACTTTTAAATGGAAGGAGGCATCTCAGGTGGAGATACTTGGAGATGATGTAAAAAGTTATACAGATCTTGTTTGGTATGTTCAAGCAATAAAAGACACAAATCCTGGTAGCTATATTAATTTTTAAGTTGATGAAAAGTCTAAAATATTTGATAGGCTTTTTATTGCTTTTGCTGCTTGTATTGAAGGGTATAAGTTCATTTGTCCT
Organism: Papaver californicum; assembly: GCA_023531435.1. Lineage (NCBI taxonomy): Eukaryota > Viridiplantae > Streptophyta > Magnoliopsida > Ranunculales > Papaveraceae > Papaver > Papaver californicum. The sequence continues at coordinate 194,757 of JAJJMC010022576.1, forward strand.
ATGATATACTATGATGCAATATTTCTTACTGGGATATTTAAGGGGATATTGATGGCTTCCACTGGCGTAAATGGAAACCAAGGTAATTTTGTTCTTTTGCCAGTTTTAGTTCATTTTTCTAAGTTATGAGTTCATTTCAACAAAATGGACTCTATCTGCACAAGATAGAAATTAAGAGTTCATTATGTACAATGAATCAAATTAACAGTTGGAGTTCAGGGGTCCACGGTTTCAGGGGTTAGGGTTTTGGTGTTCAGCGCTCACAGGGTTCAGGATTTAACTGTATACAATGAAATCTGAACCTTGAACCCTGTTCTCCGGGGAAGAATGAACTGTACACAATCAATTCTATCTGCAGAAGATAGGTACCAAGAGGTTCATTCTGTCTGTTATATTGATTTTAGTTCTTTCATTTTTTTCTTTTATTTTCTACAAAAAAATTTCCTTTGGCGTTTTTTTTAGTTCCTGGTGAGGATGTTGAAGGTTGGGAATAATTTATGGAAAATTTGAAGAATGTTGTTGATCCTCGTCCTATTACCTTTATTACTGATCGTCATGATGGTCTAAAGCGTGGTTTTCCTAAGGTCTTTCCTAATTCCCATCATTGTTACTGCTATTATCATTTGAAGACTAACCTTCTTATCAAAAAAAATCATGAGAAACATAAACAAGTTATAAATTTGTTTCATAAAGCTGCATATTGTTATAGTGTTGCTAAACATGAGTCTGTTTTGAATAAGATGTGTGTTATTAGTTGTAGGTTTGTTTCCAGATCTGTCATAAAAATCAATCATAAGCATTAGGAAAATGCTTACTTTGAAGGATGTAAGTATGGGAAACACTCATCATGTATTAATGAATCTTTCAATAATTGGATTTTGCATGATAAGTAGATGCCTGCATGTTCTCTTGTTGATCATATTAGGATAAAAGTTATGAGGTAGATGTCAGAAAGGCGTGAGGCTGGTAAAACTTTTACAGATAGTCTCACTCCTATTTTTCGTAAGGATCATATTAAAATAGGCAGTATATGGAGTGTTACTGAGTCAGGTTATGATATATATGAAGTACACTCTCCCAAATCTCATGTTCTGGATATGTCGAAGATGCATTGCACTTGTCAAAGATGGTGAGTTTTCTGTTTCCCTTGTGCTCATACCACTGTTGCTATTACTTGCAAGGGTGCTGAGATGTTGGAGTATGTTGATCGTTATATTGGTACATTTCACTATCAGCACTCTTATGCTTCTGCAATTCGACTTACTCCTAACCATGACAAGCCTGAAATATATGAACCTGGAGCTATACTTTTTCCTCCTATACCAAGGCCACCACCAGGAAGACCAACTCAAAACCGTATTCGCAATGCTTGGGATAAGGCTAGGAGGCCTATGAAGTGTTCAAATTGTAACAAGGTTGGGAACCATAACCGAGCCACTTGTCGTTGTTTACTGGAACAGTAATATTCAGTTTATAAGTTTTCTTGAAATTGAATCATCACCTTTTAGGTTACTACATTTTTTTTAGTTCATCATTAACAATGAACTTTTATTTTTCTAAAATTCATTATGGAATATGAACTTCATTATATATTTTCTTGAAACTGAATCATCACCTTTTAGGTCACTACATTTTTATTTTCATTATTAACACTGAACTTTTATTTTTCTATACTTCATTATGGAATATAGCTGCATTGTAAACAATGAAATTCATTCTAAAAAATAAATTTCATTTTTTTTATACTTTATTTATTATTTTATTAGAAGTTCATTAGTGACAATGAACTATTTTTTCTACATTTCTTTAGAGATTATGTACTTCATCTTAAACAATGAACTTCTATTATTTGTACTTCATATAATTGAATGAACATAAGTTCATCATGCTAGCATTTAGTTCATTATACTTGAATGAACTGCTTTATTTTATTTTCATCAATGAAATGCTATTGATTTTTGTGAACCATGGACTTCCATACTTCATCAATGAAATGCTATTGATTTTAGAATGAAGTGCTATTTTCATTAATAATACTATAGTAAAAAAGATAAAACATATTAGAATGCCTAATCACATCAGAGTACATATTAAAACATATAAGAGTATCTTTCACATAAATATAATAGTACCATCATCAAATAAGAAAAACATATAAGAGTATCTATCAAAAGTCATATAACTGAAAAGAAGTTAATTCAGTAATATTAGACATGCACCAAGATGTTAATCTGTACCATCATCTACCAAGACGTTGTTGGGGTACTCTAGATTGGTTAATTCTCCCCAGCTCTCTTCATCACCTGATGCAGTAAGAAGCTTGTAAGCCATCTTGATTATCTTGGTTTGCATCTTCTATGCTATTTTGATTTTTTTAAGCAGACCCTGCGAGTTTAAAACTATTGGCTTGCAATTTCTTTTGATACAATAACAAGTATACAAGAGGCAGTCTGGGTGTGCCCCTTTGTTTGGTACTCCTTTCTGATATTCAAACTCAATGGTGTTGCATCTGTACCTTTTCTGAACTTCAAGCCATTTTTTAATGTATTTCATGCAGTAGGTAGCCATATTTCTTGCATCTTTCTTGCATTGTGTACCTAGCTCACCTCTTTTTAAGGACTTGTAATGCTGCCACTTATTGTCGTTGATGTTATATACTAGGAGATGCGAATGTTCCCGGTATGACACGTTCCTTCACCAAGTTATGGGTCAGTATTCAAGGGAATGATCAACTTCCCAGTCTTGCTATGCATATTTGTTATGAAGTTATCAACTTCCCTTGTTCTATCATCTTCCTTCTTGGTATGAACACATATCTGAAAAGAAATAAAGATTTTATTACTACCAGTTCATTTCTCAAAATGAATATCTTTCATAAGAAAAAATAAATTATAGTTCACTGTGTAGAATGAACTTTATCTTCATATCAGAAGACTAACAGTCGGAGTTCATTCTACACAATGAAATCTATATTCAGATCATAAAACTAACAATTATAGTTCATTGTACAGAATGAACTCCCCAAACAGAAGTAATTTGAGTTTGTTCTACACAATGAACTTTATCTTCAGATCAGAAAACTAACAGGTGGAGTTCATTATACACAATGAACTCTATCTTCAGATCGGAAGACTAACATTTATAGTTCATTGTACAGAACAAACTCCCAAAACAGAAGTAATTTGAGTTCATTCTACACAATGAACTTTATCTTCAGATCAGAAAACTAATGGTCAGAGTTCATTCCACGGAATAAACTCCAACTCAGGAAAGATAATAGTGAGAGTTCATTCAACAAAATAAACTCCAACTCAGGAAAGCTAAGAGGAAGAGTTCATTCCACAGAATAAACTCCAACTTCACAGGCATAGGGGAAGAGTTCATTCCACAGAATGAATTCCAACTTCACAAGCATAGAGTCAGGATTCATTACACAAAATGAACTCCAACTTCACAAGCATAGGGAAGAGTTCATTCCAAATAATAAACTCACACTTCACAAGCATAAGGGAAGAACTCCAACTTCACAAGCACAAAGCCAGAATAATGAGCTCGAACTCCAACTCCAACTTCACAAGATAAGTTAACATAAACATTTACAGAAGGAAAAAAATATGTTTTGAATTTTTACCTAGATCCACATATTTTTCATTTGAAGGAACTGCTTCTTCACTACTGCATGTTAATAGTAATGGCATTTTTCAATTCATCACCTCATCAAGAATAGGTTGTTCATTACTTAGTACCAAAGTTTTACAAGTTTCCTCAACATCTAATAATGGGAAAGCATTTCCATGATCACCAACACCTTCATCAACTTCATCTCCATCATTCACACCATCAATTTGTTTGTCACCATCTTCTCCAAGATTTACAACATCTTTTATTTCCTTATCTTTCATTCCTCTTGTTTTCAAGCACCTTCAATCATACATGAACTTTTGTGTTCAATGCTAAAATCTTGACGCAGGAATTCTCCAGTAATTTTGGTGATGTATTCTATCACATTTCTTCCTTCTTGCAAGACAACATCAACTTCATATTTCCTTGAAGCCAAGGAATATGCTAGTTGAGTATCATAATATGGGCATTAATATTGATTTCTACTTCGGTAGAATTTGTCCCGAGTACTCATGTGTTGAAGGGGAAGTAGGTAACGTCATGCTAAAGGGACTGGTACCAGAGTGAAAGAGACTGTACCTAAAGGGACTCGTACCATAGTTAAAGGGAAAATTTGAGAATGTCATAGATGGCTTTGGATTTTGTTGTGGTTGTTGTAGATTCTTGTCTGGGATATGAAGCAGAGCTTATCTTTGGGATGGTGCTGAGGGTAAGGATGAAGATGGGGTTGAGGATGATGGTGAGCATTAAATTTGTGACGCTTGCTGAGATGAAGCCTTCCTCTTGACCCCTTCGTTCTGACAGCACCTCATGAATGATTGAACGATGTAGTACTTACTGACCAGAAATTTGCTCCAACATATATCTGTACAACTTCTGGACCTTGAATCGTCATATGTAGCCACCAAGATATTCGTCGTTTATCTAGAACAATCTTTTCATATCTGAACATTTTTATCCCCATCATAAATGAAAAATAGGGAGAGACATATCCCTTTGGAGAAATGATATTTTGGATGGCGAGAGGGTAAAAGGTTGGTGCTGATGGAGTGAGACTGGTCCCTCTTTTCCTTAAAGTTGTAAAAGTCTTTCTAGGTCTTCATGGGAGACAAGGTTGGATCGTTGGTTCCTTGATTGTCCTCTTTGAATGCAGATTTCGTCATCATCTTGAATATTAATTCTGGAACTGTTGACTTTGGTAGGCTTGGAAGCGCTGCTTGCTTCAAATGGTGACGGATCTATTCTGGAAGAATTGTTCCATTAGAGTCTTTATGCAAGTGAGTACCTCTCTTGAGTTGTAACCTTGTCTTTCTATGTTCTGGCAGGAACCTACTGTCTCCATATCAGATCAACAATGTCAAGCGGCGTTTGGTGCTCTTGGTGTTTTCAACCGTCGTACAATGAGAGAATCGCAAATGAGTAACCTCCCCACAGAGGAATCCTTTGAATTTCATGCGAATAAGGAGGTTGGTGTTGATGGATCGAGGATGAGTCTTCATTACCATGATTTCGTAGGAGTCTCTCCAGATCTTCACGGGTGACAAAATCATGTTGTTGGTACCTATATCGTGGGCGATCAGGAATAATATGAACTTCATCGTTCTTGTAAGTCTTTGACATGCCAGCGTCAGTGGTTGCTGTGAGGTTGGTCTTGGTTCGCTCCATCAGGACGGTGTTGTTCCGGGGAGAGTCGCTCCATCAAAGTTTTGAGGAAAGAAAGTACTTCCTTCTGACTAGTTGCCATATCCATCTCTATTCTGGCAAGAACTTCCTGTCTCTTCATCAGATCAGCTATGCTGAGCGAAGTTTGAGTATTCTTGGTGCCTTCAACAGTCTTGTTAACGAGAGGAGGTGTGGTAGTTGCTTCAGTAGCAGTATTGGTGTGAGGAAGATTGGTAGCAGGAAGGTGTTTTCAGAATCACCACCACCATTGCTACCTAAACCGGCAATACGAGTTATAACTGCTCCATACCTAAGTTCTACAGTTTGGGATAACTGAAAATTTACTTTCGTAATTGAGAGGTTGATCTCCCTCTGTGGTCGCCAGTTGTTTTAGGGCAAAAACAAATGTACGGTAAAATCGTACTTTCAAGTAGATTTGAAAGATCAAGCTTGAACAGGACGAGCCTAAACCAAAGATATGGCCGTTCACGTCTTGCTTCGATCACAAAGGTGGAAAATATTGGGTAGGTCTTAGGGGAGGAAAGCAAAGAAGGTTGAGAAATATTAGTGTGATAAGTAGTATGTAAAGAAGAAAGGATTATCTCTGAGATGAATCACTAATTATGTATATGTAGTTTCTTTTGTATTGTCGTCTTGTTTTGAATATATGAGAATCATCTATTTATAGTTCAAAGGAGACACACTGATTTCTCGTAAGTGGTGGAAGTCAAGGAGAGGCGGAAAAGTGATGATTGTGGAGATTGTAGTGGGGTCGTGTCCAGAAAGTAAAGAAGACATGTCTGCCCATTACTCCTCATCCTATCAACTACTCTGTAACTATCGTACTACTTGTTACCTTCTTGTTCGTGGATGTGTTGCCACAACACACGATTACCTTAGAATGCCAGACCAATACCCCAATAAGAATCCCACCATGTGTTGTATTTGGTATCTCGTGGAAATAGTAGAGTCATAAGCAACTATTGTTTTGATTAAGTCAAGTAAAATGACTTGCTAGGTCAGTGAGGAAAGTTGTATAACTCACTGAGTTAATAATCAAAATGATTAATGTCACGTCTGGTAAGTTCAATGGTCATGTACTAGCTTAGGAGTAACATGGCATATTTAATGGCTAAGTATTAGCCCAGAAACAACTTAGCATGATTCTGAAAGACATTTGAAGCCAATTATTATAAAGGGCTTCTTAAGCAAGAAGACTTGTTTGAAAACCATGTAAGGTTTTGGTATTAGACCAATACTGAACAGAATGGCACATTTCTAAAGGAAGTAGCTAGCAAAGCCAATACTAGCTATTATTAATAATATTGTGCTAGCTCTTTTAGTATAAAAGCTAATGTGTTGACTTCTCAGGAATAAGGCCAATATGCATAGCTTATAGTAAGTGTAAATTTTGCTAGGGTTATAAAGCTAGTGCCAAGGACGTCTGAAGTTAGCACTTCTCAAAGAAGTTAGCTAGGTCAATAATAGGTATCACCAAAGCTTTAGCACCAATGCGCTTGTGCTAGGTTATTAAGCATGGACGTGCTAGACCAAGGAAGTATTGGCCATGGGTGCATTGTCCATAGGCACATTGTCCAAGGCAGCATCATACTAGGGACGTGCTTGTTAGAGACGCTAAGCCATGGACGCACCATCTAGAGACGCGATAGCTTGGGATGTTAAGGCTTGGGAGCATATCAGGTGGGACGCTATGCATGGAGACGTGCTTACTAGCCAGAGACACATCATCTAGGACGCACTAGGCTTATGATGATTCAACTAAGGACGCTACGGCCATGGGACGTGTTAGCCAAGACGCATCAGGAATATGACACGCTTGCTAGAGACGCGCCAGGCATGGTGGTGCCGGTGCTCATGGATGCATCACTATGGCTGCTAAGTTAATGGCACATCATCCTAGGGAGGCACTGGCCAAGGACGCGCTAGTCAAGGATGCTAGGCTAAGACGCATTATCCAAGGGAGTTGGCACATTTGGCGCTAGGGTTAAGGTGCCAATGCCATGGTTGTTACTAGTTGAGATGCTAGCACCATGGAGGCTTGATTGAAGACGTGTGATCGTTTCAGAAAAGTGGTAAAAATGTGTTCGTTCACTGAGACTCGTGAAGATTCATTTTAGATTTAATTCTGAATTAAATTAGAAAATAAGTAAAAGATTTTAATATTGGGAAAAACTGGAACTTAGGATTCCACCAAAATCACTTCTGAATGATTTTTACAATGATTCTTTAACAATTATAGCTCTTTTATTGACTATGTTTCTTTGCCAAAAGTAGATTTCTAAAAAATTAACTGTAAATCACAAGCATGGCGCATCAAAAGCTCTTAAGTCCCAGCATACATCATCAAACAAAATCAAAACTAATTAAGAAAAATCATAAATCAATTAAAAACCAATGCAAAAGTTATTAAGAATCAAAAATAGTTACCATTCATTCATGAAATATGGCTTCCTCCATTGTCCCAGTGGTTGGGATTATCTCTTCATGATGTACACACTCTCAAAACAATTATTCATGGCTCAAAAATGTGTAAAAAGAAGAAAAAATAATAATACAGATGGTTCGCAGCGGTATAATGGCGTTATAAACCATTGTTCTTACTGTTACAAAATAAAATGTTTTCAGTCGAAGATAAATGTTGCAGATACGAAGATATCCGTTGCAGATGGGTTGAAAAAACATTGCAGCTGAAGATAAACATTGCAAAGATTGAGATAAACGTTGCAAAACGGTTAAAGAAACCGTTGCCTTTTCTTTGTTCTTCGTGTTCTTCAGCAACAACAGAACACTTTTTCCCGTGATTATTTGTTTCTCCTTCCGTTGGCCTTTTGAGCTTGACCCAACCTCTCTAATGTTTCATGGACTTGATAAAACCCCTTTTCTATATAACAGAGCCCTCAAATCTCGAGGGAATCTCTGTTGTTCTTTTTTCGGCTGAAGCTTTGGGGGTTTTCTCCCTTCTGATTTTTTCTCGACCTCCCCCCCTCTGATTTTGTTAATCCTTTTTGCTTTTATAGGTTTCAGAAAACATAAATAGAATCCCTCAATTGATTAGGACTCTTACTTCTATCCAAATCCTATTGTAACTCGTGATTATCCAAAATCGAAAAATAATTGATTTCTCCGGCAATAACTTGACTTTCAACCATTTTTCACGGAGAAAAACTCTAAATTTAACGTGTTAAAGTTGTTTTCACCTTCCAGACCCCACGTAGCTTCCTAATATTTGAAATCAATCCCGTGAAATTCTTTTTTCCCTGTTTAATGAAACAACCATAAATAAACAGTTTTATTTGTTATTTTCACTTCCAAAACACGTCATTCTTCATGTTAATTAGGTAGCATCATAATCACAAACTAAATCCCTTAAAAATCTCCAACAAATTCTTCCAAATTCACAAGCAGTTGAGAGTCACATTTTTCCAGCCATTTTCTCTTTTTTGAATCAAAGAAGAAGGTGCCCCTAATCCAAAATGTGGGTACCCTTAACACTTTTCATGGGTGCCTTTTATCACTTATTGAACCAATAATTTCACAAATATTTATTTCTCAAAAATACCCACAAACACATAAAATCACACAATAAGTATCAATCGACCATTAACAATATAGATGTTTAGACACAAAATTATGCCTATCAAATACCCTCAAACTTATTATTTGTTAGTCCTCGAGCAAATATAATAAAATAACAATCCTAACTCACTTTCGCAGGCATCGCGATTGCACTTAGCGTGTGCAATAAGCCTTTAAACCCATAGGTGTCCCTATCAGAGGAGTTTTAGTCTCATGAGGGTTTACAAGAGGTATACCCACAATACCTTTACTCCAAACCCTAGCTACTTGTGAACGATTGAGGATAAACACTAAACAAGCTATTTAGTTGGCATACTAAATTCTTCATCTATGGGAGTCATAAACCTATATGAGTCCAATTGTTGTACACAAGTTTGCACTCAGTATACTAAAATTCATATATAAGAAAACAAAGCTCTACTTAGATAATCGTTCAACACGATACTCAAGATCTATCAAAGTTCAATCACATGAAAAGATTTAGAAGATGGATATAGAAAAAATGAAGTTTGCCCATGTCGATTAAGGTGAACGGTGTTTCCCATATCTGTCTGAAGGTCAGTCCTAGGATGAATCCTAATGGATTGAAATACGCTCCCACTGGTCTTAATCCTTATACTAATATCAACTCAGCTGGTATACACAAGGGTCTCAACGATCGATTTATTAAAATAAAATAATTATTTATTATTTTCTTAAATATACTGACAACATGATTGGATCAAATGAATCCAAGCGCATGCTCCTTATCAGCATCTTACATGATAGTTCTCATGGATCCTGCGTTCCACGTTTGCTTAGGTGACGGAGAAAGGGAGAACACAATATATTGTCATCAAAGTGTCAATACTCGATTTTTTTTATCTCAAACACTCTACTCCATCCTGGCGGAGATAACAATTCGATATTGGTACCCTACCAAATCACTTAGAGAAACTCAAAAAATTACAAAAATAAAAACATAAAGTGATATGGTCGAGATAGACTCCAAGATATGGTGACGACTATCATGTTATTTCTAACACCTGAACTCTGTCCTTTTATGAATAGACCGGTTAGCTGGGCATACCATTTCCTATAGAAAAATATCTAAGTTTCCATCTACCTAGAATGGTTAGTGTCATCCTGAATTGTTCACAGGTTTCTGAATTTTGGAGTTTTATATTTCAACTTAAAAGTTTCTCCCTTACCTCCAAACTTAAATCTAATATTCTCCTCAATGTTCTAAAGATAAATGATTAAAAGCATGAACAAGGAGAAATTGTTACCAATCGAAGGAAAGGAGTTAAAGAAAGATATTATCGTGTCGCATGAGCATGGGTTACCTCCCAAGAAGTGCTAAGTTTAAAATCTTCAGCCAGACTAGGAAAGAATTAGTCACCTCATAAAATCATATAGAAATAGTCGGAACAACTGTGAGTCATCTGAATCAAATAGTGATAAACAGGACAAGTAAATGAACAAACCGAGCACACCCTTATCTAGTTTTCTGTTTAAGACAACTACATCTAGTTGTGGCTCAGGTTCAGGCTCTATAAAAGGGTCTAGATAAAATATTTTCATGGGATGGATTTCCTCATAGGCAGGATCAACAGGATCAGGTTGTAAAGTCTAGAGTGAAGCACATAATAATAACCTGAATAATTTTGGATCCTCAAAGTCAATCATATTTGACTCACACAGTTGACTACTATGAAAATGGTGGTCATTTCTTAAGAAAATGTGTCGATTCTAATTTCCTAAAGTAATTAGGCTTAGTTTCAAAACTTAATAACCGACACATTTGAAATTCAAACGTTCCCACAATTGGAAGAAAATCTTTTGGTGGGAAAACAAATTCAATATTGGTATTATCTCCTAGGTAAACCACATCAATCTTGAGTGATTCCTCTAGATGCATAATAGGTTCATTATAAGGAGTACTAGATCGCAACTGCTTCAATGATCCTTCTAGAGGCACATAGGTTCATTATAAGGAGTACTAAATTGCATATATTTTAGGGCATCCTCCAAGACAAAGAACTCAAATTTTGCTCATTTTTATGTTGATATCAAGGTTGTACCAAACCGGATTTCGGTTCGTACCGGTCGAGAGCGATACACTGGTATACCGGTATACCGGAGAAATTTCAGTTTCAAATATCGGTGAAATATCGGTCCATATATTTTATACCTATAATTTTATAAAAAAATACTAGTTCACATTTTATAACTATAAATATATTTTAACACGTTATAACAAACGTTTTTCACAAAGTTTAGAAAGAAAAACTAGTAATCATCTAAAATATATAGATCCAGAGATTTCATACAAAGTTCAAACTGGAAACACAAGAGAAACAAGACAACTTCAAAGTTCATCGTCTAAAATGCTAATTAAACAAGAATATTACAATTCTAATCGAGATCATTAGATTAATTATAGATATTATCATATCCATATATAATTCTAAAATATCATAAAAAATATGAGTAACAATTCAAAACCCTAAAACAAGGATAATTTTTTTTTTCATTTTTTTTCAATTTTTTTTTTATAAAAAATCGACCTTACACCGGATTTCGTTTCAATTTTACCCCGAAATCCGAAATTCCGGCGAAATTTTGGCCATTTCGGCTGAAATGTACTGCACAGGTTGATATGACGGTCGTGTATATGAATAGTAATTGGGATCACCCTGGTATGAACAGTAACCTCCAAACGGTTGGTGGTGGTCCCGACTACTATCCACACCATGTTGATAGTACGGATAATGTATATTTTGAAATTAAGTCGGATATTCAATGTATTGGTCCTCATAATACCACTTCGACATTTTATGACAAAAACTTCCTAATATATTTACAAAAAACAAATCCTAACAGGAAGGGGGTTCTAAACATACACAAACAAGGCCGACTCAACCAAATCAAACCTACTGAATCTAGAAAACAAAAAGCATGATGGCTCTACTTAGATTGTTTCTAGACCAGCTTCTATTCTTCCAAAAGGCAACTAGTTACATTTTTAGCGAATCTCTTAGAACGATCTGAATTAGATTAAGTCGAATAGAAACAGGATAAACTCTAAGGAGCTTTGATAACCCTGCCTCTTTGGCAATGTTTCCTTGGGTTACAAGGCGGCTCAAATCTACTTAAAATAATCTTCATGAACTTTGAGTTAGGCTAACATAGTAACCAATACAATCATTTTGAACGAATTTCCAATAAGCTCGTTACCCTATCGGTCTCTTTCTAGTCAAATTTTAAGGCTTAGGTTCGCGTTTGGTAACGTGTTCCTAAAGCGGGCAAGAAGGAAATGTTGATGAAATCCGAGTCCTTATCTTATATGGCCAGTCCTTGCCCTTTACTAGAAAAGTGAATTCGTATTCAGGTCCTCAGCATATATGCATTACAAAGGAGTCCAGAAAATCCACTGACAGGGGATTCGTGGGTGGCTAAAGTCTTACCTCCCGTTCCAGACGGGCGATGAACCGTTGAAGTCAACTCAGGCCACCGACTCCTATGTCAGTGAACGAACCCGAGGGGCAGAGACAATATCGTCCTTCCATGTGCAGTTTATATTTTAATTACCCTTCCGTAGGGTTTAAAAATAATAAAGTCCAAAATTCCAAAAAAAAAGTCCAAAAATAAAAGAAAAATTACAAAAATAATAAAAGATTTCCTAATACAATTTTCTAAAAATAAAAATAAATAAAACCCTAAAAATTAAATAAAATTAAAATTAACTAAAAAAATAAAATAAATTTCTCTTCTTTTTCCGTTCTTTTCGATTTATCATTTCTCATTTTATGTACTAATATTATTATTTTGTATGTTTTTAGGTATTTTTGGAAGAATAAACAATAATGGAAAAATCGGCTTAAAATATGTTAAAGGCACCCCTAGGAGTTTGGATAAAGGCACCTATTCTTTGATAAAGGCACCCACTTCTTATATTTCAAATGGAGATTTTGGCGGAAAAGGATTCTCTTTCATCTGCGTGATTTGAAAACACGGTTTGGAGAGTATTTCAAGAGTTTAAGGCAGAATAAACTCTTGCCTTATTAAGAGAACAGTTGTACAAGATTTGAAAACTTTTAAAACTCGAAAGAATCTCGTGAGAATTATCTTATTCATGTTCTCGGCAAGGAAAAAAATCAGGGAGTAAAGTTATTGCGTGAAATAAGGGATATTCTTCACTTAAGTTGGTTTTCTTGCTCAATATTGTTCAGACAAAGAAAGAAACAACATCCAGATTATTCTCGAGTTTGGAAACATTGAGAGAAAGAATAATTATCGAGATTATTCTCATTAAAAGAAAACATATTCAAAGATTCGTGAGAGTTATTGTCGAGAGATTAAGAAGATTCGGTAGTTGTTGATTGTCTTAGTATAAATATGAGATGTGTACAAGAGATTGGAGGGAAGATGGCTTTGGCCAAGAGCAAGAGGAAGAAAAAAATCAGAAAGAAAACTCGTGTTTCTGTAACTCAGGAAAAGAAGAAGAAGAACAAAAGGTAGTTGCAAACCGTCGTTTACGCCGTTACTATATCTTTTGAATTGAAAGGCTATAACGACGATATTTGCTACATTAAGAGCAACATTTCCATTTTTAAATGATTTTCCAACGTTGATTTATTAAGTTCATTCTATAGTTTCTATTAATTCAGCGACGCCACTGGTCAGTCTTCTTTGTACTACTCTTGTAGTATGTCGTTAAACCAAAAAAGAAATAAAGAAAACATTGTGAGCTTTACTATTCAATAAATTTAATTTGTTTAATCAATTTCTTTTATTCTTATCTCTACAAGTTGCTAATCTTATTTTCTAGGGTATAGGAGGAAGCTATTTTGATGTGTATTTTTAATAATTTTATTTCTTAGACAATATTTACTCTACTATTTATGCTATTCATGACTAATAATTTGTCTTATAAAATGCTTTATGTTAATTGTTATGGAAGGTTTTCAAACAATTGATCTTTTATAAGCAAAGGAGGTTATATTTTTGTGCAATGACGAAAGTCGTACAATTAATTTTTAAACGTTTTATCTTCCAAAATATGAGATTGGATTCAATATGGTTTTAAGTAATTTGAGAGTAGATTTAAGGTATTAAATTGTTAATTGTACAAACATCAAAAGTAGTGGAATCCAAAACCTTAGACCTTTATTTTCTTGGTTATTTAATTTGTATAGTTATTTTATCTTTTTATTTATTTAATTTATTCATTAAAAATCATTCTCTTTGGTATTAGCGCACTAGTTAATTAAAAGCTAAAAATTGCACTTCTAAAATCTCTGTGGAACGAACCGTACTTGCATATTGTCATCGACAGCCGTGCTCTTGCGGTATAAATTAAAATTCCCATCAAGTTTTTGCATCACTGCCGGGGAATTTAGAAGTTGTGATTTTTATTTTTTCTTTAATTTTATGTTAATTAGGTTAGGATTTTATTTATTTTATTTTCTCTTTTAGATTTTGCTTGTGTATTTTCTTGTCTTTGATGCGCAGGTGATGTTTTACACTTATTGTGGAAATTTTCTTCCAAAAGAGATAAGTAATAAAACCTAATTTTCTTTATTTCATTAATTTTTAGATTTTTCACTAAATTTTCTTAGAAACATTTGTATATATCTTTTAGATTTTATTTTATTTTGAATATTAAAAAAAAAACACTGTGCACACACCAATTGCATCGCTAGACTACCAATTTTTATGAAAACCCGTGGAAAAGTAAGCTGAACCCGTTCCTTGGGCCTTATGGGAGTTACCAGCTAAAATTCCACAAGCCTTATCCTCGTACCTTTGACCAGTCTTTGGTTGTGGGTATATTTCGTTAAGGTAACCTGATCCTACCTATTTTAGTCGAACCTGCATTTGCACGTGACAAAATTAAAAAAAAATGTTGAACTGGTATTATGAGGACCAATACAATGATTATCGACCCAAATTTCCAACTGAACATTATCCGTACCATGACTATAGTGTAGATAGTACTTGGGACCACTACTAGCCTTCTGAAGGTTATGGTTCATACCATAATGATCCCAATAACTATTTGCACCTCACCAGTTGTACGGACGGGTAAATTAGCAATATTATACTGAGAAAAATGTGAGTTCTCTATCATTGGAGGATTTAATTAAACAGTTGATACCTAACACTTCTTATGATCAAAGTCTTTCTTTAAAAGATTCACTCAAGAAGTTGACTGAAAATTCACGTAGGAGTGACATTTTAATGGAGAAATTTTATAAAGAGTCACATAGGGATGACTTAGTCAAACAGATGCCACATAATTCTTCCATCCTTAAAAGATTCCCTTCGGCGCTTTATGGAAACTTCACAAATTCTTGATTTTTCATCTGATTTTTGGAATGATAAACTTAATCAATTAGATGAAAATGGACGGAAGATGATAGAAAGACTTGAAGCTTTAAATACTACTCACAATGAACTTAATGTACATTTAGATGAGGAGAATTTTGAAGATGAACGATTAGCTGTTAATATTGCTCTAAGTAAACTTAATTGCCAATATAGTGTTGCCAATTTTACACTCGACAATAATGACGAATATTTACCTATCCAAGAGGATGAGGTTAAAATAAAAGACACTACTTATTTAGATAAGGTTCAAACATTTCATACTTTTATGACGATGAGGATAGTGTTGATGATGAAAACGATGATGGTTTAAAGGAACGTGTTTATCCTGAGACTAGTGTTTTAGAGTCTAATGATTCAGGAACCATAGTCTCAAACGAAGATGATAGACTCGTAGAGAAAATAAATGTGAGTGAAGGCATACCTCCTGATTACAATCTAGATGAAATAACTGACCATTTTCCTAAATCTGATAATTTAGAAATTACGGGAATCGTGACTAGTTCGTCCAAGGACAATGACCACTCTAGGTTTAGGGGTGAATATTATTCTCCCCACAGTAATCCTTTGACTATTAGAATAGTTCCTCACTTGGGGCTTGACATATGTGCCTCTACCATTTTACGTGATTATCTTCATACACATTTTCCTGAGCCTGATTGTGTTTAAAATGAAACTCAGGTGTTAGAAACCCATCTTCCTGTTGATGTGGTTTATCCGGTCCATGATACCATGATTTTGGAACTAAACCCGAATATTTTAGGAAATTAAAATTGGCACATTTTTCTATTAATGACCACCAATTTCGTATATACTATTGTGGTCAACTTTGTGAGTCAAATACAGTTGACTTTAAGGATCCATAATTATTTCCATTATTGTTATATGATTCATAAGTTAGCGTTTTATGGGAGGCAACCCATATCCTTTTGGTATACGGTGTCGGTAATATCTTTCCCTATCTCTTTTTACTTTGATTTTTATTTCTCCTTGTTCATGCATTTATTTCATTATATTTAGAACATCGAGGACTAGGTTCAATTTAAGTTTGGGGGTAAGGGAGAAAAATTTTAAGATTTTAGTTGTACCAAAAACTCCAAAATTTAGAAACTTGTGAAAAATTCAGGATAACACTAACCATTATAGGTAGAACAAAATTATTGTCTATAGGTGTTGGTGTCCCCATCTAAATGGTCTATTCATAAAGGACAGAGCTCAGGTGTTACAAATAACATGACAGTCGTTACCATATCTCGGAGGCGTCACTATATCACATTTTGTGTTTATTTTTATAACTTTTTATGTTTCTCTAAGTGATTTGGTGGGGCACTAGTATCGCCTTGTTGTCGCCGCTAGGATGAAGTAGAGTGATTGAGATCAAGCCCCGTTATTTTAATTGAACTTGACCATTAAAAAAATAATAACAAATAAAATAAAATAGAATAAATTGACACTTAGATAGCAATATGTGTGTGTTTTTCCTGTCTTCGTCGTCTAAGCAAGCATGGAATGTAGGATCCATGGGAACTATCATGTAATCTGCTGAAAAGGAGCATGCTCTTAGATTTCTGTATACAGACTAAACAGGTGCAGAACACTATCCTCAAAGCTCACATAGATGCAAATTTACATCACAACTTTCAGCATGCTTTGTCCAATTTCATTCAGGCATGTGAATTGTCTTCTTCTTTATTCAACATCCAAGCTACTGCCCCACGTCCAATGCACTCATCGACAGTTCTTTACTTCGATGTGGTTAAGAAGAACATACCTAACAAAATCAGCCTGACTGAGCGTGACAACATCTTATGACAATGCAACAAACTAAATCATGCCCAAGATTTTCTTAAAGTTGTTCCTACTGCTGGGCTGAATCAGTCAGTTGGTCCTCGTCGGTTCCAGGCCGTTCTTAGATATAGGCTAGGAGTCACTCTGTTTGAAGAGGACAACTTATCCACCTGTTGTGGGAGAGGAATGGATGTTTTTGGGGACCATGCCTTACATTGCCGCTAGTGAGGTAGGCCTCAAATTCATACTTGACTTGGTCAGAGATGTGTTGGCGGATATATGCTACAAAGCAGGCGTGCCCGCTCGTAAAGAAGTCAAACTGGACTTTCTATCAGACAACGGAAATTCCCTAAGGCCAGCTGATATTCTTGTGTATAATTGGGAGAACGACCGAGATGTTTTCCTTGACGTTACTGGGGTGTCCCCTTTTACAGGAGGCGGGAGAGCCGCTTTTACGCCTGGTCAAGCCATTTCGAACGCCATTACTCGTAAACGAAACAAATACCTGTACAAATGCGACGATCATGGATATGGTTTTGGCGTGCTCGCTTTTACTACCCTAGGAGAACTTGGGGAGGACACGATTGCTTTTGTAAAGAGGTTGCATAATTGCATAGCTAGCCTCGACTACAACTATAAAATAGGCAATTTTTTTTTATTTTTTTTTTTCAGATTATGCATTTTCATTCAAAAAGGTGTAGGGGCCCAGCTTGTGGCTAGGCTTGCTACCATTTCTTTGTAAAATGCTTTTCCCCTCTAATAAAATCCTTTTATTATAAAAAAAATAAAAATAAAATAATAAAATAATAATAATAAAATGGGGAAGAAAAGGGGGAAGCAGGGGAAGATTCAGTGAAGGAAGTGTGCAGGGTTTCAGGTGGAGATCTCTTCTTTCTTCTAAGGTATGACGATTTCATTCTCGTCTTCTTCTTCTTCGTCTGAAAAGAATACATGATTTAGTTTTAGGTCTACATTTGTATATACAAACTTAGTAGAACGTGTTCTTTCTAGGGTTCCAGCGGAAATTGTCTCAGACTGTAATTTTGATTGTAAAAATTGGTCTTCTGCTGCTTTGCTGAGTATCCTTTACAGCCTCAGTTTCTTCAATTTTCTCCTTTATCTTTCTTTCACTATGCCAAGAACTAGATCTTTATCTGTGTCTCAAGACTCAATATACATGGTGGAAGGGGTTCTGCATTGCGATACCCTGTTCCAATGCCCCTTCAGGAACTTAGATAGGTGCAATAACGGAGTTGGGGGTAGGGATCTGAGTAGAACTGGGTTCTACAGACATCTGCATGACAGATATCTCCCAACTGAGGAGGCCAAACACATCTGCAGAGATAGGATTAGCACTGATTTAACAGTATATTGTGCTTGGAATATGTCCTTTCCAACTTACAGATGTGGCTTTGTACACATTGTATGCACATTTACTCATGGAGAAGGCCTTGTCGTTTGCATAATGGAAACATCATTTCTAGGCCCTACAATAGCTCTTCTGTAGATTTCCTAATACATGTCATTGACAAACCCTTATCTTCCAACTCTGAGCCTTTGGATACAATGGAACCTGCAGCACCTAAAGTTTAATCTATGGACATGCTTAACCTGGTCTTCCAGAAGAAATACACCATTGTAGCCATCAAAAGAGCGGGCGCCCACCCTCCCAGAAAAGGCTCAATTTTTCAAGATCTCTGGCCTATTTAGATAAGGTAATTGCCAACCCAATGGATTTATCAGTTTGGCCGCACCTCTTATTGCTACCATTCTGCACTTTAAATTTATACACTCCTAAGTGCACTATGGAAGAGAGATCTGGGTTAAGAAAAAGGCTTCAAACAGTCAGTATTAATCAAGCCTGCTAAAGTGGAATGGGGTTAATTTTTTCTTAGCATGGTGCACAAAATCCTGGAATTGCCAAAACAGGCTCAAAGGTGCAAGAACAACAAAAATATGAATGGAGGATATAATCTTCAAGCATGCAAAAAGAAGTTGAGATATGATCAATATACAACTTCCATTAAGGTTTTGGATTCAAATAGAATTGCCCCCAATTCCCCTGCTACCCTCCTTGAGTTGCGCATAAAACACCCCAGTGCTCCACCACCCTCCATTCCTACAGAGCCAATCCTTGCCGAAGCCCTCAGTGTGGACAAAATTGATGAGGGTTCCCCAAAGGGACCTCATGTGGCAGGGATGGTCTTAGAGACCGACACCTCCTGGATTCCCTAAGTGGTCCAGCTTCAGTTGTGGCATATTAGTTTCTTTCCTCTATAACAGGTGTGGTTAACTTATGTCTAGCTGGTAAGTGCCCATTAACTTATGTTCAACTGTACTAGGTGAATACATTGCTAGTTCTCCCTTGACTCCTTTACTCAAGCCTGGTGGGGGTATGAGGCCCATTTATGTTGGTACCATTTGGAGGAGGCTTTGCTCTAAACTGGCTGTTTCTGGTGTCAGTAAAGAAATGTCCTCTTATTTAGGGGACTTTCAATTTTTTTGAAGGGGTTCAATGTGGTGGAGAAGGCATCATGTACTCTGCTAATAGGCTTCTGGAGGGGAAAGGTAACTCACTAACCATGATCGTGCTCCTAATTGACTTCATCAATGCCTTCAACATGGTTGACAGGTATGCAATAATCAAGGAAGTCAGGTGCAGGTTCCCAAGCATTTCCAGGTGGGTTGAGTTCTGCTATGCCAAACCAGCAAAGCTTTACTACAACGACAATATCCTTCTCTCTGCACAGGGAGTTCAACAGAGTGACTCCCTTGGTCCCTTACTTTTTGCCCTGACCTTGCATCCTCTCATTCTCAGAATTGCCTCAGAATGCACTCTGGATTTGCATGCCTGGTACCTTGATGATGGCACTATTGCAGGTGACACAATGGAGGTTGCTAAATCCCAGCACATCATACAATCTGAAGGTAATAGCAGAGGCATGTTCCTCAACATCAACAAAACTGAATTATTATGGCCCAATACTGACCCCAGAAGCATGGAGAGTGGTGTTTTCCCTGTTAGTATCAGTAGACCTGTTGTGGGGGGGAAGATTCTTGGGGAACCAATTAGTCTGGACTTAACATTCTGCAATGATTTAGTGCATAACAGGGTTGAGAAGACCATCCAGTTATTGGAGACTCTAAAGACTCTGCAGGACCCTCAAAGTGAACTTTTAGTACTGAGAAACTGTGCATGTGTGTCCAGATTATACTTTACTACGAGGACCACCAGCCCTTCTGCCCTCCAACAATTTGATGCATACTATGACCTGCATCTCTGTCAGTTCCTTAGGCACCTGGTCACTAGTGATGGTGCTGGGTTTAGTCCTTACCAGGAGTGTATATCTACTCTTCCCATGAAAGATGGTGGCCTGCGTGTTTATACAATGAGGACACCAACCACTACTACTACCTTGCTTCCTGTACAGACCATCCAGGTGCAGAACATTATTCTCAAATCTCACAGGGACACAGACCTTCATCACAGCTTCCAACAAGCTCTGTCCAACTTCATTCAGGTCTGCGGCTTATCCCCTTCTTTATTCCACATTCAAGCTACTTCCCCTTCCAATGCATTCATTGGCATTTATATACTTTTATATGGTGAAGAAGAACACCCCCAGCAGTTTCCACCTGTATGAACGTGACAACATCCTGTGGCAATGCAACAGGCAGAACCATGCCCAAGATTACCTCAAGGTTGTTCCTATTGTTGGGATGAATCAGTCTGTTAGGCCTCGTCAATTCAGGGTTCTTCTTTGATATAGGTTCGGTATAATCTTGTTTGAAGAAGATAGCTTTTGCTCTAGTTGTGGTAGGGGTATGGATGGTTTTGGAGACCATTCCTTACACTGCGCTAGCGAAGTGGGCCTCAAATTCAGACACGACTTAGTCAAATATGTGGTAGTAGATATGTGCTATAAAGCAGGCGTCCCCGCCCGTAAATAAGTCAAACTGGGCTTTCTATCAGATAATGCAAACTCTTTAAGGTCAGCTGACATTCTTGTATATAACTGGGAGAACGGTCACGACATTTGCTTCGATGTTACAATGGTGTCTCCTTTTACCGGTGGCGGGAGGGTCACCTTTACGCCGGATTATACTTGGATAAATACAGCGATCATGGATACGGCCTAAGCGTGCTTGCTTTTACTACACTAGGCGAACTGGGAGAGGACACGATTGCTTTCTTGTCGAGGTTGCAGGATTATATGTCTAGCCATGACTACAACTACAAAATATGCAATTTTCTTTTCTTTAGATTAGGCATTTCCATTCAAAAAGGGGTAGGTGCCCAGCTTGTTGCTAGGCTTCCTACCACCTTGGTGTAATTTGCTTTTCCCCTTTAATGAAAGCCTTTTTTATAATAATAATAATAATAATAATAATAATAATAATAATAATAATAATAATAAAATGGAGAGAGAGGGAGGAGAGAGAAGCTCTGGTTCAAGAGGCGACTTTGGAGACGCCATTAAAGGAGCTTCAGATCCAGCTGCTTCACGGATTGGTGGAGTGACTTCAATTAACTCAGCAACCCCACGGATTTCACGGACTTTATTTAGTGAGGATGATCGGGATTCATTCGATTTGAATGCGTGGGCGGGAATTTCATTTGTTGATTTGTGGATCGATGGGTTTACTGGCTCCGACGTGGTCTGTTCAAGGTATCACGTACCCGTCTTTTCCCCCTCCCTCCTCTTTTAGTATAGTTTGTCCATTTAGGTTTAGATTAATTTTGGTAAATATTGTCATAGAGGTTATAGTTTTCTTTAGGGTTCTTGAAGAAAATGGTCACATTTGTGTGATTGGGTTTAGAGTCTTTTCTAGGGTTGCTACAGAAATTGGCCTCTTTTGTGAAATTGGGTGTACATATTGGCCCTCTGTTGCTTTGGTTAGATTTTACATCTACAAAATTTTCGATTTCGTTTCTCTTTTACTTTGTATAATGCCTAGAACTAGGGCATCATTGGTGTCCTCTAGCACAGTAGAGA
>JAJJMC010022576.1:221793-239477 GCA_023531435.1 Papaver californicum
CCCATATGATGTATAAAACATAGCTAATAACCCACCAAGGCTATCCACTAGCCCATGAAACCATTCTAGCCCTTCAAATCATGACTTAGCACATTACCGCATCATGCTTCAGCCGCACTTGCGCCTGGCCGCTGGCAGCGTAGGCCAAATAAGCCACTTCGGGGCTTTGCCCATATCTTCCTCAATTTTGATCAGAATGACTTCATTCTTTCACCATTGGCTTTGTAATTCAATTTCCTACACTGGTATATGAAAGGCCTATTTTAAGCAAAGTTTCACTGGCTCCTCGGTAATTCTTCTCATACAGCTCCATTCTGCGGGTTTCTGAACTGTAACCAGAAAAGGCGACTAAACTTCGAAAGTAATCAAAATACCTAATAATTCACTCAAATATAGCACATAAGGGTCAGGAAAAACTACTTTAAATGTATGATTTATGCACCTATCACCTGCTAAGCTCTACTACAATGAAAATGTCCTCTTGTCTTCTCAGGGAGTTCAGCAGGGTGACCGATTGGGTCCTTTACTTTTTTCCCTGACTCTACATCCCTTAATACTCAGAATTGCTCCAGAATGTACCTTGGATATGCGTGCCTGGTACCTGGATGATGGGACCATTGTGGGTGACACCTTGGAGTTGGCTAAAGCTTTGCACATTTCCAAGCTGAGGGAAGCAGTAGAGGTTTGTCCCTCAAAATTAACAAGACATAGTTATTTTGGCCTAACACAGACCCCAGGAGTCTCCAGGTTGGTGTGTTCCCAACAAGCATCAGTAGGCCATCCAAAGGAGTGAAGCTTCTCGGTGGTTCTGTCAGTTTGGATGCTAGTTTCATCAATGATTTGGTCCAACACAGGGTGAATAAGGCTCTTCAGCTTATGGAGTCCTTGAAGTTCCTGCAAGACCCTCAGAGTGAACTGCTCCTCCTTAGAAATTGTGCAGGGATATCTTGCTTGTACTTCACCTTGAGGACCACCAACCCTTCAGTTCTACACCAGGCTGCTGAGCAATATGACCTGCACCTTAGCCAGTTTCTTAGGCATCTGGTTACTGGTGATGGAGTTGGCTTTGGTCCTTACCAAGGTTGTTACATATCGGATTTCGGTTCGTACCGGTCGAGGGCGATACATTGTTACGCCGGTATATCGGGGAAATTTCGGCTTAAATATCGGTGAAATATCGGTCCATATATTTTATACCTATAATTTTATGAAAAAATACTAGTTCACATTTTATAAATTATAAATATATTTTAACACGTTATAACAAACGTTTTTTTCACAAAGTTTAGAAAGAAAAACTAGTAATCATCTAAAATATATAGATCCATAGATTTCATACAAAGTTCAAACTGGAAACATAAGAAAAACAAGAACAACTTCAAAGTTCATCGTCTAAAATGCTAATTAAACAAGGATATTACAATTCTAATCGAAATCATTAGATTAATTATAGATATTATCATATCCATATATAATTCTAAAATATCATAAAAAATATGAGTAATAATTGAAACCCTAAAACAGTAATTTTTTATTATTTTTTTTAAATTTGATTTTTCAAAAAAAAAAAATCGTCCATATCGGCCGATATTTCGGTCAAATATCGTTGGCCGAAATTTCGGATTTCGTCTTCGTTTCACCCCCAAATCCGAAATTTCGGCCGAAATTAACTACATAGGTCCTTACCAGGTGCGTATAGCTACACTACCCATAAAGGATGGGGGTCTGGAAGTGTACACCATGATGGACTCCAACAGGTACTGTTATCTAGCTTCTTGTATACAGACAACTCAGGTGAAGAACTCCATCCTTAAGGTGCCCAGTGACACTGACCTTCACCAGAGTTTCCATCAAGCTCTGACTAGCTTCTGTCAGGTTTGTGGCTTGGCCCCCTCTTCTTTTAGTATTAAAGCAACTTCCCCACGTCCCATGCATGCCTTGGCAGTGTTTTACTTTGATATGGTGAAGAAGAATATCCCCAGCTGCTTCTAACAGACTACAAGAGACTGCATATTGTGGCAGTGTAACAGAATGGCCCATGCCCAAGACTATTTCAAGGCCATCCCCATCGCTGGGCTACACCAAGCAGTTGGGCCTCGCCAGTTTAGGGCCATACTCAGCTACAGGTTGGGCATACCAATTTTTGTTAGGGACAGCCCTTGTTCCTTTTGTGGTAGGGCAATGGACGCTTATGGTGATCATGCCTTACATTGTGCTAGCGAGGTGGGCCTAAAATTCAGGCGTGATCTTGTTAGGGATATAGTTGCTGACATGTGTTTTAAAGATGGTGTCCCTGCCCGAAAGGAAGTTAAGCTGGGATTTTTAGACGACAACATAAACTCACTGAGGCCCGCTGATATACTTGTTTATAACTGGGAGGAAGTTCGGGATGTGTGCTTTGATGTTACAGGGGTTTCCCCTTTTCACGGCAGCGAGAGAGTTGCTTTTACACCAGGGAATGTTATCTCTAGTGTTGTCTCCCGTAAGCGAAACAAATATTTGGACAAATGCAGTGACCATGGATACGGCTTAGGTGTGTTTTCTTTACGACCCTAGGCGAGCTGGGAAAAGGATACAATGGTCTTTATGACAAGGCTGTAGAATTACATGGCTAGTCATGATTACAATTACAAAATTGGCAATTCTCTTTTCTTTAGACTAGGCATTTCTATTCAAAAAGGTGTAGGGGCTCAGCTGGTGGCTAGGCTACCTACCAACTCAATGTAACTGCCTTTTTCCCTTGAATGAAAGTTATTTTTATAATAATAATAATAATAATAATAATAATAATAATAATAATAATAATTTTATATGTTCAATAAATCGACCGTTGGGGCCCTTGTATATACCAGCTGAGTTGATACTAGAATTAGGATTCAGACCAGTGGGTGCATATCTCAATCCATTAGGGTTCGTCTTGGCATGATGTTCATACATATATTCTGGTAAACACCGTTCACCTTAGTCAACATGCGCACACTTCTATCTCCATATCCATCTTCTTAATCTGTTCATGTGATTATGGTTTGTTAGATTCCGAGTATCGTGGTCCATTGTATGACTTTCTGAGTACTGCTTTGTTTTTTTATATATGAATTTTAGTACGCTTTAGTGCAAACTCATGTACAACAATTAGATTCAGAACAGGGTAATTCCTTACCAAAGAATTTTGTAGCCAACTAAATAGCATGTTTAGTGTTTACCCTCAATCGTTCACAAGTAGATAGGGTTTGGAGTAAAGTTTTTATGGGTACACCTCTTATAAACCCTCACGAGACTAAAACTCGTCCACATGGACACCTATGGGTTTACATGCTTGTTGCACACGCTAAGTGCAATCGTGATGCCTGCGACAGTGAGTTATGATTTTTATTTTCTAGATTTGCTCGAGGACTAGAAAATAATAAGTTTGGTGGTATTTAATAGACACATTTTTTGTGTCTTAATTGTTCTCATATTAATAATGTTATTTCTCATTTTATGTACGAATATTATTATTTTGTATGTTTTTAGGTATTTTTGGAAGAACAGACAATAATGGAAAAATCGGCCTAAAATGTGTTAAATGCACCCCAGGAGTTTGGATAAAGCCACCCATTATTTGATAAAGGCACATACTTCTTATATTTCAAATGGAAATTTTGGCGGAAAAAATTTCTCTTTCATCTACGTGATTTGAAAACACGATTTGGAGAGTATTTCAAGCGTTTAAGGCAGAATAAACTCTTGCCTTATTAAGAGAAGAGTTGTACAAGATTTGAAAACTTTTAAAACTCGAAAGAATCTCGTGAGAATTATCTTATTCATGTTCTCGACAAGAAAAAAAAGTCAGGGAGTAAAGTTATTGCATAAAACAAGGGATATTCTTCACTTAAGTTGGTTTCTTGCTCAATATTGTTCGGACAAAGAAAGAAACATCATCCAAATTATTTTCGAGTTTGGAAACAGCGAGAGAAAGTATAATTGTCGAGATTACTCTCATTAAAAGAAAAGATATTCAAAGATCTGTGAGAGTTATTGTCGAGAGATTGGGAAGATTCGGGAGTTGTTGATTTCTTTAGTATAAATATGAGAGGTGTACAGGAGATTGGGGGGGGAAGCTGTCTTTGGCCATGAGTAAGAGAAAGAAAAAGATCAGGAAAAAAAACCCACGTTTCTGTAACTCAGGAAAAAAAGATGAAGAAGAACAAAAGCAGATAGAAATTGTCGTATACGCCGTTGAATTAAACGACTATAACGACGGTATTTGCTACACTAAGAGCGACAGTTCCATTTTTAAATGCTTTTGCAAGGCGTCATTGATTCATTAAGTTCATTCAATAGTTTCTATTCATTCAGCGACACCACTGGTCAGTCATATTTTTACTACCCATGGAGTATGTCGTTAAATCTATAAAGAAATAATGAAAAAAATTGTGAACTTTACTATTCAATAAATTTAATTTGTTTAATCAATTTTTTTTTATTCTTATCTTTATGAGTTGCTAATATTCTTTTCTAGGATATAGGAGAAAGCTATTTTTGATGTGTATTTTTAATAATTTTATTTCTTAGACAATATTTACTCTACTATTTGTGATATTCATGACTAATAATTGCTCTTCTAAAATGTTTTATGTTAATTGTTCTGGTCGGTTTTCAAACTGTTGATATTTTATAAGCGAAAGAGGTTATATTTTTCTGCAACGACGAAAGTCATATAATTAATATCTAAACATTTTATCTTCCAAAATATAAGATTGGGTTCAATATGGTTTTGAGTAATTTGAGAGTAGATTTAAGGTATTAAATTGTTAATTGTATAAACATCAAAAGTAGTGGAATCCAAAACCCTAGACCTTTATTTTCTTGGTTAATTAATTTATATAATTATTTTATCATTTTATTTATTTAATTTATTAATTAAAAATCAATGTTTTTGTTATTAGCGCATTAGTTAATTAAAAACTAGAAATTGCACTTCTAAAATATCTGTGGAACAAATCGTACTTGTATATTGTCTCATCGAAAGCCATACTCTTACGGTGTAAATTAAAATTCCCATCAATACTCTCATAAAAAGTTCAAACTAATTTTTTTCCCTAGCTTGAGTTTGAAAGACTATTCATCTAATCATTATAATCTCTAATGTAATCTTACGTCGTGTTGCAGCGGTATTTCTCTCAATCAACACATTTTTTATGATGTTGTGTGCTCTTCTCTATGCATATATCTTTGCCAAACTACCAATTGTAAAGTATTATCGATTAAAGGCAGCTTCAGAAGGGTCCAAAATAGTTGTAGCTGATTTGTTGCAGCTGGCCTTGAAATGCAAAATATCAGAAGAGTATTCTTCATACCTTTTTGTTTCTTTGTTTTTTTATCTTGTGACCCAACTTGTTATTTACTATTAGGTCGAGATGTAAGATTTCGTATTTTGTATATATAACACGTGTACAAGGAAGGCCATAAATAACTGGAGCACCTGACCACCAAACAATTGTTAATTATGAATCTTGAATTTGCAATTACTCTAATTCTAACATATGTATTGACATTGTCGACTTTTCCTGGGTTCGCATCTCAAGATACAGGGAAACATAACTTGGGTTCTTCGTAATCTCTCTCTCTCATACGTGATGATTCTGTTGAATAACTTTTGGTGTAACAAATCATTTACGGGAGCTACTTACACTTCTACAGCCTATGAAGTTTCCTAATACGTTATTTACTCAATGGTGTAATCTAATTTGTTTTATTTATTTTTTTCTTCATTGTTTAGGTGTGCGATTGTTTTGGATAATTATTGAGATTAGTCCCACATTGTATGAAATACTTAAGATTTTGCGGTTAATAAGCTTTGAGCAGTCCTGTTATTGTAAGCCGGTTTTCGAGGAAAATTAGGCCCGTTAACCTCAATATGGTATCAGAGCATGCAATTTTTGATGAGTCGTGAAACAGTAGTAGAGCTACGCGTCACCGATTAAATGTCCACGTATTAGACCCAACGAGACTACACGTGAGGGACGTGTTAAAATTAGTCCCACATTATATGAAAAATTTAAGATCCTGTAACTTAATAAGCTTTGAGCAACCCTAATATTACGAACCGATTTTTAAAGTGGGTCAGGCTCATAGACTATAATAATAGTGTTTTATTTTCTATATCTTATTAGAATACACCATCTAGACCAAGAAAAGGTCTGTTGTTTGCAGCTATTTACCATTTCTCACTGGCCCCATGTTTTTATTTTACGCAAAGTATGAAGGCGAAGGCTGGATGATATTATTGACATCGTTCATAGGATTAAGCAACGGATATCTCCACTTTGTGTGTTTGCAGTAGCACCCGAAGATTACAAGGTTGGTCAATCATATACTCACATGATCAGAGCCAGTTCTCTTTTTTGTTTTATTGTCGTTTCGATGCTCATTGTTCTCTTCATTTACAGGGTTCGGAGAAAAACGCTATGGAGAATTTGTTTGTGGTCTTATAGACGTTCCTCCTGCTGTAGTGTTTAATTGGAAATGGATCCTCGGTAAAACATGGTGATGTCAATCCCCAAAGCTTTCGCTCTTATAGGCGTTTCACTAACAGGGGTAGTCAATTGGGATTTATAATGACTTATAGAGAATTCTGGAATAGGCTGTTATTCAATTGAGATTTCCAGAGAGTCTCCCAAACTCTCATGTTATTAGATAGAGATTTTTTTCAAAGTCTTTTAAATTCCCCCAAACTCTATTGTTATTGGATTAAGATTTGTTGGGAGTCACTCGAACACCCTTGTTAATGGATTAAGACTTCAAAATCATGGATTTGTTATTTATTGGGATTTTGAGAGACTTTTTAGATGAAAATAGACATGAGTGAAATCTATCCTTTATAGGTGATATTTTGAGAGACTTGAAATTTTGGGTAATACAAAGGTTTTCATTTCTCAACCTTATGGTTATTAGCAAATGTTTTCTTTCTTCTTTATTCCTCCATCTTTCTTTACTTTTATCGATTTATGGAACAATTTTTCTTCATACCATTTAACTGTCAGTCTCCTCTAATCATTTTTAAGAAATATATTAGGGTGAAGCG
Source organism: Papaver californicum (assembly GCA_023531435.1). NCBI lineage: Eukaryota > Viridiplantae > Streptophyta > Magnoliopsida > Ranunculales > Papaveraceae > Papaver > Papaver californicum. Next base: position 228,860 of record JAJJMC010022576.1, read on the forward strand.
CTGCACCCATTATCTCTCTCAGCTAGAGGCAACATTTGGCTGCCTTTTTCTTCTTCTTCACTACTAAACTCTCCTCCGCCATCAAAACCCCTTAAACCTCTCTATTCTTCTCGTCATATCAGCTTACAGGGTGTAATGAATCCTCAAAATCCATATTACAACAACCCTTCTTTCTACTTCCACCATCACCAATCCCTAATTATCAAAACCCTAATTACCTTCATCCTCAAAACCATCATCATCATTATCAACCAATTCTCCCACCAAACCCCCCTTCTTCTTTTACTACAAGTAAATCCGAACAATAATGGAGTTACAGTCGGTCTGTAGTTTACGTCACATTCCTTACCCTAAAAGATTATCGTTTAATCCTTTTTATTCTCACTCGATTTACAACAATCAGCGAATTCGATTAGATACAAAAACATATAACCGAATTTCATTACCCAAATCGAGATTATTAAGAGTTGTCACTAAAGCATCGAATTCTGATAAGAATTTGATGACGAATGTTTAATCATTTGAAACTAATTGGTGAGATCAGAAAAGTTGGTTAAACTTTGGAGCTTTTTTATTTTTGCAAGCATTATTTGCATGCGAGTCTCTGAATTATGATCAGTTTTTTACCGTTGCTTTTGCAGGCTTTTGTTGATAAGTTCCGTTACAACAAAAAGAGGGCATCATTAGTGCAACCAAGAATTAAGGTATTTTTACCATTCAGTTCATTTATATTGTATTAGAAGTTTAGAAGCAATTCGAAACCTGTGTTATCGACATTTGAGTTAGTTGTCTGGAATCAATTTGGCAGATGCAAGCACTGGATCCTTTTTATCTCATGTATTTGTCCAGTAGTTCTATTAGTTTTGGCTATAGAGCTTTTTCAATGCTTGTTTGAGATCTTGTATTCTAAGCCTCCATGCAATAATTTTTCTTTCTTACGGTTGCTTGTGCTTGATTTCTCCAGGCAATTGAGCTATTGGGCACTGTGGATGAAGTCATAAACGACCCTGATTATGCACTAGTTCCTTTGATCCCTACCTAAAATCTAGAATTATAAACAATAAAATTTTGGATATTGTCAATCTCTTGTTTGCTTCTCTCGGTTTTCTATATTTACTTGATTCGATTTGTTAACTTCCTAATATATGTTGTTATGCAGCTACAAGTTTGAGTTCCCAACACCGGATGACAGACCAGGGGCTCCTATTATAAGCTTCAGGTTTGTTGCGCGGTTCCGCTGATAAAGTTTTTATGTAACTTATCTCTGTATTGTTGCTCCATCTCGTTATTTGATCTCTATGTTTGGATTATGACAAAACCCTGAAGGGTAGTAGTTAGAACAAATTGTAATGCTTAGTGATAAGTTTCCCGGTTAAATAGTGTTGGATTGTCGAGAAGGAGTTCTTATAGACAACGTCTGAGTTGTTCTTGTAGCTGTGGTGCTTCCATTCCAGCTTAAACTATGTCGCTCGTCGAGCACTCACACAAATTTGTTGCCTTTTCAAGTTCTTACTATGTTTTACCTTGACTCACAGTGATGCGTCATTTGGTTATCCTGGTAGACCTTTACTGTTTAAGAATTTGAACTTCGGTATTGATCTTCATCTGTTAAAGATTAATGAATACTGAAATTGCTTTGCAGTGGTTGGTCCCAACGGAATAGGAAATCAACAATTCTCAAATTGATTTCAGGGGAGATACAACTGAGCTCTGGAACTGTTTTCCGTTCAACTAAGGTATACTTTAATTTGATCCCATATGTGATATTTCGTATTTCAAACATACCAATTGAGAAAGAAATATAGAAAGAGAAGTACATTAGAAAACAACATATGTACTGCAGCAATGAAATAGAGCCGGTCTGCTTCTATGCCGTAGTTGAGAGCAGCTTAGTTGATGTGATATATAAAGTTTACTTGAGTTCATTGTCAAACTCAAATGCTGAAAGCAAGAATCAGTTGATTTGCAAGTAAAATTGTTTTAAGTGTATAAATGACTGTTGACTGGATTGCTGAACTTGGAGCTACATGCTTGCAGGTAAGTCACAATGAACTCGAAGTCTCATCTTCAATCTCTCTATTAATTTATTGTTTGAACTTGAAATTTTAATCAAATTACTATATCTCCCTCCATGCTTGCAGGTAAGTCACGATGAGCATTTGATCTCTGGAAGTGTTGGGGAGCTTTGGGCGGTATCAGATGGCAAGATTGCACCATTCGCTGGAGATTTTCAAGATTACAAGAAGATGCTCAACTCATCCACTTAACCAAGTTTCCACCCTTGGTTTAGCTCTCGTCTTGCAACATTTCAATCGAGGGTGCACAGGATATGCTTGCATGTGCCGATCCAGAACACTCTGCACAAAGTGTAGCTTATCTTTTTGAGGAAGTTATGTACTTGTGTTTAGAAAATTAACAATACTTGTACGGGAATGATTGGCTGTTGGCAACGGTCCATTTAATAGGCAATGAAGCTTTATATTATAGATATAGATAGATCTCATCTGTTGGTATCAGACTGTCAGCTGATCTTCTTAGGTTCACATGTTCATATTCTGTAGTCCTGAGTATATTACACATAAAATTAGAAGCATAAGAATCACTGTAATGCGGTAGTTAAGCGACTTTTTCTCGCTTCCCCTTTTGAGGATAGATCATTCTACACCGTCTGCTTCTTTTATAAGGTTGCTGGATTCATTGATTCACAATCTTGCAGCATAACTCCTTTCCATTTCTTGATGTTGCTTCCTGTCTTCTAACTAGGTAATCGTTATTGTTATCTTTGTTATACCTTCTAAAGCTTTTATGGCCATCTCAAGCTTTTACTCTATAAATCACAAAAACTCTCTAGAAATCTATTAAATTTATATCTACAAGTCCCAGAGACTCTATAATTCTCTTTTAAAATCACTGGAAATCTCTTTTGAAATCACTAAAAATCTCTATACTTCCAGAGAGTCTCCGGGAATCATTAGAAATAAAAGTCTATGAAAATCTATATAAATTCCAATTGACTACTCCTGTAAAACTTACACTCCTAAAAAAATATTACTAGTTAGATGAATTTCATTAACACTTCAACGTACCCTTTATATATATTTTACTAAAGGGAAAAATATTATAGCCCTAATATTTTATTTTTTTCACAAATTCACCGTTAGGATAATTAATATGTGAAACATATAATTAATTTTAGAATACTAAACTAACTTTTTATTTCATTTATTATTTTATTTCACCCAAAACTTCTATATTTGATTTTTGATGAAAAAAATCAAAAACCAAGAACATACGAAAATCTCAATAATCAAGTTTACCTAGTTTAAAATTTCTACTTCCTTTTTTCATAAAAACAAAACGTTAATAAATTTATCAATAATAATCCCTAAAAATTCTCCTTTAACTCCTGAATTTATTTCTATTTCGTTTCATTCATCTTGCACTAATGCTTAAAAAAAACAATCTTGCACTGTTTTTGTGCTGATAGTTTATATATTCTTGGATATTTTATCTTAAACGCCACATATTCCTTCAATTTGTCCCACAAGAATCTGACTGAATCCCCTCTTCTTACCTCAATGGTTGACATGTCTTCCACCAATGACTTCATGCTTTGTATGCCTTACCATATCCCTCTGCACTGTGGTTTTTAAAATCCATCACCCATATAGCATTCTTGTCACTATCAATTTTCTTTTGTATTACCCTTCTCCGGAGTGTACTCTTTTCCTTGGTGTACCTCTCCATGGCCATTTAGCTAATAATGCTCCTTGTTCTTTTGGGAAATATTTTCCCATAAAATCCAGTTAACTTTCCTTCTGTCTACTGTTGTTCCCCAAAGAAAATCCCTCACTAGCTTGTTCAGTCACTAGCTTGTTCAGTTTCTTCTTTACATTCACATGCATAAGGAATATAGGCAAGAAATAAATTGGTAAGCTTGAAAAGGTACTCTTTCTGATAGTTATTCTCCCTGCCTTGGTTAAAAAACCTTCTTTTCCAAAGTGCCAATTTTTCCTGAAATTTCTCAATGACAGTGTCCCAGATTGCTGAGCTTCTACTTGTTGCACCAACTGGTAACCCCAAATACTTCAAAGGCAATTCCTCAATCTTGCAATTTAGAATATCTGCCACTGCTTCTATTTTACTGCATGCATCAACACTTATAGCTGAGCTTTTGTTCGTATTTGCATGTCCCAACTGTTAAGTCTCAGATACACTTTATATGCGCTCCCATCCAACTGCCAAAAATGCAAACAATGCTGGAACCCAACAATGAATACTTTTTTTGCAAAATGAACGAAAGATGATGTCAAATGAGGAGGATTTTATCTTTAAGAACATGAAATGAGGGGGTGGTAAAAAACAAATAGTTAGATTAATATTCTTTACAAATTGTACAATTATATAGTCAGATTTTCAAATTATGGTAAAAGTATTATGGGAAGGCAAAGTAGAAAAACTTACACTTAGAAATGATTGCACTTGTGGAGGAATGAACATTTATTTGTTTAATACAGTAATTATAACTTAAAGGCTAAAGCCAAAGAAACAGAAAACTCAGTTGTTAATGGCTATTACACTTTCCCCCTAGATTTGACCTCGATCATCTGTTACTGTGTGAGTAGAATGAGTATGAACCTGATTGATATATCAAGGGTATGGTGTTGTGCTTTGTGGGCCGGATACCTTTTGTTTGTATGGGTACATTTACACTTCCCTTTATCCACTGATCCCATCACGTGATTGCAACGACTTTTTGCTTCAATGCGTTGTCCCTTTCGTTCATTAGTCGGTAACTTGGTATCATAGTAAAAAAAGGTACTTTCTAAAAACATTATATGTTTACATTGCTATTATTTCTATTTTGAAATCATGAATACTATTTCTTGGAATGTCCAGGGATAGCTAATAAATTTATAAAACAACAATTTCAGAATCTTGTTAAAACCTAAAATTTAGAAGAAAAAAAAATTATGGAACTAAAATAGAGAAGAATAGGATGATCTCTGTTGTTTAATCTGTTCATTATCAAAATTATGTGTGCATTGATAGAGTAAGCTATGCAGGTGGGTTAATTCTCATGTGGAAGGATGGAATAGATTGTGAAATAATTGGAGTTGCTAACAATATTATTCATGCTCTTATTAAAATTGATCCTAGCATACATGAAGTTTTAATTTCTTTTATGTATGACTATCCTAAAAAGGTTCAATGGGACTGTCTACATGAGTTTAGTAAGGATGTTAACCAACCTTGGCTAGTTATAAGTGACCTCTTCCATTTGTCCATAAATAGCAATAATTCTGATAGTTGGGTCCGAAACAAAATACATGACACAGGCTTGATGGATATTGGTTATGATGGCAAAGACTATACCTGGACTAGTAATTCTTATGGTACTGGAACCAAAAGGGATAGAATTGATATGGCTATAGGTAGCAATGCTTGGTTTTTGAATTTTCCTATTGTTAAACTGCTTCATCTTAATTTTGTTGCTTCTGATCACTGTCGTGTTCTCCTGACAACTGATCCAATTCCTAAACATCTTTGGAGACCCTTTAAATTCTTTAGAACTTGGATTAGTCATGGTACTTTTAACGATAGATTGGATTTTACTTGGAATATTGAAATTCAAGGTAGTCCTGCCTACAAATTGTCACAAAAGCAACATAGTGCTAGGATCACTTTGTCCCAATGGAACAGGCTAGAGTTTGTAGACATTCAACAAAATATCAATAAGCTCCAGAATCTACTAGAAAAGGAACAAAATAAGCCTAGTTCTATAGTTCAGCAAAATAGAGTAAAGGCTATTCTTTGGGATTTGGGAAATTGGTATAATATCCAAACTGAGTTTTATAAAGAGAAATCTAGGGATAAATTGGTTTATGAAATGGATAATAATACTAGATATTTTCACTCTCTTGATAACAAAAGAATGCACACTAATAATATTAATGTCTTGTGTGATTCTTCAGGGTTTTGGTATAAAGATGTAAATGATATGGTAGGCTTCTTACCTCTCATTTTAGTTCTATAGGGTGCACTTCTAATCCTATCTTGCCTGATGATGCTTTTGATGTTATTCCAACTCTTATTATTGATATGGATAATACTTTGTTGAATAGTATTCTTACAGCTTCTGAAATTGAACATGTTGTTAAGAACATGCCTACTTGGAGTTCTCCAGGTCCAGATGGGTTTCAGGATGGGTTTTATCAAACCCAATGGAAGTTGGTTTGTAAGGATATTATTGATGTTGTTCAAATATTCTTTGAATGTGGTTTCATGCCTAGGATGTTAAATAAAACTTATATTTGTCTTATTCCCAAATGCAATAATCCTAAGATGCCTTCTGATTTCATACCTATAGGTCTTTGTAATGCACCTTACAAGATTGTGCCTAAAGTACTTGCAAATAGAATAAGACTGTTACTTAAGAAATTGATATCTCCTTAATAAGCTTCCTTTGTGTCAGGAAGAGCAATTAATGACAACATCAGTGTTGCCCATGAAATGATTCATTCTATGAAAAAAAAAAAAAGAAGGTCTTAATGGAACAATGGCTTTAAAACTTGGTCTATCGAAAGCCTTTGATAGGTTTGAGTGGAGTTTTCTCATTAAAGTTCTTGATAAATTTGGTTTCGGTGGAGATTTGTGTAACCTTATCTACCAGTGTGTTTCTACTACTAGTATAAGTATCCTCCTCAATGATTCTCCTTGTGAAGTTTTTACTCTCACTAGAAAGATTAGACAAGTGGATCCTTTAACCCCTTATCTATTTATTCTGGCTATGGAATACTCGTCTAGGAGTTTGCTAGCTGCTGAAACTATAAGCTCATATCAGGTATTAAGGTTTCTAGGAAAGCTCTTCCAATTAATCATCTTCTTTTTGGAGATGATATTCTTATCTTTGGTAAAGCTAATATGCAACATATTGATAATTTTTTGAAGATTCTTCATGGTAGTCTTTCTGGTCAGATGTTGAATTTTGATAAATCTTGTGTTTACTTTAGTAGAAATCTCAGTCCTAAAGCTTGTGATGACCTGGCTAAAGCTCTGAAAATGGATGTTATGAGTGACTCTGAAAGGTATTTAGGTGCTCCTCTGTTACTAGGACATTCTAAATCGAAATCTTTTGACCCAATTGTCCAGTCCTTTGAGGCTAGACTTAAAAATTGGGTCAGTTCTTCTCTTAACAGGCAGGTAGATCAACATTGATTAAAATTGTTCTGAATTCCTTACCTACTTATTAAATGGGATATTTTAAAATCCCAAGTACCCTAATTAAGAAACTTGATACTTTGCAAAGGAAATTTTGGTGGGGTCATAAGTCCAATAAAGGTATAAAATTCATAGCTTGGACTATTCTTAATAAACCTAAAGATCTATGTGGATTAGGCTTTAGAAACCTTGAGACTTTTAACTCTGCTCTTATATGCAAGTTAGCTTGGAAGTTAGCTTCTGATTATGATGAGCTATGGATTCATATTTTAAAATATAAATACTTCTAGAATGATAGTTTTCTTCATCAGCATAAACTGAATGATAATAGTTCTTGGATCTGGAAATGCATTTTTAGGTGCATTGATGTTATTAAGAGTAATATTTTTTGGATTGAAATATATGGTACTAAAATCAACATTTGGTTTGATTGTTGGGTCATTGGTCTTGATCATCCCCATGAACCAGCTGAAGGATTAGTTAACACTGTTGTTTATACTAGAGTTTGTGACTTGTTTATTGATGGTAAAAGAATGTAGAATACGTATTTGGTTAACTACTTGTACTCTGTTGATTCTGCTAATAAAATTTTGGCTATGGATCTTCCTCTTATTGGTTTTGATTCTCTTATATGGACTAAAGATAGAAAAAGGAATTTTTCTGTCAAAAGTACTCATAAGGTTTTAACTGATACTACTAATACTTCTACAGGGAATCACTTGATGCCTGCCTGTGCTTGGAAGTCCCTTTTGAAGCTTCAGCTTCCTCATAGAACCAAGGTGTTCTTATGGAAGTGCATTAGAGATATTGTTCCTACTAGAAGCAAAATATCTAGATATAAGTCTGACATAGAACTTCATTGTAGTTTGTGTAATGCAACTTTAGAAACTAATGATCATCTATTTGTTGAGTGTCTCTATGCAAGGTCTATTTGGCTAGGTATGAATATAAATGTAAGCAGCGTTCTCCAGGATCATGGAAGTTTTAATAGATGGGTTATTATATGGTTTTACTACAGGTACCCAGGATAACAACAGCACAGGTGGTATTTCTAAACATGATTTGTGTCTTTTAGTCTCTAAAGTTTGGAATATATGGAAGGATAGATGTGCTTTAATATTTCAAAATGCCAAACCAAATAGGGATATTTCTATTGCAAGAATTAATAGTCTCTGCAATATAAATAATTCTGTTAATTGTACAATCTCTAGACTAAGTCATGTTGATGCATGTCGTAGGTGCAATCAAATTAGTGATCTTATTTCCACTCAATTAAAGAATAATATAATGGAAGTCAAGTTCGTTCCCACGAGGAGTGAGGTGTTTCATTTGTTTAAAATGTCACAATGGGGGGTTTGTTTTAGGATTTTAGCAAGATGAATAAGAAAGTAATTACAAGCAATTAGGTTGTAATCAATGGAGAAAGATATGATCGAGGAATCCTTCTACGTTACTAAACATTCATCAAATTAGTATACTCATCTATTCATTGTTAATCACTAATTATCACCAACCGTAGAATAACAATAAGCTCTGTTATCCCAAAAATTCCTTGTATCACTGGATACGGAAGCGCTCGACGACCAAATTTTATTCGTCTGAGCTACCCAGATTATGCTCTCTGGGTGTAACTCAATCGAATGCTTTAGTTCTTATGAATTTGGTTGATCCTAGCATCAAACACATAAGCTCGGTTGGCTTACTAGTGTTGTTTTTACACGCAATTGCTCCATGGAATCCCTCTGTAAGGTCTCGCATTCTGTACTTGTATAAGAGGTGTTCCTATTACATGTATCTCACAACTCTCTATTAGCTTTAGATTAACTAGCAAAATGAATTAGTTGTCCACCTAAACAATCTATCAATCAAGCATAAACAATCATATTAGTAACAACAAACGATAATCATGTGATAATTAGAAGAATAGGTTAGTATGCTAAATTGAATCATGTAAAGAACTTATAATTCATCCTCAATCACTTAGATGTTTAGCTACTCATGGATGTAGAAGCATACATGTTATACATATAAAAAACAGTTAAGAAATCTTTACGATAATGGAACCGCTCTGAAAACCTAGCTTTCTCCTCTTTTGGTGTTGTTGATCTCCTCCAAGATTTGCAAAGTTGTGTAAAAGGTTGTAAAAGATGTCTTCTTAATGTCTTGGGAGTCTCCTTATATAGTACTCATAATATCTAGGGTTTATAATCCTTTCGGGACCGGGTTTTCTCTTTTTAGAAGTCCAATTCCGCACAAAAGACTTTTGGTTATGGATAAGTTTCCTCCCACGACCCAACCATAGGTGAAATAGATGTTTTGGACAATTCCAGGGTCATTTAAGGCCTGGTTTTTGACTTTCCTGGCCGTAGCTGAGCCTAGAACTCATTTTCTTCCTTCACTGTTTTGGCTATAACTCATGCATCTGATGTCCGATTGACCTCATTCTTTTTGTGTTGGCTTCGTCTCTTCGTCCTCTACAAGAAGGTGTATTCAGAATCTTAAAATATATTCATCACATTTTATGGCTAGCTTGGATGGCTAGACTCAACCGTAAGTGAATCTGGAATTCATGTTTCAACTATTCAACTTGTCTATGGCTAGGTCGAGATGATTTCCTAGCCGTAAATCTGACCCTGAAATTTCTCTCGAATATTACTCCTTCTACGGATGAGTCAAAATGGTTTCTCATCCGTAAATCTGACGAAACTCCCATTCTCTTCTCAGGTCTACAGCTAGCTTTCTATGCTTTCCTAACCGTAAGTTAATCTGAAACTTGGTCCCTTCTTCGACTTGTTTTACGGATAGCTTTGGAGAATTTCCTAGCCGTAAATGCTTTTGGATTTGCACTCCAAAAGTGTACTCTTCATCTCTAACTTCTCAGTTTCACTCCTGGATGAACCATTTTCTCTTCTTAGCTATTTTCAACACCATTTATATTGATTTTTGGATGATTCATCTAAAGAAATAAATAAAATAGAAAACAAGGTAATAACAAGATAATATGCAATACTTATAATTAAAACTAGTATGGAATTGACACTATAAACATGTAAATTATGCACTTATCACATGTAAATGATGTGCATCTACACAGATGGGTTCCTCCAGATCTTAATACTTTAAAAATTGATGTTGATGCTTCTTTTTTAAGGAAACTTTGCAAGGAGACATTGGTCTAATAGTAAGAGATTGTGCAGGTAGCTGTCATGGAGTCAAAGGAACATACTCAATGGAGTACTGATTAAAGATAATGAAGTAGAGTAGATGGAATGCTTGACTCTGAAGGAAGCAGTCAGCTGGACCGTTTCAAAAATCTTAAATCAAGTAGTTTTTGAATCTGATAGTGAGAGTTTAATAAAGTCTGTAAATGAACAAACATATTATGTTCATTAGAGGA
>JAJJMC010022576.1:239877-377803 GCA_023531435.1 Papaver californicum
CAAAAGTTTGTTGCAGTAACCACCACAGTAGCTCGTTTGATACACCAGTTTGGGTCAGTTCTAGCATTGCATCGGACTTGATAACATGCACCACAGGCTTCACCACCTTTAAACAATGCACCACTTAATGCTGCTGTATTTATACCAAATCCAGCATGCATTGTATTGTCATAACCACAAGCTCCTCCTATAAACGAAAACTTTCAACATCAAAAACCACAACTCTAAAATCCTATCAACAAATTTAATTAACAGAAATAATTCCAAAACAAGAACCAAAAATTGCATGTTCATACCAAGAGAAGTGGGGTTTTCGTATTCTCCATAATATGTAGCATGACCATTTTGCCAACAGCTAACTCCACTAATCAAAACCACAAAACCTAATAAAACACTAACCCAATTAAACAAAACCGTCGCCATTTTCTTTCTAATTTGATGCTTTAATTTCCTTTTTCAGCTTTGTTTACTGGTACAAAATACATGGAAGGGGCCCTTCCTTATTTATACATTGCATTTGACGCGTTTGATGGTGTAGCTATATGTAAAACGATCTGTTTTTTAGTACATAAAACTCATATTATAGAGATTTGAAGGATCTTAAAACCGATTCTATGCTGAAAAAGAACGCGTTACTATAAAATATTCGATACAATAATGTATGGAAGAATTGTATACGGCGTTATTTAGACATGAAGTACGAGGTCACATGGGAAGTAGTTAATGCTTGCTAGCTAGTTGCTGCTAAAGTCTTCCCACTACATTGCTACTATAGGTAGTTTTGATCGTCTTGTCGGTGATTAATTCCGCTACAATGTAATACACATGTGTAGGTACCAGAAGTAGCACCCTCTAGTATAATAACTCTAGTGTTAGATAATAACACAATGTAATATTATCACAATTAATGTAATAATAACATAATGTAATATTATCTAACCTTAGAGTTATTATATTAGAGGTACTACTTATAGTACCTATATATATATGTGTATTATATTTTTATTTATACATCCTAATATATTTTTATTTACACATCCTAATATATTTTTATTTACACATCCTAATACACGCAATTTCTTCATATGATTAAAATTATATATGCAATTTTCCAAATAAATTTTATTATTCCTATTTCAAAAGAATAAACACTGATAAATTATCATGGTTGGAAGACATCTAATGCAACGATCAACGCAGCCGAGATATTCCGATGAAGAAATATTGGCCGACATATATATATATATATATATAGCTGCAAATAAGAATATAGGAAAACTCATTATACGACAGATGTGTCTATTAGATGCATAAAAATATTATGATTCTTTAACTGATGAAATAATACTATCAACAACAATTTTCACAGGTTGACTGTCAAAGTCTTTGTTTGACCAATATATTTTTATTTTATCTATTTTTAATTAATAAAATTATTTGATTTTATAAAGTGGAAAAATATTTATAGCCCAATTTTTTTTTTGCTTTATCATAAACCCACAATTAAGATAGAAACCCATAGTTAATTATATTAAGAGTCTTTTATATAAATAACCTTATAACTAAATAAAAAACTAATTCTAATTAAACTTAAAAACGTGAATTTATTTTGAAAAACAGTTATGAATAAATATGATAGATATAATTCCTAAAAGATCTCCAAAAAAAGTCTGCCTTTAAATCTTTATTTATGACACCTTGCATTTCTCCTCTATTAACCTATTATTTTCCCGTCAGACCAGGAGAAACGCATTTTTCATCCTCGTTCTACCATGGCTTTTTAGAGCTTAATTAGACTGTGTTCTTTTAGCAAACTTAAAAGAACACAATTATCAACAGCTCTTCAACAAGATTTTTCACGTTTAAAGTCAATAATGTTAGCTTTGGTTTACAATTTTAGTTTTTTAGTATTTTGGTTGTTTGGCACAACCAGTGAACAAACTAAAGTTGTAGAGTTAATCATTATTGATTCCATTTCTATATCATCGTATCACAAATCAAAAAAACATACAGACATATCCATTGGCCCATTTTGTTTTCGTCATTCTTTTGTTTTCATTAGTTTTGGATGGTTGAAGTGCAAAATACCATTAATCATTAGCTTAATGGAGTACTCCCTTATCAGGCGTGACAAAAATAATTTTAATGGAGTACTCCCTTATCAGGTGTGATAAAAATAATTTTCATACGTTTGTAATTTGTGAAACCTACTATTATCATCTTGTTTCGGTGTGATAATTGTAATTTCTTACCCGTTATACCTACAATTATAAATGATGAAATCTGTGGTTATCACATGTTCATATTTGATAACTATAATTATCACGTAAAATCTTTAGTTATCATATGTTTAGATTTGATAACTATAATTATCACAGTATCCACCAAAGATCGGAAACAACTCATCGATTTTCTACATCACAATAGGCAGTACTCCGTTAGCTAAACGCATTTTCTCAAAAATTGTGAAATTTGTATTTTAAATTGTTGTTGTACAAAATAATTGCAATACACCGAAAGATTCCCTCCCCATAGTATATATATCAGTAGTAAATACAATAAGAAAAGTTTGATGTTTCACAATTAATCGTGAAATTTATTGTTTTCATAAATAACCTTAATACCAATAGGATTAAGGTTAGTTTGGTCACGTTAAATATTTGAAAAATTAAAGTCACTAAAAAACTTATTATTTTTAGTTAAAAATCATATATTTTGGACTAAAATATAAACTATCTTAATGATAGATTTATAGAAAAAAGAGAATCCATTCATGATTAATATAATCAACATTTATCAAGAGGTTGAGGTATAGAAAAAGAGATAAGGGATTTCATAGAAGTAAATTTATAATATCAAATAAATTTATTAATAAAATATATAGAAAATGGATTTATTGTCCAAGATTTCTTAAAATATGGTTCTAGTAGACTTGTAAAGAATTAGGGATGGGTGAAATAGACACAAAAAAAATTATGCAATCCCTAATCTTTAAATTTATTTCTTTTTTATCCTTTCTCTCTCCAATTTAAAAACAAATCACAAGAACACTCATAACTTTCAAAATATCTATCCGATTATAATAAAACTTATATTTTTGGAAAGGATTTTAAATTCTCTTCAAAAAAAGATCAATTGTTGATAGTAAATTCGAAAGTTTTTTTTTCGAAAGAAAATAGCTAGGATGAAACTGGTTGCATCCTGAATTAAAATAAAATAGAAAAATTTATTCAAAAAATAGCTTGGATGAAACTGGATGCATCCTGTTTTAAACTAAGAAATAAAACTATTCGAATAATAGCTAGGATGAAACTGGTTGCATTTTGGTTTAAAATAAAAATAAAAAAAAAATATTCGAAAATAGCAATGATGAATCTGGTTGCATCCTAACTTGAATTTGTTTTCATCCATGTTTATACTAGTATGAAACTAGTATCATCATGCTCAAAACACTCTCAAAAAATTGGTACATGGCTCAAAAGTGCATGCGAAGAAGAAAATAAGGTAAAAATAATAAAACAAAAAATGTGTAACGTTTTTTTTATGTTACAGATTAATTGTTGCAATGAAGCTGAAGATAAATGTTGCAAAGCTGAAAATAAACGTTGTTGATTGGTTGAAGAAACAGTTACAGCTGAAGATAAACGTTGCAAAACTAAAGATAAACATTGTTGATTGGATGAAGAAACTGTTGCAGTTGAAGATAAACGTTGCAAAGTTGAAGATAAACGTAACTGATTGGTTGAAGCAACCGTTGCAGTTGAAGATAAATGTTGCATAGCTGAAAATAAACGTTGCTGATGGGTTGAAGAAACCCTTGTCTTTTCTATGTTCTTCCCGTCTTCTTCAGCAGCAGCAGTAGCAAAAAAAAATGATTTAATTTTTTTCGATCTTTTTAGCTTCCAGAGCTCGACCCAACCTTCCTAACCTCTTTTGTGACTCACCAAACCTTTTTATACACCACGTGAGCAAGAATTCTCTAAGAGAATTCATCCATGGAAGTTCCGGCCAAAACTTGGACTATGGCGTGAAGGAATCTTGGACTAAATTGTTCACGTTAACCACAAAACTAATTACCGATGTTATGTATTTGAAGCTGCAATGGTCCTTTGCAAACAGTGATTTGCTAATAAAAGATAAAGGAAGCACATTTTTGTACGATCCAAAGAAAGATCGAATAGAAGATAATAGACGTAACGGTTTTGAAGAAACCTTATTTTTCAACTAAAAGGGTATTTTAGTCATGTCCTAAAAAATCAGTTATGAATAATTGGGTAAAATATCAAAATTGGAATTAGTAAAATATCTTTTAAATTTTTGGGTATTAGAACAGTATCTATGTTTACTTGTCTTCTACACCCAGAAAATAAAAAATACGGATTATTAAACCAATAAACTATAAAAAAAATTATTAGTCGAACAAAAATTTTAACTATTCACCGTTAGTCCATATACCATCTATTATAATTAAATATTAGATATCAAATTAAAATATAAATCATTTATCAGGTATTATCCGTTAAATAGCACACACTATAAAGGTTACAGTAAGCAAATAAAAGACATGTCGGTGAGAAAACAAAAATATCAAGCAAAAGACTCTTCAGTGACTAAAGAGTCCTATTTTAAAACATTTGTATAATCTTTTTGAATTTATTATAAATTATAATTTAAAGAAGAATAATCAATGTGGAGTATAAGAAAATGAACATTATCATCTCTAGATTATAGGCATGATACTGAATCAAGAGGATCATTGATAGATCTCTGACTTAAAGTTTCATGCAAAAATATACGAAATTTAAGATAAAGATCACTTAGATGCTGAGAACTTGAGTTCGAATAAGTTTAGGAAGCTTCCCGCAGTCCTTAGCAAGCAAAAGTGCTTGAGACATGCACAAGCGTAATCCGGTTAATTTGTGGACTATTAAATTTTTCACTCATCTAATTAAAAGGATAAGAGGTGTATCAAATGGATGAAACTACTATATCATCATCAATAGTTATGATTATATTTCTATTCTTATTATGATACCAAAAGGTTTTTTCTAATGTTATTATTTTTTGTTATTTAACTTTTTTTTCTTTATATATTTTTTAAAAAAATTTCTATTGATTCTCCTATCTCTCTCAAAACGGATCGAAAAAAACCAAACCAAAACTTTTGAAAAAAATTAAAAATAAATTTGAGCTTAGGAATAATCGACCGATATGGAACTTACATGATGATTGATTGTTTCCAGAATCGATGGACGTGAACAATCATATCAGTCAATTCTTGTTAAAAGAAATACTTTTTTTCTGGATGTTTTTTTTGTTACAGTCGGCATATAAAAGGTTTTTCATCTGCCGATTTTGGTTTATAAAAATCTTTAAAAATCATATTCATACCAGAATCGGCATATGTTCTACATCGTATCTGTCGATTCTGGTTCATGTTCTTCATTCACGAAGAACAACATTCACAATCGGTAGATAAGTCACTAAATACCTACCGATTATAATTTACTAAACTCATTTTTTTAGTATTTTTTAGGATACAATCGTGAACATTAACCTATCTATCAGACAATTATAAACAATCGGCAAAAAAAAATATTTCCACCCTCACTACCGATTTCAGTTTATTAGAAAAATTAAAAATCACATTGATACTAGAATCGACAGATGTTCTTCATTGTATCTGTCGATCCTGGTTCATGTACTTAGTCACATTCAACAGGTGAATCACTAGATATATGTCGATTCTAGTTAACTAAAATAAGTTTTAAAATAAAATAAAAAATATCAAATATCAAATATCAAATAAAAAGTTAAAAAATTAAAATAATTAAAATAATTAAACAAAAATAATATTAATTAAACTAATCAAAAAAATTAATTTAACAATTATCACTAATTAATTAAAGATGTGTTTTTCATTAACTAAAAGATGTATAAGGGATTTTTGACATCACTTTTAAATGCTCTTATTTTAATTTATTAGATAGGTCGTATGCCTCAAACTAACTAGAAAACATAAAGCATTTTTTAAATAATTTTCTTTTGTATTCGTTCTTATTATTTCCTCTTTTTCTATATAGGTAAGACATTATTCTTGTTATTGTTGCGGTTATTCTATGACCCACAACTTCACTAAATGATACGCTCTTTGTCTCGTAAAAAATGGGTTTTCCACGTTTCTAGTTTTGCCTATTCTTTTGGCAAAAATAAAAAGTAAGACCGATGGAGTATAAATTACAATAACATATTTAATAATATAAAAAAAAATAACATATTTTATAGGAAAGTAAACAATATGCAAAGATACAAACCTTATTCCGGTCGTTCTCTTGATCCTCCAACATCTCACGATTAGCTTCCAATCATCTACTCTTTTTCCGTGACATGCTTTTTTGTTCAGCAAGAAACGACAAATAAGACACCCACATTACAAGTAATACTAGAATTGAACCATATAGTAGACTTGGAAAATAGAAAGAATAAAAAAAATCATAAGTACATCGTGCTAGTGCTTTTTCTTTTCCTTCATTTTAAGATTTTCTGCCTGCTGAGCACTAGTTACCTCCTTTGATGGTGTTTGCTGGATGTTCATAGAAGCCTTCAAATTATCATCAGACTAGATATAAAAAATACCATTCTGCTTAGTAATGGTTCAAGCATGGTTGTACAAGTGGTCTTTCCTATACTTGTTGCACCTGGACTAGAATACTTACCAATTAAGTGTTATATATTGAAGATTTATTTTTAAAATGGATTTACGTTTTTTAATCCTAGGTAAAAATTTAAAAGGGTATTTTTTATTTTATATCTTGTCTAATATATAGAAGGTGTTTCCTAATATTAGTGAGCATTTCCAACCATGCGACTATACCAAAGACTAAAAGACTAAAAAATTTAGTCTGTACTCCGGCCTAAGAATAGCGGTGTATAGTCGCACGGAATCCTAGCGATTCGTCTGTTCTTAAGCGGTATTACAGCGTTGTGCTTGGGGGGACAGGCGAAATTCTAACGTAGCGCTTGAGCTAAACGGTGTCTTAGCGTCTCGCTCGAAGTGGGACGAAATGCTAGCGTGACACTTAGTGTTGGACGGTATCATAGGAGTTCGCCAGAGACACGGCCGTTATGCCAGAACCTCGCCTGGACGGGCGAAGTGCTAGAAACTTGCCTAGAAGAGCTGCACATGAGCGAATCGAGTGTGTCACTGGAATATGACGGGCGGTGTCCTAGCGCCCCGCCTGGGATTCCAGGCGAGATGTCAGCGGCCCGCCCCATTCCAGCTTCCTATTTCTACTGTGAACCCTAATTTTTCTCCTATTGAACCAAATTTTTTTCATCTCCGGCCACCACAGTAACACTATCTTGTCCTAGACGAGAACCTGCTTTACGCCTACGATTCCAAGTCCCCGCTCAAGGGAGTCTCAAACCACCTAGCGAATCAAGGTAATTTCTAATTTTTTTTTGTTTTTTAAAATTAAATTTGGTTTTGTAAATTAAATTTAGAGTATGTTTTATTATTAGGGTTTTTTAGTTTAATTGATTATATATGTTGAATGATAAAATATGTGATTATGAAATTGAGATAAATTTGAGTGTATGAAACATGTGATTATGAAATTAGGTACTAGAAATTGTAATTATTGAATTGAGATAATTTTTAGGGTTTATGAATGTTGTAAATTGTGTTGTTGAAGTAGAAGATGAGATTGTAAATGTTGTATTTTGTTAAAGAATGTTTGATAATTACTTTTATAATTATGAAATTATAAGGTTTTTCCTTGATTTATTAATTGTTGTAGATTCTACATTGGTGGATTGAAGTAAAAATTGAAAAAGAATTTATTTAATTTTATTTAGATTTTACATTAAATTGCGCAGATTCTGAAGATGAACGTAGATGATATGTATCGAGTTGTCAGAGCGCGATGATGTGGTTTAGAAAGTGGTAAATAAAGAGTTCGTTTCTCGAACTTGTGAAGGTAACGATTTTAGAAAATATTATACTTAACCTAAACTAATAAAAATCAGAAAAATAAACTAGAGATGATTTTTAGAAAATATGGGGAAAACCAGGAATCAGGAATCAATTATTTCTAACAATTTATGTGATTAATCGGGTAATTCTTTTAAATAAATTAAGCTCAAATATTGCCAATAATATGTTTCCTAAAAGAATAATTGTAAATCCTAAGCATGGGACATCAAGAGTAATTAACTAAGCATGACCCATCAAAAGAGAACACAACTATTTAATAAAAACCATTTTTTCTAATTTAAATCCATGCAAATAATAATAAAAGAATTATAAATTATTAATTAAAAATAGACTTACCATATAAAATTGAGAGATAAACCTCCTCCATCATCCCAGTAAATAAACTTAGCCCATGGAGAAGAAAACTTGCTCAAAAGATCTTTTCATTGCTCAAAAAGTTGATTACAAGGTGAAATAATAGTGCAACAGCTGAACAGATACGTTTATAAGTGTTACAGAATAGGGTTCAACCGTTACAGAAGTGTTTCTAAGCAACAAAGGTTTAAAAGGATAGACAACAGGAGCAGTTTGAATCAGCAACAGTTATAAGTGTGGCTGAGTCGTCTTCTCAGACGGTGGTAGATGAAGAACAGCACCGGCGGTGACCGGATCGCTGTCCAGTTCCGGCCAAACTCCGGTGACTCCAAAAATCAATCTCTAGGCTTCCTTGCCGATTTCTCTTGGCTTCTCTTCATATATATAGGCTCTACAAACCCTAGGGAGAGTTCTAAACCTAATAGAACTCTTTAAAATCTCTCCAAATCTTCACAAATCCGAATCAAAATATAACTCCCTTTTTCCGGCGAAACTCGGATTTGGGGCTATTTTTCCGGCGTAAACCTCTAATTCTTCACGTGTTTAATCTTGTATTGGTCCCATCTATCTTGTGTATCAATTTGAGCCAAGAATATCCAAGTTTTATCATGAATCAAAGTGTGCAGTTCTTAACAGCATTTTCCTTCCCGATCCCGTCCGTGACTGGCAGTTGACTCGGTCAACTCGGGTTGACCGAGTTGACTCGAGTTTGACCCGATTTTGACCGAGTTGACTCGAGGGTGCCCCTTATCCACTTCTAGGGTGCCAAATAACACTTGTCCTTGGGCGCCTTTATCACTTTTTGAGCAAATTTTTCCACAAATCTTTATTCTTCAAATGTACCTACAAAAGCATAAAAACACATAATATTTGCAAAATCGAATACTAACTTAATAGAAACTAAGGTGCAATCTAGACACTAAAATGTGTCTATCACGCGACGACCTGGGGGTGTGGATCGACTCATCAGGATTGAACCTGAAGAGGGTGGAGTTGTTGATCCACCAAGGGATGTTGATTTGGTGAAAGAGGTAGTTCAACCACCAACTATTATTGATTTGGAGAACGACGAAGTTCAACCACCAGTGGTTGAAAACCGAATGTCTGTTATAAGGGATAGAACTGATGTGTTGGTTAGGACATTGACCCGCTCGATTGAATCTGGGGAGGTGATGAGTATATCAAAACAACAGGGAGATCTACAAGTGCTTAAGGAGATAGCAACCCTTTCTTCTGATGATAATGAAAATCGACAAAACTAAATGAATTACTTACAAGTTTTTATCTTTCAAAGTGTTGTTTTGTATGGTGTTGAACCTTTTTAGTACTTTTATTATGAATATGAATTTTTAGTTTAATTAACGAGAGTTGCTTGTACTTTGTGAAAAACAAATGGAGTTGCTAAGTTATTCATGATTATTACCTAATTTAAAAAAAAATGAAAATTTCTTACTAGGTTCACACATATTCCAAAAGTTTTTTACATATTCATTGAAACTTAACCTTCTTACATGTTTGACATAAGTAGTATTTGTTTCCAATAGATTCAGGTTTTTTAGAAGTGAGCCGCTTCATCTTACCATCACAACATGGATCTGTGCATGGTAAGAGGTTGATTCGGCAGTTATAAGCCATGTGATCAGCTTCCCCATATGAGTAACAGTAAAATTGCTTATCTTGTAACCACTTTTCTTCATCTGGTAAAGTTGGTGGAATGGGTGGTGGAATACCTTGGTGTGAAGCTAAATAAGCATCCAACCAGATGAAAACTCCACAGTAGTTGCACTTCATATAAGGTTGAAATCCAGTATTTCCTTTTTTGGATTTTCTAAGAAACAGATACCCCTTGCAGTTGGTTAGTGTACATTTTCTACCTTCCCAAGGATAATCTCTTGCAACATGACCAGCAGAAATACAAAGAAAACACTTGGTAATTGATGATGAGCTTGAACCCTCCATTATGTAACTTTTGTTTGATATTATTTCAAGAATTGTGTTGTTGAAGTAGAAGATGAGACTTTGCAGATGTTGTTGGTGGAATAGGGTATGGCAACGTTCATTTTATAACTCAAGTGCCAACGGTCTTTTTTTTTTTTTGAAGAAAGTAAAATCAGACCGTTGTATCTTAATTAATCTTTTAAAACAAAAAATATAAAATTTATAATAAAATGAAATTTCATTAAAAGATAACAATATATCGGTTAACAATAAACTGAAAATAACTTAAAAGATAACAAAAATGTAAGGTATTCCAATAATCCTTTATGATTGGTTTAATCTTTTCTTCAAAATTTTGGCCTTCTAAGTTCGATGTACTTTCTTGATACATCATCCATCCCGGAGAGATCCATCGTCATTATACGAAACTCCTCGTTAGCTTCTTTCCTAGCTTGTCTTGCTGTAAACTCGGATTCTCTCTGCGCTAGCTTCATTTGTGTTTTTTATGTATATTTGGTATTGAAGTTTTGTTGCTCTCTATAAATATTTTCCATTATTTCTTGTTGGTCGCTAAATTTTGCTTTCCCTTTTATCTTCTGTCGTTTCGCCTCTTTTTTTCCCATTTGACGGATATATGTGTTAGGGGTATCTCATATGTCTTCATAGCTACTAGAAGCGTCTAGGCTAAGGTCCTGTGTTTCCTGGTTTTCCTCGTCGTTTTCGTAATCTGACTCAGCTTGCGATGAATCGAAAACAGCAGTCGAGCGTCGGGACTATTTTATATTTTCTAACATAACTGTGTAACACTCTTCATGCTTAAAACTTTTCCCACCATTAGCTTCCTTGAAAAGCCTCTTTACTTCTGCAATCTATTTTTTGAATTCAATTTAGTGCAGGATATATAATTCAGAACATTAAGGTAATCGTCAAAATTAAATGAGTTGTTACCTTATTTTCGTGGCCCCATCCAGTATGGTGTTCACGATCCACTTCCGCCTCCTTTGCAGAGAAAAGTGCCACATCTTTACTAATAATTTGAAATCGTTTCTGAAGGGAAGTCCAACTGCGTTGTGGCATCGAAGGTATTGCTTCTTTCATCTGATATAATATACGAGACCATAATTTTTCTTCTGATTGATCGGTACCAATACTACAATCTTGAGATATTGACAAATGAATTGTACACATCGTTACATCTTCAAATGTAGTAAAATTTGGACCTCGTGGTCTTGGCGCCATATTTCTAATCGATTCGCAAACTTATCAAATGAAAAATTATTTAATTTTTGTGAAATTCTAAATATATAGCAATGAATGAGTTTAGTAAAATGTAATTGGATTAGTACTCCATATATAGTGTAAAAATATAACCGTTGGAAGGGCAACGGTTAACTCAACGGTAACATCTCAACGTACACTCAACGGTAAACAAATTACAATGGCATTTTAAGATCTCGCCTGTTTTGGGTTGGCATTGGGCGTAGTTCCAGAGTAACGTCCACAATGGGGCAGGCCTCTAGCATCACACCTATTAGTTGAGCGGCAATGTAGGAGCTCGCATGGTGTGGGGCGCATTGCTAGTGCACCGTCTAATTGGGGCGTATGTCTAGTGCACCATCTAGTTGTAGGCGTCATGCTAGTACACCGTTTTTACAGACAAACCGCTAGAACAACGCTTGTTCATGCGAGCTGCTAACTTCACGCCCGTGTTTCTAAGAGAACTCTCACATTAACGCTTCGGTCTGGGCGAATTCCTACACCAACGCTTAGCACCAAACGAAATCCTACGAACCCGCTCGACTAAACTGGTTTTAGTCTGGAATTCTGACTACTTATAATCGGCTGCAGTGGATTATTTTGACTATCCACTATTAACCATTGATCCACTGCGCCTGTAATTCCCGACTAAAGATCAAAACTAATCTTTACTCATCCATTTAGTCTACCCCATGTGGACGCTCTTAGTGACCAAGTTTTTAACCTATATAAATAGGTACTAGCCCATGTATCGATTATTATGAATGTAAAGAGAGATCGGTGAGAGATTTTTTGTGTTAGTTTTAGATAGAAAAGCTAGGGTTTTGTGGTGAATGCAATTGGTGAGGAGCAAGAGACAAAGTGATCGTCTCAGGTAATTTCTACGGTGTAACCAAGGGTTTGCTAGGATTCCACAAAGGCATTCTATATTTGTAATTGATTCATTCATAGTGGACTGGAGCTGGTGCGGCTCAAAGTGGACGTAGACAATATATACACATTGTATATATTATTGAACCACTATAAATCTTGTGTGTCTTGTGAGTTTGATTTACTTTCTTGTTCTTTGTTATTATTTGTGCTTGGTTTACTTATTATTCACCATATCATTCCAAGATCTTGTATTCCGTGGTTTTGTCAGCACCTAAAGTAATTGTCTGTAGTAGTTCCTTGAGAGGTAAAATCCTGACAACTGGTATTATATCCAGGTGGGGATATTATTGGAGATCGAGCAGAGAAATGGTTATGGATGTCACCCGTTTTAGGGCGCAGGTAGAACCAGACTTAAGGTGGAGAAGGCAATGCCCAAAGTGAGCAAGGGTTCAAGGTGGAGTTAGATCGCACCCTCACTAACTCAAGTGGAGAAGGGATCAAGGTGGGAAAGGCAATGTTCGAGGTGGAGTTAGTGCTAGATTTCCTATTAACTCAGGTGGAGTAGGGTTCCAGGGCTATTAGTGACACTAATCATATTCCATGAGTAGCATCATACGGATGACAATTGTACAGTGGGGTACGATTGGGTTGGTGAGGTGGTTTAATCTCGCCAAGGTGGAGATTGTTAGTGTGGGTGGCTCGATGAAACACACATAGATAGCTAGGAATAGTCCCATATGGAATAAGCGGAGTTCCATATGGAGATTAATAAGTTAGACACTCTCCTTACATAGCACTGAGGCCTTTTAGGATAAAACCCCACACTTGCGGCCAAAGGTGGTCAAGTGGGGATAGTATCGGTGCTATGTAGTCGGGTCTAGAGTGGGTCCGACAGTCCATAGATCCTAACAAATGGTATCATAGAATTAGGATCGGTACAATTATTTGTGGAAGTTATCAAGGTTGTTTAGGTTTATTAACAACAAGGTTTTTTATTTTCTTTGACAACAATTGAAGTGGGAGATATGGGTGACAATTATGAAAGTACGGTAGCAAGGGTTAAAGATTTTTAATGGGAAAAACTTTATGTTTTGGAAGTATTAGATGGAAGACTATCTATATGATAAATACCTTGGTGTTCCATTAGGTGGAGTTGACAAAAAGGGATCACTCAAAGATGAAGAATGATCGGTTCTTGATCGCAAGTGTGTGGCTGTGATCCGTAGATGTATAACGGAAGAAGTTTATAACAACGTACAAGAGATTACTAGTACGAAGACTCTAATGGATACACTAGAGAAGTTGTATCAAAAGTCATCATCCTCGGGGAAGATTATGTTGTGTGAACAACTATGTAATCTGAAGATGCAAGAAGGCGAAGTGATTTCAGTACATCTTGGGAAGTTTAAATCGATTATTTCTCAACTTTCAAAAGTTGGTATCACTTTTGATGATGAAATCAAAGATTTAATGTTGTTGTCTTCATTACCAAAGAGTTGGAACAAAAGTTAATCGGCGAAGAAGAAAAAAGAATAGAACGAGGTCACAATTCTGGTTCTTTGAGTTCATCCGTAAGTATGCAACAAGATGACATATGTTGAAATCCAAAAAGGAACAAAGACACGTCTAGAGGAAAGTATAGGGGAGATCTCAATCCCGACCTAGAGGAACTGTGGAGTGTTGGGCGTGTAAGAGAGAAAGACATTTCAGACGTGATTGTCCAGAAAATGAAGGTGCTAAAAATGGTGGAAACAAAGGTAATCAAGAAAAGGTAAATGTAGTTGCAGCTGCAGAACCAGTGAAGATCCTTGTTGATAACAACAAGATGATTACAAAAGGTTTTCTACTACTTTTTGAGGACAAGAATGAGGAGTTTTGGATTATAGACTCATGAGATTCTTTCCATGCGACAGGTTATAAGAGTATCATGGTCTCTTACAAGGAAGGATATTGTGGCCAGGTATTTTTAGGTGACAGTGTAGCATACGATATCATCGGGATAGGTGATATGATTGTGAAAGTGAATGGTTCGACATGGAAATTGAAGAATGTCCGACACATTCCAAATCTGGAAAAAAACTTGGTATCTATGGGCCAAGTTTGTGATGATGACTGTGAAGTTACATTTACAGAACATAATTGGAATGTGAAAAAATGGTCTATGGTGTTAGCTCGTGGAGTTAGAGTTGGAACTTTATATCGGACTTCAGATGAATCTACTTTAGCAGTGGCTAGTAGAGGTGAAGACACTTACTTATGGCATAAAATACTGGGGTACATGAGTTCGAAGGTAAAGCCTGTTAATATGAGTTTTTGTGAAGACTATGTTCTGGGCAAGTAAAAACGGGTTAGTTTCAACAGAGATGGCAGAAGCTTAAGAAGTGCAAAACTTGATTAGGTTCATACTAATGTATGGGGAATAAAGGATGTTGCATCTCACAGTGGTTTCTATTATTATGTCACTTTTATTGATGATTATTGAAGGAAGGTATGGATTTATTTCATGAAGAATAAGTACGAGGTGTCATAGGTGTTTCCGAAGTGGAAGGCTTTGGTTGAAATAGAAATTGGTCTGAAGTTCAAGTGTCTAAGGTCAGACAACGGTGATGAGTATGAAAAGAAAGAATTCTTACAGTTTTGTGCTACAAATGGAATTCGTTTAGAGAGGACGCTTCCAGGGATACCACAGGAGAACAGAGTAGCAGAACGTATGAATTGGACGTTGAATGCACGTATTAGGTGCATGAGAATATGGTTCCCGAGACCTTCTGGGAACATACAACAAAAGTGGCTACTTAACTAATCAACAGGACACCCAGTAGTCCATTAGATATGAAGATACCTGAGGAGGTTTGGTCTCGTAAAAAGGTAAATCTTTCTTATTTGAAAGTTTTTAGCTGTGTTGGTTATGTTCATCTTAGTCCCGGTGATAGGTCTAAGATAGTAGATCAAGAAAAGAAGTGTATATTCATTGGTTATGGAGGTGACGCTTTTGGGTATAAATTTTGGGACTATGATAGTCACAAAGTTATCAGAAGCAGGGATGTTACTTTCAATGAGAATGAGTTATACAATGACAGAAAGACAACACGGGTTGAAGATATTGAGTCAAATACTGATAAAGACTTATATATCAATATGGATGATGTTTCTGGAAGAAGTGTGGTACAGGAAGAACATGGTGTTACTGATAGCACTGAAGAACCCCTGGTACAAGACGAAGGGACTTCTACTGCAGTAGGAGTTACTCCTGCAGTACCACAGGAAGTACGAAGATCATCAAGAAATCATAAGCTAAACCCCAAGTATGCTTTGAATCATCTAATACTTACATATGGTGGTGAACCTGAAGATATCAAAGAGGCACTAGCAGTTGATGGCTCAAGCGAACGGAAATTTGATATGGGTGATGAGATGAACTCACATGAGGAGAATGGCACATGGGTATTAACAAAATTACCAAGAGGTAAGAAGGCGTTGCACAACAAGTGGGTTTATCAAAAGAAGATTGAAGCAAATTGAGAGATTCGTTATAAGGCGAGTTTGGTTGTAAAAGGGTTTCAGTAGAAACCAGGTGTCGACTATAATGAGATATTTTCTCCATTTGTAAAGATGACTACTATCAGAGTAGTGTTAAGTCTAGTGGCTTCTGAAGATCTCTACCTTGAACATTTGGATGTAAAGACAACTTTTCTTCATGGTGACCTACATGAATAAATTTATATGAAACATCCAGAAGGATTCATAGTAAAAGGCAAGCAAGAGATGGTGTACAAACTAAAGAAGAGTTTGTATGGTTTAAAACATGCCCCAAGATAATGGTACAAGAAATTTGACAACTTTATGCATATGAGTGGTTACTCATAGTGTAGTGCTGATCATTGTTGTTACTTCAAGAAGTATGGTTCTGAATACATCATATTATTACTATATATAGATGATATTTTAGTAGATGGAACATCTCAACGGAATATTGAGAACTTGAAGAAACAGTTAGGAAGCGAGTTTGCTATGAAAGATATTGGTGAAGCTCGGTAGATTCTTGGTATGAGAATCATAAGGGACAAAGATAAGGGAACACTTATGCTTAGTCAAGCTGAATATATTGAATCAATGTTGAAGAGGTTCAGTATGGAGAATGTTATGCCAGTTAGTTCTCCACTTGGAAGTCATATTCATCTTTCAAGTTTGCAGTGTGTACAGACAGATGAAGAAAAGGAGTACATAGCTAATGTACCATATTCATAAGTTATTGGGAGTTTAATGTATGTTATGGTATGAACAAGACCGAATATTGCACATGCAGTGGGAGTAGTGAGTAGATACGCAAGCAATCCAGGTAAGAAACATTGGGAAGCAGTAAAGTGGATACTCAGGTATTTGAGAGGTAACACAAACGTACCATTGTGTTATGGAAGAGGTGGATCTATCTTGAGGGGTTATGTGGATGCAGACTTCGCAGGTGATGTAGACAAAAGGAGAAGTACGATTGGTTATGTTTATAATATGGGGTCAGCTGCAGTGAGTTGGAACTCATGGTTACAGAAGTTGGTGAAATTGTCCTCTACGGAAGCTGAGTATGTAGCAGTGACAGAAGCGAGCAAGGAAATGATATGGTTACAAGGTTTATTAGCTGACTTAGGTAAGGAACAATGGGATAGTGTTTTGTATAGCGACAATTAAAGTGATATACATTTAGCCAATAACTCAGCTTATCATGCTAGGATGAAGCATATAGATATTCAATATCATTTCATTCGAGATATCTTAGAAGAAGGAGATTTGAAGCTCGAGAAGATTCTTGGTTCTAAGAATCCAGCTGATATGTTTACCAAGGGAGTTACATCATACAAGTTAAAGCTCTGCAAAGCTTTAGTTGGTCTCTCAGAGTAAGGTTCTGGGAGGGGAGCCGCATCAGGGAAGATTGTTAGCACTGACAATCCAAGTTGATAAGAAGATCAAGCAAAGGGAGAATCGAAGATTATGCAATAAGTTTCCAAAGTGGGAGATTGTTGGGTATTGATAACTTATTTTAGGAATGGGTTTGGGTTTCCTAGTCCTAGGTGGAAATCTAAAAGGGTATTTATTATTTTATGTCTTGTCTAATATATGGAAGGTGTTTCCTAATATTTGCTAGGGATTCTTGGTGGCTAAGTTTGTAACCTATATAAATAGGTAGTAGGCCATGCATAGACTATTATGAACGTAAAGAGAGATCGGTGAGAGATTTCTTGTGTTATATTTAGATAGAAAAGCTAGAGTTTTGTGGTGAGTGCAATTGTGAGGAGAAAGAGACAAGGTGATCATCTCATGTAATTTCTACGGTGTAACCAAGGGTTTGCTAGGATTCCACAAAGGCGTTCTACGATTGTAATTGATTCATTCATAGTGGATTCGAGTTGGTACAGCTCAAAGTGGACATAGACAATATATACACATTGTATATATTGTTGAACCACTATAAATCTTGCGTTTCTTGTGAGTTTGATTTGCTTTCTTGTTCTGTGTTATTATTTGTGCTTCATTTACTTATTATTCACCATATTATTCCAAGATATTGTATTCCGTGGTTTTGTCAGTACCTAAAGTAATTGTATGCAGCAGTTCCTTGAGAGGTAAAATCCTGGCAATAAGAATACTAGTTATATAATTAAGTGTGCCCTAATTTTCAGTTATATCTAGGGTTCATTGAAAAATCAATACGTTTTGGTTTTCCTAAGAATTTTAAAGAGAAAAAAAGTTCTTTTTTTTTATCAGAAGGAAGAATTTATTATAGAAAAATAATATACAGGGTGTCTACTAGTGGTAGAAAAAGATAAGAAAAAACTACCTAATCAAACAAAATTGAATCCCAATATTGTACAGCATCCGCAACGTTCAAATGCACCATGATTCCTTTTGTAGCAGCCCAAGATAAAGCTAAAACTTATGCCTCCACGCCCAAATCCTTATCAACTTTGAATTCATAATTCTTCTCGAAGATCTTATAGTTTCGTTTTCTCCATAGAGTCCAAACCACAGTTGCTGGGATCTTATCCTAGATGAATTTTCCTTGTTGAGATAAGCCTGAGTGTGCCATCAGTGAGCTAGATGTTTCATGGATTGTGGGAAAACATATTACCAATTAGAAGAAGGCATTATCATGCACCACACCTTATGAGCAATCTTGCAGTTCAAGAAGAGGTGATCTTGTGTTTTTGGTACGTTACCACAAAGTAAGTAGGAGTTATAAAGCTCAATACCTTTTGTTTATAACATATCAATGGTGTTTACCTTGTAATGGACCAGACACCAC
This sequence comes from Papaver californicum, assembly GCA_023531435.1. NCBI lineage: Eukaryota > Viridiplantae > Streptophyta > Magnoliopsida > Ranunculales > Papaveraceae > Papaver > Papaver californicum. Next base: position 258,591 of record JAJJMC010022576.1, read on the forward strand.
ATCAGAAAGTTTATTTTATGAGGTACGGAAGGTTTCCAGATGAATGAGTGAGGAAAGTTATCCATTCCCTCTGCAACAATCAACTTCAAATAAAGAGTTTTCAATGAAAAGATACCAGAGTTATCTAAACTTCATCTTCTGGTATCGGGCCGACTATCAAAAGCTGGACGATTATACCCAATCATCACAAACATCTTAGCAACACGATTTGCTTCTACGCCATTGAGAATTCTTTTGAAATCGAAAGTCCAACTACCATATGCAGAAACCATATCTGCTATTTTTGTATTTTTGTTTCTGACAAGCCTGACTAGGTCAGGGAAGGAGTGAGCTAAAGGATCTTCACCTATCCAATGGTCAAACCAGAAAGATATAAACCTGCCTGAATGGATAATAAGTGTGGAGTTTGAAGAGATCATATAACTTACTGATGTGGTTATAGACAGTGGTAAGAAAAATATCGTTTACTCGGACTTGTGAAGATTGATTTTAGACCTAAATTCTAATATTAAAATAGAAAACTTAAGCAAAAGTTTGTAGCAAGATAATAGAAAAGCTGAGACAAAAGATTCCACCAATAAACAATTTTTAAGTGATTTTATATTGATAATTATGCAATTCTTTAACATTCAAATTGATTCCAACTATTACCTAGACAAGTAGATTTTCAAAATAATAGTTGTAAATCAAAAAGATGGAACATCAAAAGTACTAAACTAAGCATGATCCATCAAAAGAAATCACAACAATTTAATCAAAATCATATATTCAATTTTTATTCAATGCAAATAATCATAAAAAAATTACAAAAATTAATTAAATAGATATTACCAATATATTATTGAAATAACGGCTTCCTCCATTGTCCCAGTGTTGGGGTTTAGCTCCTCATGTTGAAAACACTCTCAAAAGATTTATCCATAGCTCAAAAAGTGTTTATAAACATGAAAAAGAGAAACCGACACAGAAACTGCAACGGATATATACGTTGCAGAAGAATTGGTAACTGTAGCTAGGTGTTACAAAAGAGCTGAACAAAAGAATAGGCAACAGAGATGTACATCTATGGCTACATTCATTTACAGTTTTGGTAACGGTTTCTTCATCTTCTTCATGAGTGGAATAATTTTTCTGATTTTTTTTTTTTAATTTCTTCTATGTTTCCCGCAGCCTCCCAAATGATCTCTTTCTCTTTGTATTTATACTACAACAATAAACCTTTCTCGTATCTCATCACAGCGAAAAATAATTTCTTTCTTTCTCGGTAATTTTTTTCTTCTCCTCGATCTGATTTCCTTCTTAAACAAAACTTGGTGATCCTGTCGTTGCCCTGTTTGTCCTAACCAGTATCAAATATTTATAGGAAAAAAATCAGTTGGAAACTAGAAAGAAATCCATGTTTCACGTGATAATAGTTTTCTCCCTACAAGTGACGGGAATGAAATATTAATAAGATTTTATCGCTTTTCCGAGTCTCCCAACCGTGTATAAACTCTTAATAATAAGACAAGAGTATCATCTTGTCTTAAACTCTCAAAATATCCTCCAAAATCTCTATTCCAATTCACGCAAAGAGTGAATAACTTTCCCGCCAATTTGATTTTTGAATTCAAAGAGAAGGGGTGCCTTTATCCATATCTTAGGTGCCTTTATCAATTCAGGTGGGGTGTCTTTAATAATCTTATGGGTGCCTTTATCACTTTTTGAACCAATTTTTCCACAAATGTTTATTTCCCAAAAATACCTACAAACATATAAAATAACACAATTAGTACACAATCGAGCACTATCAATATAAGGAATTGAGACAAATCAGACACAAAAATGTGTCTATCACTTACATTTGCTATCGTTTTCCAACAGGAAATACCGAAAGGAGCTGTGATTTTTCCAGAGATCTAACATGAAGCATCGTTACCATAATTTTCGACGATAATTTTATACCACATGTGAGTTTTATCAACTCCAAACCTCCAACTCCATTTGACTAACATAGCCATGTTCATAAGCGACAGATTTAGAACCCTTAACCCTCATCTTTCTTTATAATCATACACTTGTTTCTGATTAACCAGGTGAGAAGATTTAGAACCAGATTTGTGTTACCTAAGAAAGTTTCACATTTTCTTCTGTAACTGTTGTTTGTGGGTAAAAAGGATTTGAGAGTGAAATGGAAAGAGTTATCGAGTAGGTTAATACTTCTCACATCAAATCGTTTAAATACTAAACATTTGTATTGTATAAGTACTTTTAAGATTCGAGAGATCAATCTGTACGAAATTGTCCTAAATCAAGAAATGACCGTTCCGATTTCGCTTCAGACACAAAGAAAGGAAAAGGGTTGATCTATAGGGAGGGAAGCAGAAAGAGTATTGAGATCAATGGAATTGAATATCGATGGTTTTATGTGTTTGAACTGCTGTAAAGACAAAATTATAGCTTTGTGATTATTCAAGCGCTTATGAGATAAAACTCTTGTCCCATGTTGATAGGTTGAAGAACCTATCTATAGCAGAAGAAGTTAATACATTTACTCGTAAGTGGTGATAGTTGTAGAGAAGTGGAAGAGTAGAGAAGTGGAAATCATGGTGAAAACCGACTCCATCGTGTGAGTGGGACTTGGCAGTTGTGCAACCACTATTCCCTTTACTTCTTCAACTGTCGACACGAATTTTTACTTTCTCTTCGTGGGTGTATCGTTACACCACGCGTGATGTAGGCCTCCAGACCAAAACCATAGTGAATATACTCCCTTGTGACATAATTGATGTCTCAAGCAAAGTTGATTCTACTTCGTAGACGATTGATCAGTCGTTGACTGAGCTAGTCAGTCAGTCTTTAGTATGCTGATGAGTCTTGCATGTTGACTCATTGATGGATGAAGCACTAGTTGTGTGCTAGGTCAAGTCGTGATGCTTAATAGATTGTGGACGTAGAGGATCGGATTAATGTTGACACTAGTAGTTGTGTCATATCATCATGTCAGATGAGGAGTAACAATACTCGAATGATGCTTGTTGCTCGAGCCTCAAGTCGCGTGAACGCTTGGTCGTACGAGAACTAAGTCACGTGAGCGTTTGGTCGTGCGAGTACTAAGTCGCGTGAGCGCTAGTAAATTGTAGAATATTTAGTTTCATCGGAGTAGGACAAAACCGCGGTTATTTTAAATTGGCAGCAGGACCAATTGAATTAAATATTAATATGGCAGTGATTCAATGGTAAATGAATAGTGCCAGATGAGCTATGGTAGATGAGCGATGCCAGATGAGCGACCAGAAGAGACTAACTAGAGAAGCTTAGGGGAAAGGAATATGGGGAGTGGGACCGGCCGGCCGGCCGGTCCCACAAATCCTTATTTAATTATTTCCCTTCTGTGCTTCTTCGACCAAAGCTCAGCGACAGAATCTTGGAAGAGCATTATAGTTATTTATATTCGTAGGTGAAAATTTCAAACATGACGTATTTCAGTAAAAACGTTGTATATTCTTCATACGATGTCCGTTTTCGATGATCAACCCCAATTCGGAATCATAAGATCGCTGGCTACATCGAACCGAGAAAGGATTTAGGTTTTCAGATCGTTTCGGTCGCCAAAAGGGGCAAACAGTAACCCTTCAGATGAATTTCTGACAGTTTTTCAGATTATAGTTCATCTAGGGTTTGAATCATATCTCTTGAACAATTATTCGCAATGAGATGCCCTTTTAGTATATTATAGTGTAAAAATAGCGGAGCATATGTTGTTAGAACATTTTGTCTCATTCCTCACCCATTGTCACATTTTTGCAAGGTGATATGACGATGTGTCAGAAATTGGGAATTAATCAAAATTAGGGTTTCGTTGTATTTCGACCAATATTGGGATTTTTGATGCAACCAACATTGGGAATATGTTATTTAAGCTCGAATAATTATTATCGGATCTTTAAGTTTTGCATTTGGCGTAACGGTAACTTACGAACACGCGGTGTTTCGTCTTAGTGCATCCGTCCGCAGCTTGTTATGTGTTATGATCAATCAATGTTATTAGAGTTTGAATATTGATGTAAAGCCACTCTAAATATTCAACCAGGGAATATAAAGAGGAATAAAGTTATTTTATACTAGTAGGCAATCTATCTAGGAGTATTAACATCCATCCATGAACAAAAAGGTGCTCTGGATGCTTATTTTGTATAGTGAGAGATCATCTGATAAAGAATTGTAATCAGAACCAGTGATACTTTGGGGAAAATGATGCTTTATACTAGTGATTAATTCATATAGGAGTTTCCCTATAGTTGTAGAGGAGTAAACACTGAGTTGCACATTACTAGTGTTGTATGTAGAATATTGAGAGCTCAGCCGGGTGATGCTCTAATATCATATGTGTATTTTTAGAGAGAGTACAGGATCACTGTGAGATGCCTGTAGTGAGCGTTCTATATTTTAATTCTCTTGCGGAATATGAAGTATGAATCTTATGCTTTTGATGTCGGGTCAATAGCATAGACAAAATTATATTATTTCTTTGATTCTATTACTGGGTAGAGATGATTTTACTATTTTATCCTTTGTTAAAAACTACCATCTACATTAAGTCGCATGCTTAGTGAGGTACAATAATGTGTCGTAGTAAGTATTGAATCGTAATTTTTACTGGCATAAGAAAAATAAATCAATAAGTTTAGTCGTTAGATACTACCAGAAATTCGGATTTGATGACGCTCCAATGATGTCGAACAGTCGTCCAAAGCTGAATGACATGTGAGGGTGAATTAGCGCAGAGAGATTCGTCTGAGAAGCACGGATTGATAAAGCATGACTAGGCAGGACTATCATAGTAGAAGGACCAAATCCATTTCAGGATAACTCCAGTTGGAATAATATTTATTTATTTTTGTTTTATTTGTGCAAGTTTTGCTCTTTCTGCAATTGTACTCTTAGGTACGTGGAGCATTCTTATACTGTAATAACAACGGGAAGGTCTTTGGGATAATAGTTGGTTGTAGAGAGTGTTGAGGAAATACTGTCGTCAGAACACTAGAATAAGTTTTCACGTAATGTTGTCGTCAGAACAGTAGAATGAGGGTTGAGGCAGCTGTATCGTCAAACACGAAGATGAGTGTTGAGGCAGTGGTGCCGCCGAACACGATGATAAGTGTTGAAGCAGTGGTGCCGCCGAACACGAAGATGGGTGTTGAGGTAGTGGTGCCGCCGAACATGTACGATGAGTGTTGAAGCAGTGGTGCCGCCAAACACGAAGATGAGTGTTGAGGTAGTGGTAACGTCGAACACGTACAAAGATGATTAAAATCTAAGCATTGATACCTATATATAACAAGTTCAAGGAATTCAGCCGTGGAAGTTCTACGACTTGACACAAGTTTTATATTTCTTAATAGGAGACTTAATAAATATAGAACAATAGTAGGTCCATGCAATTCAACTGAGAGTGACCATGGATGAGTTCAGTATTGCACTATTGATAAATACACTTCAAGTATTGAAGGTCTATATAGATAATGTGGATATGGTAATGAATCAATATGACTCAATATGAGTCTTAATATTGATATGTGTATATAGAGCGTGTTCAATGGATTCAGTCGTGGAATCATTGCACCTGAAACAAGTTCGAGTTGCTCTATACTAGTGTACAATCGATCTAGGAGCTAGGTTCAAGTTGCTTTATACTAGTAGACGGTCTATCTAGGAGTTTTTTTTATTCATGAACAAGGCCAATGAAGAGAATGGCATAAGATTATGTTCTGAATATTCTATACAGTCATAGATTATCTGGTAGTATAGCAACAAGTATCAATGATATTCTGAGGACAATAGTGCTCTATACTAGTGTGCAATACATCTAGGAGTTGTCAAATCATTATAAAATGGACAATATTGCTCTATACTAGTGTGCAATACATCTAGGAGTTGTCCAATCATTACGAATGTATCTGGGTAGAGGGGTAAGCACTGATTCGTATAATATATTCATATAAAATATTAAAAGTTCAGTCGGGTGAGACTCTAATATTATATATCTATTTATATATTTACAGAGTGGCTACAGGTTCAGTTTGATACGCAAGAAGCTACTAGTCAGTTTGAATTAATACCGATGTCGAGTGATCACCTAAGGAGCAATGACGGTGAAGTAGAACTAGCAAAGTTGAAAGAGCATCGTCTGGATAGTTTATGATAATCTTAAACAGAATACGAATATGCATTTTTGTTGTTGTTTCTAGGAAAAGACTCCTAATAATAATCAAAGTAATGGTGGACCTCAAGTATCTTCGGAAGACGAGGATGGGAATCGACATGATTTCGAGTCAGGTGAAGAGGATAATGACTCAAATCGTAATAACAGCAGTTCTAACTCCCCAAATGGTTTGGGGAGCACCCAAGTGAGTGTTCATATTGTATTATATTCAAAATAGCATAAATTTTCCCTAAATGGTGGAATTGAAGAAAATCAATGCGGATGAATGAAGAATTTTGTTATAATTCGTCGTCATAAAATTCAGATGTAGAGTCTTTACTGAAATCGCCGTAAAATCTTCATACGGAGTCTGTTTTTGATGATCTACCCAAAAATTTTCATGCCCATGATATGATATATCCCATGTAGGTGAGGTATTTGAGTTTTGAGTTCATTCAGGAGCTCAAAAAGACGAAATAGTAAAAAGTCAGGAAGAAATCAGGAACTTTTCAGTTGTTAGATGATTTACTGTTTCGATCATATCTCTTAGCTCGTTTATCCGATTGATGTGAATTTTTGATATGTTATATAGGATATCAATAAGAAAAGTTTGGTATGTAACTCATCTCTCAATCATCAACAATTTCTCCCAGATTGTAACTTTGTACAAGGAAGCGCAGAATTGTGTCTGACGGGCTTGATGCAGAAACATTGTTTTATGTCTTTAGATCATTTGCTTGTATCTTGAATGCTTTATGAAGGACTTTGATGTCATCGGTTCATTTGTGCTCTGAACCTCTTGTTTGATGCATGAATATGGTGTTTGCAGTACCATCTTTATTTCTGTGAGTTGTAGAAACATCACTTCTGAAACTTTATTAGTCATTGGACCATGATTGAGGTTGCTCTCAAGAGTGAATGATGCAAATACCATGTTGGTGTGTCTTAGTTGTAGTATTTTCTTCGTGATGGATGGTTAGAACAGACGGTCCCAGTGCGGTCACGTGATCTTGGACTATGAAGCAGATCGCCATGGTCAGTGGAGCGTCAGTCCCCAGTATTATCAACTCCTTTTTTTCGTTCTTTATCTTTTTCCTTTCCTCTTTCTGGAAAGCAAGGTAAAGGACTTGGTAAAAAGACCTTGGTGGGCCTAGGTAGAGATTCATATATAAAGGACTTGGTGGAAACACCTAGGTGGACGACGATCGACTGTGAAGGTTATGAATCCCGTATAGAAATTTCCGCTTGCATGTCGTTCACTTTGGAAGCTGTAGAGACTTCATATGATGCCGTAATTCGGTGATTGATCCCAACTTTTAAAGCTAAGAGACTAAGCTATCATACACAAAATAATCACTTGATTTGGAGTTGTCTAGGTCAGTCAACCATTTGTGCGCATTTACAACTTGTAATCCCGTGCAAATTTTCAGCTTCCATGGACTTGAGTGTAGAAGCAATATCTCTTCGCTCGTATGTCCAATTGATGCACCCTTTTGGTATGTTGTAGCAGAGACATAGACAAACATCTTTCGTTAATGAAGCATTGTCCTATTCCTCACCCATTGGCACGTTTTTCTAAATCAATGACCTGAAGTGTGTTGTATCTTATCTGTAGAGGTCATGAGAACATCTTGTAAAAGATTTTAACTTATGCCCATCTGTTGTGGAAGTTTTGAGTTTATATTAATATATTTTCAAGTATACTCGTATTGATATGAATCCTTTATGCTTGGAGCAATTTGATCCATCGAGTAACATCTCCAGGTTGAGGCCGTAGAGAATGGACAATTGATGAAGCCGGTCATGAGGATGTTGCTCCTAAGACCATTGTCGAAGCTGAAACCGAGGCTGGAGTTTCTCCAGAGAACATTGTAGATGCTAAGACCACGACTGGTGTTCCTTCGGAGACCATTGTTGATGCTAAGACCACGGCTGGTGTTAGTCTTATTTCTGATCCTCATTCAGTGGCCCCCTGGAGTCGTTGCATTCTATGACTTTGATGTGAAATAGCTTCGTCAGGGAATGGATGTTGTTACGGCAGATAGTAGTAGCAACGATACAGTCCCCACCTTGGATGTGATCGGTGAGGAGAGGAAGTTTCTCAGTCATGCGGAGGTTATGATGTAGAGAGGTTCCATTGATAATGTCACATCATGCTTCAATGAATTGCTATGTGGGTCACATTGATTGAAATAGATTTGAATTGATCTTCCCAACAAGATCAAGACCCCAAGTGTATCCCAGAGGTGCTAATTCATTTGATAGGAAGATATATGTTGAAAGGCTTCGTGACATCCATGAATAAATGATGTTGCATCTTCAGGAGTCTTGTCATGAGAATAGTGAATATTTACTGATTCTAGTTCAGTTACATTCTGATCGACTGGGTCCTGAATCGGTATATGTAGTCATTGGGATACTCGTCATCTCAAGGAACAAAGGTGTTGGTGTTGATGAAGTGGCATTTGATCCATTCACCTTTGTAAGTTGGTCTGATGACTCTTTGATGAATCTGCTGGCTCTTTGACCATTTTTTTTGCATTCCATGCGTGTGTGCGTGCTGGAAATTCCTCATGATGGATTTATAGTACATATGGAAATTCTTGCAATATCACTGAAAAATATCCGAGATGTTATTTGTCATATTTGGACATCATCTCAATAGAGAATGTCCAAATAAAATGCTTGATTTGTGGAGGATTTGAATTCATCCACTAAGTAAAATATTGTATAGGAGAAGTTATGGATTCGTAACATCTCGCAATAGAAGTGGTGCTCTTGTTAGCAAAATTGAATCCATATGCTAGAAGAGCACGTGGGAAACTCAATGGAAGAGATATGAATAGAGTGAGGCTTGACTAAGTGTGGAACCTCTTGAAATACGATTTTACGTCTTCTCCGTGCTCCTGTTTAACTTCATCGGAGTTCGAAATTCCTCCAAGTAGTATGAGGATGGATCGTCTACCAAGTGCTTTGGATTAGGATTTTCTTTATCATAGAGGTATGCCAATGGAGGTGTTTTGTCATCAATTACCCTGTCGGCATGTATACATGCTCGTACAAGGATCATGTATTATCCTAGGTCTTCCTTTATTATGTAAAACTGAGTTTTTATCCAGGTAGAACCCATCTTCCTCTTCAGAGTGATGTGTCCATAGGCATTCTTGGAATTTCCTTCATGGTCCCTGATTGATATAGGAGCATGAGTATCCTCTTGTCGGGTTATTTCAGTGGCTCGGAGTGTCTTGAGAGGGATGATATTGATGGTGGTGCCAGCATCGATCAGTGTTCTTCCAAAATCATTGCCTTTGAGGTTGACTGTGGAAAGCAGTCCCCAGTCGTACTACTCCTTGTCTGTGACTGGTGGTTCAAGAGGTATTTCTGGAAAAGATAGGCGATTTCCCAACACAACATGGTTGAAATTGGTGAAAATGTCTTTTCATTGTGCTTCCGATAGGTAGAGAAACTCACATAGATAGTTTATCAAAGATTGAACTGCTTCAGATAAAGTGAAGGCTCTGACTGGGAGAGGGTTTATGTGTACTCCTTCACTCCCCAAGTGTAGCTCTCCTAAGCTTTTTTATTTCTTGTTATGTTGGGGGAAGTAAGGAGAGACCAGATCTTCCCTTGGATATTGTTGATGTTGAGTAGTGCTGGAGTTGTTTTTAGTGCCTCTTGCATCTTCCTGTGATGATGGAGTTGGAATTAGTGTTGCATGCTTGGGTTTTTCCTATGGTGTTGGAGCTTTCCTTTTGCCTCCTTCACTCACAATACCCACATATGGTTGAATGTTGTATCACTCACTTATGAATCGTATGTTAACACAAGTCTCACATGATTCTTCATTCCTAGATGGTCTAACTCTCTCTATCAAAGCAGGTGTAGTTGTAGTCGATTGTATGATTCTAGGCAAGAGTATTTTGCATCAGGAGCACCAGCGTTGTAGTAGCAGAATTGGTGTTGAGAGTTAGTTATTGAACCTGACTTAAAAGCAACCGCTTATGAAACTTAGGAAATTGAGAAATTGACTTTGCAACTGAGAGATTGATCTCCCAGTGTGGTCGCCAAAATATTTGTGGGTAAAAACAATTTGAGGGTAAAAGAGTGATCGAAAAGGTTAATACTTGTGAGATCAAATCGTTTAAACACCAAACATTTATACTGTAGAAATACTTTTAAGATTCGAGAGATCAATCTGTACGAAATTGGCCTAAATCAAGAAATGACCGTTCCGATTTCGCTTCAGTCACAAAGGTGATAGACACATTTTAGTGTCTAAATTGCACCTTAATTTCTAGTGAGTTAGTATTCGATTTTGTGTCTATTACGTGTTTTTATGCTTTTGTAGGTACATTAGAAGAATAAAGATTTGTAGAAAAATTGGCTCAAAAAGTGTTAAAGGCACCCGGAAAAATGGATCAAGGCACCCACACTTTGGATTGGGGCACCCTTGGATCGGGCTGAGCTGGATCGGGTCAACCCAGCGGGTCAACCCAGCGAACCAGGCGAGTCAACCCAGCGAACCAGGCAGATCCAACTCATCGGGATTCAACTGAATCACACTTTGAATTCACGTGAGAAACAAGTTTCTTTTGCTTCTAGATTGTTCCAAATGTTAATAGTTATCTCACGCAAGTCATAAACATCAAAAGATCCCGTGAAATCAGCTCGGAAATCATGTATTTGGCCGGAATCATGATTCGATTAAGATTGAGATTTGTGGGTTGTTTTAGAGAGTTCTATTAGGTTTAGAACTCTCTCTAGGGTTTCTACTACCTATATAAACCAAGAGAAGCCAAGAAAACGAGGAAAAAACCCTAGAGATCGATTCAGAGCAATTCCGGTGGAGTTCCGGCACCGCCGGTTAAATGCTGCTGCACCGGCCGGCGAGTTCTTCACCCAGCCTTCACCGGAGAAGAAGACTCTGTAACTTTTATTTTTGTTGCTGATTCAAACTGCTCCTGTTACCTATTCTTTTAAACCTTTGTTGCTTAGAAACACTTCTGTAACGGCTGAACCCTGTTCTTCAACACTTATAAACGTATCTGTTAAGCTGTTGCACTATTCTTTAACCTTGTAATCAACTTTTTGAGCAATGAAAAGGTCTTTTGAGCAAGTTTTCTCCACCATGAGCTAAGTCTATTTACTGGGATGATGGATAAGGTACTTTTCTCAATTTTATGTGATTTAATTATTTTCTAATAATTATTTATAATTCTTTTGTTATTAGAATTGCATAGTTTTAAATAGTGAAAACGGTTTTCTTTCAACAGTTGTGCTTTTGCCTGATGGATTATGCTTGGTTAATTAATTTTGATAGTCCATGCTTGTGATTTACCTCTGTTTGCTAGCATAACAAAACCAATTTTGGCAATTACTTGCGCTTCAATTAATTTAAAAAGAATTATCTGATTAATCACATAGGTTGTTAGAGTTACCTGATTCCTGATTCCTGGTCCTTTTAAAATTATTCAAAAATCATCTTTAGGTTATTCAGTCTTTTTCATACTCCTGGAATTTTCTAGAGTTAATTTAAGTCATTATTTTCTAAGATCATTACCTTTACAAGTTCGAGAAACGATCACCTTATTTACCACTATTAAAATTACATCAATTTTTGGCGCCGCCGACGCGGACTTGTTTTTAGGTTTAGGGTTTTAGATTTATTTTTAGGTTTTTATTTTTATTTATTTTTACTTTGTTCTATTTTACGTTTCTTTTGGTATTTCTCTTTTTACTACAGGTTGAATTTTTGATCGAAAAGGGAAGTAAGCCAAAGTTTTGGAATTAAAGCTAAAGACTTGGAGTTAAAGGGAAAAGCTTAAAGAACGAAAAAGAAGATCGAAGATTTTATTTTATTTTTATTTTTAATTAGATTTTTAGTTTATTTTAATTAGTTTTAATTAGTTTAGAAAATTGTATTAGGGTTTTATTATTTCTGTAATTTTCTTTTATTTTCGGACACTTTTGGACATTTTTGGACTTGTTATTATTTTTAAACCCTACGGAAGGGTAATTTTAAATATCAAACTGTGTGCAGGGACGGACGACAATTACGATATTGTCTCGGCCCCTCGGGTTCGCACACTATTAAAAAGGATATTAGTGGCCCGAGTCGACTTCAACGGTTCATCGCCCGTCTAGTACGGGAGGTAAACTTCGACCAACCCACGAATCTCCTGTCAGTGGGTTTTCTGGACGCCTTTGTATGCATATATGTTAAGGACTGAATACGGAACTTAATTTTTGCATAGTAAAGGGCAAGGCCTGGCCATACAAGATAAGGTTTCCGATTTCATCACCGTCTCCTTCTTGCCCGCCTTAGGAAAACGAAACCTATGCGAACCTAAGCCTAAAATCTTGACTAGAAAGAGACCGATAGGGTAACGAGCTTATAGGAAAATCGGTCGGAAGGACTGTATTGGTTACCTTATTAGCCTAACTCAAAAAGCAGGAAGATTAGATTAAAGTTGATTAGAGCCGCCCTGTAACCCAGGGAAGCGTTGCCAAAGAGACAGGGGTATCAAAGCTCCATTGAGCTTCTCCTGTTTCTCTTCAACTTGATTTAACTCGGATTGTTCGGAGAGGTTCGCTAAAATTGTAACCAGTTGCCTTTTGAAAGAATAGAAGCTGGTCTAGAAACAATCTAAGTGGAACCATCATGCTTGTTGTTTGCTAGACTTAGGTTTGATTTGGTTGAGTCAGGGCACGATTGTGTTTGATTAATTTCTTGTTAGGATTTTTGCATGCCAAGAACGCCCTTAAGGCGAACTTGGAATAGAGACCCTCAAGGTAGGACTTGTAGTTCATCTTAACCTTGAGAAGTCAACTGAGAGTGAAATAGTCACTCCCGAGACCGTGTCAGCAATGACAACTCTGAAGGATTTGTGGAATCCAACCAGGACCTTACGTGCATCTTGCATCAAGTTAGCCGCTACTGAAGCGAGCTACGAACTGAAACCCAAAATCATCCAGATGCTTCCATTATTCTTAGGAAAAGAGAACGAGAATCCCTATTTTCATGTTAGGGAGTTCGAGGAAATATGTAGCACAATCAGGATTAGAGACTTGAATGACGAGTCTATTAAACTTAGACTATTTCCCTTTTCACTAAGAGATAGAGCCAAGTCATGGTGGTATAGCTTGGCCCCTCAGTCGATTGAGACCTATGCCCAACTTACTTCATCTTTTTTTCAGAAATTCTTCCCTAAGAACAGAATATCCTCAATTAGGCAGAAAATTTTTACGTTTTCTCAACAAGAGGGAGAGTCTCTGTATGTTTATGTAGAAAGGTTCAACGACTTAGTGTCTCAATGCCCAGACCACGGTTTAGATGAGTTAAGTCTAGTTCAGATTCTCTATGAGGGTTTGGATTATGCGACTGTAACCTTGGTTGAGTCCTTGTCTATCGGAGAATCCGACAGTAAGACTCCTGCTGAGGCGATGCAATTTCTGAGTGACATCGCCGAGAAAACCCAGCAGTGGGAGAGCAATAGAAATCCCAACCCATTAGAATCCTTATCTAGAAGGCTAGAACTGGTCGAAATGAATCAAGCTAGTAGTTTAGAGCCCCAACCCAATCCAAGAGGCGTCAATGAAATGGCGACAGGTGAGAAATCATCCAGTCACGTGAATGCAGTCACGACCCTCAAGAATGGTAAATTAGTGGACAACGGGGTAACTGGGCATGATAGTGGACATACTGTAGTTCACCCTGACCCAATAGACGAAGAGACTGATAAAGTCTCTGATGAGCCTGAGGAAACCCCTCGGGCCACCGATTTTATGCCTAGAGCCCCTTATCCAAGGTTGTTAGCACCTACTAGGAAGGACCCCAGCTTAGAAACTGTCAACATGATAGAGACCCTAGTTCAGGAGACATTACCAAACACTTTGATAGAAGACCCATTAGAGAAATGTCGAGCCCACTTTGGATTAGATTTTCATGAGTTGGACTTTAAGCATGACCCACCAGATACCCTGATAAGTAGTAAGTTAGGCCCATCAGAAGAGGAATCCAAACCGTCTAGTGAGATGGAGCTTAGGCCCAACCCATTAGAAGATCCATTAGAAAAATGCCTAACCAACTACAGATTTAATGGCGATAATGATAGGGTTATTGATGAGGTGCGTACTTTGTTAGGCTTTGCACCACCGGATTGTAATTTAGAAGAAGCAGTTGACTATTTTCGAGAATCTAACGATCCAGAAATGAGGGAAATTGTTATTAGTCTATCTAGAGACACTGAAAACTCTAAGTTTGGGGGTGACTATCATACTCCATGTGCTGTACCATTAACTCTTAGAAAGGTCCCTAGCTTGGGACCTGACATAGGCACCGCTGCAATTTTACGAGATCATCCTCCAACTAAATTTACCGATCCTCAGTTGCCAGAAACCCATCCTCTGGTCGATGTGGTTTACCTAGATAGGGATCAAGGTGTACTCAGATCGTTTATCCTCTTAGCTTGCTGCAGTTTACTTCTACCGTGGGGCACACTATTTGATTCAGATGACCCACAGTTGTTCCGATTATTGCTATATGATTTAATGGGGTGACTAATTCTTTTCTAGTCTGGATGAAGACTTTAAACTTAGCACTTCTTGGGAGGTAACCCATGCTCAGGCATTCAGGTACTATCTTTCTGACTCCTTTACTTTTACTCTTTTGGTATTGTTCTTTACTTAGAAACATTGAGGACACTGTTTAATTTAAGTTTGGGGGTATTGGGAGACTTTTTAGGTTTAATAAGATTTGGAATTTAGAAGCATGTGAACAATTCAGGGTGACACTAACCACTCTAGGTAGATGGAAACTTAGCCATTTTGCTATAAGGATTGGTGTGCCCAGCTAGATGGTCTATTCATAAAGGAGACAGAGTTCAGGTGTTAGAAATAACATGATAGTTGTCACCACCATATCACGTTCTGTTTTATTATTTGCAATTTCGTGTTTCTCTGAGAGTATTGGTGGGTCCTAGCATCGACATGTTAATTAGCACTGGAATGACATTTAGTGTGTTGAGATCATGCCCCACATGAATAATACGTTAGTGTTTTAGAGTTATGTGTGTGGTCCCCGTGTCTCCGTCGCCTAAGCAAGCGTGGAACGCAGGATCCATGGGAACACACATGTATTAGGAGTCAAAGAAAAAAAAAAGAGAAAAAAAATCGAAAAAAAAAAAAGAAAAGAAAAGAAAAAAATCGAAAAAAGTTAGAAAAAATTGAAAAAAAATATAGTATTTGGTATTTTAAAGTTCTCCCTGTCTCCGTCGCCTAAGCAAGCGTGGAACGCAGGATCCATGGGAACTTGTAAATATTTTAGTTAGTATCTCGACACACTAGGTTTCATCTCGGTACTGACCTTCAGACAGATATGGGACACATCGTTCGCCTCAGTCAACATTTGCGACTTTCTACAGTCTACGTTCATCTTCTAAGTCTTTTCATGTGATGGGTGGTTAGATAACTATCTGAGTAGAACTCTGTTGTCTTAGATATGAATTTTAGTATGCTTGAGTTAACACTCGTGTACAATGATTGGATCCATAAAGGGTAATGGTCCCTATAGCCGAATATCTGAATAGCCAACTAACTAGCTTGTTTAGTGTCTATCCTTAATCGTTCACACCTTGCTAAGATCCGAATCCAGGTTTTATGGGTATACCTCTTGTAAACCCTCATGAGACAAAACTCGTCCACTAGGGACACCTAGGGGTTTAACGGCTTACTGCATATGCTAAATGTAGTCGCGATTCCTGCGAAAGTGAGTTAGGATTTTTACTTTATTTTTAGAGTAGTTTGCTCGAGGACTAGCAAAATAGTAAGTTGATCGGGTCAACCCAGCGGGTCAACCCATCGAACCAGGCGAGTCAACCCAGGATCGGCCGATCCAACTCATCGGGATTCAACTGAATCAACTGCACACTTTGAATTCACGTGAGAAACAAGTTTCTTTTGCTTCTAGATTGTTCCAAATGTTAATAGTTATCTCACGCAAGTCATAAACATCAAAAGATCCCGTGAAATCAGCTCGGAAATCATGTATTTGGCGGGAATCATGATTCGATTAAGATTGAGATTTGTGGGTTGTTTTAGAGAGTTCTATTAGGTTTAGAACTCTCTCTAGGGTTTCTACTACCTATATAAACCAAGAGAAGCCAAGAAAAATGAGGAAAAAACCCTAGAGATCGATTCAGAGCAATTCCGGTGGAGTTCCGGCACCGCCGGTCACCTGCTGGTGCATCGCCGGCACTGTTCTTCATCAGCCTTCATCGGAGAAGAAAGAGCAGCAACATCTTTAATCGTTGCTGTTCCACTGTTACAGCTCTGCTCCTGTTGCCTTAGAATTTGAATACTCCTGTTGCTTAAAGCTTTCTGTTACAGCTGAACCTTGTTCTGTAACATTTATAAACATCTCTGTTCAGCTGTTACACCATTATTCAACTTTGTAATTGATATTTTGAGCAATGAAGAGATCTTTTGAGCAAGTTTTCTTCACCATGGGCTAAGTTTATTTACTGGGATGATGGATAAGGTAATTTTCTCAATTTTATGTGATTTAATTATTTTCTAATAATTATTTATAATTCTTTTGTTATTAGAATTGCATAGTTTTAAATAGTGAAAACGGTTTTCTTTCAACAGTTGTGCTTTTGCCTGATGGATTATGCTTGGTTAATTAATTTTGATAGTCCATGCTTGTGATTTACCTCTGTTTGTTATCATAACAAAACCAATTTTGGCAATTACTTGTGCTTCAATTAATTTAAAAAGAAGTATCTGATTAATCACATATGTTGTTAGAATTACCTGATTCCTGATTCCTGGTCCTTTTGAAATTATTCAAAAATCATCTTTAGGTTATTTAGTCTTTTTCTTACTCCTGGAATTTTCTAGAGTTAATTAGAATCATTATTTTCTAAAATCATTACCTTCACAAGTTCGAGAAACAATCACCTTATTTACCACTTTCAAAACAACATCAAAAGGAAGGAGAAGGGTTGATCTGTCGGGATGGAAGCAGAGAGAGTATTGAGATCAATGGAATTGAATGTCGAAACCCAAAGTTGTAGTTCATATAGGGTTTGAATCATATCTCTTAGATATTTATTCGGAATGAGATGCCCTTTTAGTATGTTGTAGTGGACAAATAGGGGAATATATGTTGTTTAGAACATTTTGTCGCATTCCACACCCATTGCCACGTTTTTACAAGGTAATATGATGTTGTGTCAGAAATATGGTATTAATCAAAATTAGGGTTTCGTTGTATTTCGACCAATATTGGGGTTTTTGATGCAACCAACATTGGATATATGTTATTTAAGCTCGATAATCATTATTGGATCTTTGGGTTTTGCATTTGGCATAACGGTGACTTACGAACACGCAGTGTTTCGTCTTAGTGCATTCGTCTGCAGCTTGTTATGTGTTATGATCAATCAATGTTATTAGAGTTTGAATATTGATGTAAAGCCACTCTAAATATTCAACTAGGGAATATAAAGAGGAATGAAGTTGCTTTATAATAGTAGGAAATCTATCTAGGAGCATTAACATTCATTGAGGAACAAAACGGTGTTCTGGATGCTTATTCTGTATAGTGAGAGATCATCTGAGAAAGAATTGTAATCATCACCAGTGATACTTTGGGGACAATGATGTTTTATACCAGTGATTAATTCATCTAGAAGTTTTCCTATCGTTGTACTGAGTTGCACAGTACTAGTGTTATATGTAGAATATTGAGAGCGTCCGTGTGAGGCTCTAATATCATATGTATATTTTTAGAGAGAGTACAGGATCAGTGTGAAATGCCTGTAGTGAGCGTTCGATATTTTATTTATCTTGCGGAATATGAAGTATTAATCTTATGCTTTTGATGCCGGGTCAATAGCATAGACAAAATTATATTGTTTATTTGATTCTATTGCTGGGTAGAGACGATTTTACTATTTTATCATTTGTTAAAAATCCAACATCTATAATTGTTTGATAATAGAAGAAGGCGGTTCAAATAAGGAAAAGTAGTAAAGAGGCAGAGAAGATAGAATGCACTTGAGTAATACCAGCTTACCACCTTTTGTTAGAGTTCCTTGATTCCAAGTGGAAAGTCTTGCATCAAACTTTTATATAATGGGATCCCAAATGGTTTTTGAGTTTGACTTAGCACTTAATTGTAATCCTAAATACTTAAAAGGAATCTTATCAGTACCGTAAGCAAACTCAGCAGTCCATGTATTCATATTAGGTACAATACCAATGGGTATTAGTCTAGTTTTGGAATTATTAACTTTCAAACCTGAAATAATCAGAGAATAGATTATGCAATTCCTCGTTCTTATCATCGACAAAGAAGATGGTGTCGTCTGCATAATGAAAATGATTTACAATTATGCCACTAGAAGACACAGAGAAGCCAGTAAATAAGTTTAGATGAGCTTCCCTGTCAAAATATCTGGAAAAAACCTTCATCGTTATGTTGAAGAGTAATGGGAATATAGGACATCCCTGTCTAACTCCTCTAGAACTTCTAAAGAAACCAAATGGGGATCCATTAATCAAGACTGAAATTGAAGAAGTAGAATAGCAGAAGTTTGGCCTCTTATACCTCTTTGAATTGAACCCATTTTACACATCATACATTCAAGATATTTCCAATTAATTATGTCAAACCCCTTTTCTAGATCAATCTTACATATAACTCCTGGCTTTCTCGATCTTAATCTCGAGTCCACAGGTTTATTGGCAATTATGATGCCATCCACAATTTGTCTTCCTTCTATATATACACATTATACCGGCGATATCAACTTTGACATAACTAGTTTCAATCTCGAATCCAGAACTTTTGAGATTATTTTATACGCATTAGTTAAAAGACAAATTGGTCTACAATCCTTAATTGTTTCAGTGATCCTGTTTGGGTACCAGTGTGATAAAAGTGGAGTTATGCCTTATATGTATACAACCATTTGCACAGAATTTCCCAATGTTGTTCATTAAATCATCCTTTATAACATTTTGAAAAAACTTGATTGGGTACCATCGGGACCCGATGCCTTATCATGTCCAAGATCTTTAATAGCATGTATAACCTCATCTTCTGTAAATTGAGCTTCCAGAATTTTAGACTCCACCCCATTGATGTTGTCAAACTCAATTCCCTCAAGTTCAGGTCTAATAACCTCTTCTTCAGTGAACAAATTCTTGTAAAAACTTACAATATGATTTTGCAGTTTGGTCCTGTCATCAACTAGTTCATCTTCAATATACAACTGCCTAATTCAATTATACCTTCTTCTTGTCGTAGCTTGATTTATATTGAAAGAAGTATTTTTATCTCCATCTTGTGTAACCATTTATTATTAGACTTGATTATCCATGATGTTTCTTCCATTTGCGGTACTTTTTCAAATTTTGTTTTATTCTTCAATTGCTCTTCCAATTTCCCTCCATCTAACATATTGTTTTCAGCACAACAACCTATATCTTGAATATCTGAAAAATAAGATTAAGTTTTCTGTTAACATGACTAATAATTTTGAAAGAACAGTGAACTAGGGTTTTGCATAGATAAGTTTCTAGTTAAAGAGAAAAGCAAAGGAAACGTCTCCTATATAGGATTTACACAAAAGGATTACTTACACCACAATAACACTCTAAAAGATATATTATGACACCTTAATAACACTCTAATACTCCCCTTCAAACGGATGCAGTACTACAGGAATGCATCAATTTGTTCTTCAGTGAACATAGACGAGATGCAGTCATACCTTTTGTTAGAATGTCTGCAATTTGATCTTCAGAGGCACAAAATTAACCACAATATCACCAGAAGATAGCAGTTCATGGACTGAGTGATAGTCAACTTCAATGTGCTTTGTTCTTGCATGAAAACTTGCAGTAGATACCAAATATTTAGCCCATAGGTTGTCACAGTATAAAGTGAAAGGCTTCTGGGGTGTTATTCGCAGTTCAGTTAGAAGTTGCGATAACCACATTATTTCAGAAGATAAAAGACTCACAGCTTTGTACTCAACTTCAGTTGAAGATTTTACAACAGTCGGTTGCTTTTTGGAGGACCAGCTGATTAGGAAGTTACTTAAGAATACACAGTAGCCTGATGTGGACCGTTTTGTGTCAGGGCAACCAGCCCAGTCGGAGTCAGAGTAACCACTGATGTTGGTGATGTCTCCTGCAGAGATGATGATACCCAAGCCAACAGTCCCTTTCAAGTATCTGAGAATTCTTTTGACCAGTAGCAGATGTATGTCATAAGGAGCCTGCATGAACTGGGACACATAATTGACAGCAAAGGTTATATCACGTCTGGTTAAAGTTAGGTACTGAAGAGCACCCACCAAACTTCGAAACTGTAAAGGGTCAGACAATAGAGTGCCAGCAGTGTTTGAGATTCTTTTGTCAGTAGTAACTGGAGTCTGACACGGCTTGCAGTCCAGCATGTTGGCTCTGGTCAGAAGATCAAATGTATATTTCTTCTGAGTAAGAAGGATAGAGCCTGACGGAGATTGAAAATCATCTTCCATGCCTAGGAAATAATGTAGTTGTCCTAAGTCCTTCATTGCAAAAGTAGAGTTCAACTTAGATAGCAAAGAGACAATGAAAGTATCAGAATTTCCTGCAAGTATGATATCATCCACATATAGAAGAATAACAGCATAGTTGTAGAGGATACGTAAATAAATATGGATTGATCTGTTGCTGCTTTGACAAATCCCAGAGAGAACAGAAAACCACTGAACTTTCGTACCAGGCACGAGGGGCCTGTTTGAGACCATAGAGTGACTTTTTGAGTAAACAAACATCATTGGGACGAGCAGTGTCAATGTATCCTTGTGGTTGTTCCATATAAACTGTTTCTTGGAGAGTGCTATGAAGAAATGCATTGGATACATCAAGCTGTTTGATGATCCGATTGTTGGACAAGGCTAAAGTTAGCACAGTTCTAATTGTTGTGGACTTGACAACATGGCTAAAAGTATCATTGTAATCTAGTCCACCTTGTTGTAGGTATCCCTTTGCAACTATCCGAGCCTTGTATTTGTCTACACTACCATCAGCCTTTAGTTTTAGTCTATAAACCCATTTACAGCCTAACACATGCATATGAGAATCATAAGGGACTAACACCCAAGTATTATTTTGTTGTAGAGCATTGTACTCAGCATCCATATCAAGTACCCAGTTGGAATCTTTGACTGCAGTTTTGTATGTTTTTGGTTCAGGGGGAACTGAGGTATACAAGTCAGTACACATGGCATGAGGGACAGAGTAGTGGGTCACAAAATCTGTTAAGTATTTAGGTTTTGTAATGCCATGTTTTGACCTAGTAAGCATATGATGGGTTATGTTGGTTTCTTGTAATGGTGTAACAGGTACAGGAGATTCACAGATGTCAGGAGTATTTGGCTGAGAATCAGATAATGGCTCAGATTGAGGTATGAGTAGCTCAACAGTTGGTGTAGGAGGTAGAGTTGTGGTGCAGGTACAGAAAGGAAAACTCAACTCATCAAACACAATATGCCTGGATATATACACTTTCTTTGTTTTGTTATCATAACATTTGTAACCCTTATGGTCCTGGCTATAGCCTATGAAGGTACATGGAGAAGATTTATGGCTTAGTTTATCTTTTTTATAGGCACCTAAGTAAGGAAAACAGATACACCCAAAAACCTTGAGAAGAGAGTAATCTGGTGCACTAGAAAATAAGACCTCAAATGGAGAGATAAAATTAAGAAACTTAGCTAGAATCCTATTGATCAGGTAGGTTGTTGTGAGGAAGGAGTCAAACCAGAATTCCTTTGGTAGGCAGGCATTCGCTGAGATAGTGAGACCAACTTCTGTGATGTGCCGGTGCTTCCTTTCTGCTGCACCATTCTGTTGTGGAGTATGTGGACAAGAAGCAATACAGGTTATGCCAGAAGCATCCAAGTACTCTCTGAACTTACCTTTTTTCTAAATCAAAGGCACCATTAGATTGAAACACCTTTATTGTGGAAGACAGTAGATTCTCATTCATTGTTTTAAAATGCTTGAAACAAGTACTACTTTCAGTTTTGTCCTTCATTGGATATATCCAGTGGAATCTGCTGTAGTCATCAATAAACAGAATATAATATCTATAACCTAGAAGAGACAACTGTGGGGCAGGTCCCCATATATCACAATGAATGAGGAATGGTAGTCTTTTACTCTTACCAAGTTGACAAGGTTGGCATATAGAGTCAGACTTAGGAGATAACAAAGAAATGTATTTTGTTTGCTCAAGCTTATGAACAATTTTTTGGGAAGGGTGTCCTAATCTTTGGTGCCAAACAGAAGAAGGGGCAGCTACAGAAACAAAAGCAGTAGGAGTAGTGGGTGACGGTGCTGAAATAGGATAGAGATTGTTGGTTTTCAAACCTTCAGCTAGTATTTGACCAGTGAGAAGGTCTTGAATCTCATAACCCCAAGGGGAGAAAGAGATGGTACAGTTGTGTTCCTCAGTGAACTGACCAACTGATATGAGATTCTTTTGGATGTTGGGAACATAACACACATTGGATAATTGAAAAGTTGATGTTGAGGTATTTAAGACAGAGTCACCTATTAGGGTAATTGGAAGAAAGTGGCCATTACCCACCATAACCTGAGATGAGCCTTTATAGTGTGAGGTGTTTATGAGAATTGATGGATCATTTGTGATGTGATGAGATGCTCCTGAGTCTGGTAGCCATTGAGTGGAAGCAGGAAAACAGGGCATCTCAGTAAAAGATGTTGCATGAACCTGAATGCAGACATTTGCTTGAGAAGGTGGTGGGGCAGATGCAGGTGTTTTGTTTGAAGACTGGCCATAACGAGAAGGAGTGTAACGAAACTTGCACTTGATGGCAGAGTGACCAATCTGCTTACAGATTTGACACTCCATGGAGGAATAGTCAACAAAGGTATAGAGTTGTTTATCACGAAGACCAGATTTAAAAAATGGGGGGGTTCTTTTTGTGAAAAAGGCTGAGGGAGAAGACTGATCTAAAACATCAAGGGTTTCTATGTGCTGACTCTTTAACCACTGTTCATGATTTATAAGGCGAGATTTGAGATCACCAAAGGAAAGACCAGTATCCCTAGTTTGAACAGCAACAATGAAATCGTTATAATCGGATCCTAAACCATTTAAGATATGTATATTTAGATCACTAGCTGGAACAGGTTCATTTATGCCTGCTAAAGAGTCGGTAATGGATTTGATATCCTGAAGATAGTCAGCAACGGATTTAGACCCACGTTTCATGTTAAACAATTGGTTCCTAAGCATGGATTTTCTAGAAGAAAATTGATTTTGAAAGTTAGTAGCAAGGTAAGACCAAACCTCAGACGCAGTAGTACATCCTAGAACATCTGTAGAGATGGTACTTGTGAAAGTTACATTTAAGCAACTGTTGACGAATCGATCCCATTTTAACCATTTGAGATAAGCAGGATTTGGTTTGACAGTGCCATCAACAGGTAGAGTAGCCGGTGGAGCAGGAACAGAACCATCGAGGTAGCCGAACAGATCTATGCTGATGAGGATGGAAGAGATTTGAGATTTCCAAACAAGGTAATTTGTATCATCGAGTTTAATCGAGATGAGGTGAGCAATATTTTTGAAAGGTAAAGTAGTTGTTAGTTCATAGTGAGGTTGGGGATTTGTTGCAGGATCCATGGATAAAATTGTTGTGTAAAATTTTGAGTTGGAAGATTAAAAGTTCTGTAGATATGCGGCGGAAGCAAGAAGAAGGAGATTAGGTATCTTCTGAAGATGGAGGAGAAGAAAAACTAAAGACTAAATCTGGCGTCTGATACCATGAAAGAACAGTGAACTAGGGTTTTACATAGATAAGTTTCTAGTTAAAGAGAAAAGCAAAAGAAACGTCTTTTATATAGGAGTTACACAAAAGGATTACATACATCACAATAACAATCTAAAAGATATATTATGACACCTTAATAACACTCTAATAAATTTATTTGTTTCATACCTTTAGTTTCTCTTTTAGTGCCTTTAGCTTCATCTATAAAATTGTGCTAGGTGTACCTGCAAAACGAAATGATTGTCACCACTCTTCCAATAATTGAAGGAAGTCATTCTCCAAAAATCATATAATTTCAAACCTAAAAGGACTAGGACCCCAAGAAGGATCGAATATATCAAGGAGAAGAGGAATGTGATCATAGGTAGGTCTACACATGACAGGATTAGTTTGTCCATTTGACCAAGTGAACCTAGCACCTTTCAAGGGTAAGTCAAGAAGATTGTGTTGAGATATGAATTTAGAAAATTGTTTCATACTCCTTGTGAGTTTAGTAAAATTCTTCTTCTTATCGTAAGATTTGACAGTGTTGAAGTCACCACCTATACACCAGATCCTAATAGCAGCAAACATTATCAAGCTCCTCCCAGAACTCAACTCTTTCGGTTGGATTATTAGGTCCATACATATTGGTAAGTACCCACTTAAAGTTATCAGTTTTGTTTATGCAAGAGATGGACAGGGTGTAGTCACCAACTAGAGAGTCCGTGACCTCCAAAAAATCTGTATCCCACAAAATCACCATACCACCTGAGCTACCAACCGATTGCTGATAAGTCCACCCAAATTTATTGTGTCCACATATTTGCATAACATCAAAAGTTGTATACTGCATCATCTTGGTCTCTTGAAGAATGATGATGGGATCCCTTTTCATCTGGATGATTTTCTTCACAATTATTCTTCATTTATTAGAGTTTAGAGTCTTTTAGACCTCTAACATTCCAGGATAGAATTTGAAGCTGCAAATTCCTAAATGGGTTTTAACAGAGGTAAATAGACTTTTAGGTACTTGGGAGTCTTTTTGGGCATCAATCTTCTGTATATGCCCAATTATTCCAGGAGATTTCCAATCTCTAAAATCACTCGCAACAGACCGGTTTTAATGCCTCAGATTCAATTGCCAGTGAAAAAAGCTTTAAAGAAAGATTTTGTTGTGAAGTATATTGTGGACATTGAAGGTTTACATAATATCTCCATCCATGAACCAAAATTTAAGTCCTTGCCTTTGATGGGACTTGAAGATTCTTTTATAGTTGATTTAGATGGTGAAGATATATCATGGTGTTCATCCTCAATACGCCCATATACCCACCAGGATTTGAACCACCAGCAACAGAGTTACTAGATGATGCATGCTCTAGATCAGAAACTATCAAAAAAAAAATCTTGTTATTTAGATGTTGTAAAATGATAGAACAGTATCTTACAAAACTGTCACAGACAATATATAAAGGGACTAAAAGGACAGTTATCCTGTAACTAAGAGAGTCAAGTATAAGTCAAAAGAAAAACACCCCTCAAGATGGTAGGAGCTACCATATAGCAAATATCAGCTTGAAACAAAGAACAAAAAGGAAAAGAATAAAGCCTCGCTCTTTTAAAAGATAAAAGAAACTCAACATTCAGTGAGAAGAGCTAGAAGTTGATAGAAAATCTCCAGTAGCAGCTGAAGATCCCAACAGCTCATGCGGAAGAGTAGAGAATATAGGATAGCAAAGTCCTTTTGTGAAAATATCAGTTATTTGTGTTGCAGAAGAAACATGTAACGCCTTCAGAAAGCCATTAGCCACCAGCTCCTTGACCACATGAAATTCAAATTCTACACGCTTGGTCCTAACATGAAATACAGGATTGGTAGTTAAAAAAAATGGCACTGGTATTATGACAAGTCAATAGAACAAGATATTCAGAAACAATGTTCAATTCAGGAAATAAGTAAGAGGGCTATTATATTTCAGAAGCAGCAACAGACAGGTATTTGTATTCTGCTTCAGTAGAAGACCTTGAAAAAATTGGATATAATTTGAAGACCAAGAAATTAAAGAATCACCCAAGAAGATAGCATATCTGAAGTAGACCTTCTGGTATAGGCAACCATCCCAGTCAGGGTTAGTGAAAGCCTTGAAGCAATAACTGTCAACCTTTCTCAATGTAATGCCAGTTCCAATAGTGCCCTTAAGGTATCTTGATATCCTCTTAACAAGATTAAAGTACACATGTTAGGTGAATGCATGAATTGGGAAGCATAGTTTACTTTAGTTAATGTCAGATATTGTAAACCACCCATTAAATTTCTATAACCCTTTGGTATGCCAAGTAGAACACCATTTCTAATTGATGCTCTAGAAGCCTTAACCACTAGTATATCACATGGCTTCCAATTAAGCATACATTAAAGAGTAGTTCTAGAGTGTACTTTTTCTGATATAAATAATGTAAAAAAAACAGAATTCCTAACTGCTTCTATACCCATTAAATAATAAAAATCCCTTAATACCTTCATAGCAAATTGAGAACTTAAATTAAAGAATCCATCAATTCATCATAACTTCCATTGAGAATAATGTCATCAACATACTATAGAAATACTATCATGTGTAGTAAGAATAAACATAGAGTAGTCATAAAAGGATCTGACAAAACCATCAAAAAAGTAAAAAAGTGTTGAATCTTTCAAACCAAGCAATTGTTCAAGTGACAGACATGGTCTGAAAATTCAGGATTGATAAATCCTGGAGGTTGGCACATGTAAAGTCAAAAAAAAACTCTCACAGTTGTAGTTTTAACTACAAGGCAAAAGGTCTCAGTAAATTATACAACATCATGTTGATCATAACCCTTATCTATTAATCTTGACTTATATATGCCCAAAGTACCATCTGATTTCAACTTGATTACATACACCCATTTACATCCTAATATTATCATATAAGGTTCAGGTTTGACTTTCTCCCAAGTTCCATTTTCAACTAAGGCATCATATTCCTTGTGCATTGAAACTACCCATTTGAGATCCTTAATGCAGTTTTGAAACCTTTTGGCTCATATGGTGTGGCCAACAAAGTAGCAAATGCAGATGGAAAAGGATGCTTAACTAAGTGAGAAAAAATTGAAACTTTTCCAATATGATCAGGAAAAACTTTAGGTTTAGAGATATATCTAGGTGATCTAGTAGAAATAATATTAGTGGGGATAGATTCAGAAAAAGATAGCAATTCAGAAATAGGAAAATCAGAATTAGGTGAAATATCAGAATGAGTGAAAAAGAAATTTTGTTCATCAAAAACAACATTTCTAGAGATATGCATTTTCTTTGAAACGGGATTGTAACACTTGTGGCCTTTGTGTAAAGGATTATATCCTACAAAAATACATTTGACATACTTTGGAGATAGTATGTCAGGTCTTGAATGACCAAAAAATAGATAATAAACATAGCCAAAAATTTCAAGAAAAGAATAGTCAGGCAGTTGGTTGAACAAAAATTCATAATGAGACTTTTATTTGAGAATAGGATCATGGTATGTTAATGTTGTAAGTTGTAGTTAAGAATGCATCAAACCGATACCCCTTTAGACAATTAGAATTAAACAACAATGGGTTTCCAATCTCAATGATGTGTCTGTGTTTCCTTTCATCCAGGTTATTCTGTTGAGGTGTTTTTGGACAAGAAACTCTAGTAAGAAATACCATTTGTGTTAAGAAAAACTTTAAATGGACCTTTCACTAGCTAGTTCGGATGCACTATCAACTTGAAATAAGATTATTTTTGTTGAGAATAAATTTTCAGTTAAAACTTTAAAATGTTGAAAACATTAAGAGCATCGTATTTTAGCAACATTGGATGAATCCAATGAAATATGCTAAAATCATCCGCAAATATAATATAATATATATGTCTAGCTAAAGAAAGATCGGAAGCAGGACCCCACACATCACAATGAATAAGTGATAATTGAGAAGTGGCATGAGAGTTGGATAATTGAACTGACAATCTCTTGCTTATAGCTAACTGAAAAGGATGACCAAAGAAGAAGACTTGGCAAAATTCAAGAAGATATGATTATTAGAATGAAGATATTTAACTATTTCATAAGAAGGGCGCCCTAATCTATTGTGCCAAAGGCCAGAGGAAGCAGTTAAAGAAGTGGCAAAAGAATATTTCAAAGATGAAGTTGCACAAGGGAGACGAGAAATTGGGTACAAATTATTGACCATATGGCCCTGAGCCAACGGAGCATCAATATGCAAATCACTTATCTCATACCCAAATTGATCAAATCTAAAAAAAACTCCTAGCATATAGATCATAAGTTGTGCTTTATGTCAGGTACTAGTAGCATATTGTTGGGCCTGAAACTAGCATTAGGTGCTTGTAATTGTGAACTACCAGTAAGAGATATGGACAGTTGCTTACCATTCCCACCAGAGCTTTGTCCTTGCCACCATAAGAAGAAGTATGCTAAAGAAGAGAAGATCATATGTGGCGAAGAACTAGAAATCAAATAACTAGTGTGTTGAAGAAGTATCAACCACTGTTATACTTGAAAAGGCTTGTTGATGAACATCAGCAGTACCGCCCGTGAAGACTCCACCGATATAAAAAGTTATTAATGTTAGCTAGGTCCCCGGTTCCCCAATATATTGACCTGCAATAATACCTACTGTTTCTTCCAATTAAACTCTTCAAAACTTAACAACTGATATAATCCGTTTGGTATGAATAGTTTGTCCGGCTGGACCTGGATGTTCCTATTTGGACATTTTGTTTGGGATACTGGATTTATGTTCTTAATTTCCTGGTGTGGATATTGGTAGGAATTGATTGAAACTTTAGCATGGGCTCATGAACGCACACCTTTGGCTAATTTAATTCGGTGGAGAGATAAACCAGTGGCTCTTTCCATTGTGCAAGCAAGATTGGTTGGATTAGCTAACTTTTTTGTAGGTTATATATTTGCTTATGCGGCTTTCTTGATTGCCTCTACATCGGGCAAATTCGGTTAATTCTTTTTTTTTTTGAATGTCATGTATCAGCGACAATTAATTTTATGTTTTGATGGAGAAAGAGGCTCACCTTCTTAATATTTTTACATCTAGGATCCGACTTGTATCATTGATAATAATATGAACTGAACCATTATGGCAAGGCAGAGTTTGATTCAGAGGGAGAAGAAAAGGTAAAAGTTACAGAAATATCATTTGATTCGACAATCCTTAAACAAAGAACTAAGCAAAGTTCCATCATTGAGTGAAAAATGAGAAATTTATAGAAAATTACAATCCCCACCACGTAATATTGCACCTACACATCTTTGTCGACGTTGTTTTTCGACCGGAAAATCAAGAGCTAACTATCGATATTTTGGTTATCCGGGCACATACTTCGTGAAATGGTTCATGCGTGTTTGTTGTCGGGGGTAACAAGATCGAGTTGGTAAGGATCAAAACATTCCTTCATGTTTCTATGGATCTCTATGATTGATGATCATAGAGGGCCCCTTTACCGTTCTGTATAATGGTTTATTCTATTTGTATAGATATGGTAGAGGGGCACATCCAACCCTTGTTTGTCTATTAGTCCCCAGCTATTTGCGTCCGCGCAGGGTAGAGCAGCTTGGTAGCTCGCAAGGCTCATAACCTTGCCCTTTTTTCCTCTGGGATAGGAGGAAAAGAAGGGTGAAGATAGAACCACTACACTATCGTGATCAACTATACCCAAGCATTTATCTTATTACATTACTTCCGCTTAGGCGGATAGTTGGAATCGAACCCGCGCTTCTCCTTGGCAAAGAGAAATTTTATCATTCAACCATATCCGCATTTTTTTCGTTCCTGATATACATGTATATGTGTGCATAACATGTATATTTTATATCATGTCTGGATCATATTTGTGTATGACGGTTATAATTATTATGTTAGAATATTAATATATTAATTATATTAGAATTTAATGTAGAATTCAATTCTTTTTTCAGTCAAGATGTTTGACTTTGAACCCTCCCCCAGTTTTTTTGAGATTTATCTTTTATTGTATTGAATTTGAATGTGCCTCACAACTCGAAGGGGTTCGAGAGAGGGGTCATTTTTTTATCGCATAACAGAATATGATACGATGGGATACAATGCAATAGAAAGAAAGACAGGGAACGGGTTACCTACTTCTAACGGTCAACGCGAGCCCTTTTATTTCATTCTGAATTCTTACATTCAGAATGAATAAAATTTCCCCAGGTAGGATTCGAACCTACGACCAATCAGTTAACAACCGACCGCTCTACCACTGAGCTACTGAGGAACAACGGGAAATTCGAGCTCATAGAGTTCCATTCCCATTCTCAACTCATGACTAAAATGAGCCCGAAGCTTCCTTCGTAACTCCCGGAACTTCTTCGTAGTAGCTTCGTTCCATGCCTCATTTCATAGGGAACCTCAAAGTTTCTCTATTTTATTATATTCCATCCATATCTCAATTTCATTCATTTAATATCTTTTTGGTGTCATTGACATAAGAGATGTCGTTTCTAGTCTATCTGTTTCTATTTCCATATATGGAAAGTTAAGAAATTATCATATAATAATCGAGAAATCGCAATAGAAAAGAACAAAAAGGGTTTGTGATGATTTTGAAATATTTTCTACTGGGTAATCTATTATCCTTATGCATGAACATAATAAATTCGGTCGTTGTGGTCGGACTCTATTATGGATTTCTGACCATATTTTCCATAGGGCCCTCTTATCTCTTCCTTCTTTGAGCTCGGGTTATGGAAGAAGGAACCGAGAAGGAGGTATCAGCAACAACGGGTTTTATTATTGGACAGCTCATGATGTTCATATTGATCTATTATGCGCCTCTTCATCTAGCATTGGGTAGACCTCATACAATAATTGTCCTAGTTCTACCGTATCTTTTGTTTCATTTCTTCTGGAACAACCAAAAAAACGTTTTTGATATGGATCTATTACCAGAAACTCAATGTGTAATCTCAGCATTCAATGTGTATTCCTGAATAATCTCATTTTTCAATTATTCAACCATTTTATTTGACCAGTTCAATGTTAGCCAAATTAGTCAACATTTATATGTTTCGATGCAACAACAAGATGTTATTTGTAACAAGTAGTTTTGTTGGTTGGTTAGTTGGTCACATTTTATCATGAAATGGTTTCGATTGGTATTATTCTGGATATGGAAAAATCATTCTATTAGATCGAATAAGTACCTTGTGTCAGAATTGAGAAATTTTATGGCTCGAATCTTTAGTATTCTCTTATTTATCACCTGCTCTACTATTTAGGCAGAATATTATCGCCTATTGTCACTAAGAAGCTAAAAGAAATCGCCGAAACGGAAGAAAAGGGGAAAAGTGAGGGAGAAACAGATGTAGAAATCGAAATAATTTCTGAAACGAAGGGGACTAAATAGGAACAAGAAGGATTCATCGAAGAAGACCCTTCCCTTTCCTTTGTTCGGAAGAAAATTCGAAGTTAGAAATACTTAAACTTAAAGAAGATAAAGACCTCCTCTATCATAAATTGTTGTAAATTAATATTAAAAAAAAAATAATAGAATAATAGATAAGAAGATATTGTTCCGCCCCCTACATTTTTGATCCCCTTTCCTACAAATAAACTTGTAATACCAACTCCATTTGTAATTCCATCAATTACTCGTCTATCAAAAAACTGAGTGAATCCAACCAGTCTTCTTATACCGGTATTTAAGATTGGTGCATAAAAACGATCTATGTAACCACGATTATATGACCAACTATATATCACATTGACTATTTTATCCCAAAGGCCTCTTTTAGGACCCATTTTTACAAATGAATTAATTAAGTCCAAATTCTGTAAAATGAATAAACAGGCCTATATAAAAAGAACGCAATAAAGATTCCTAAATAAGCTATACTGACCGACAAAATTGTATTTTTAAGAAATTCATACCAATCCACGGAATGCTCGAATTTGAATGTAAAAGGTTTATATATGGAGTTAACATTTTTGATAATATATTCAAATTCATTCCTCTATAATTAAAAGGAATTCTGATAAACCCAACACACAAAGTAACGAATCCTAATATAAGAAGAGGAAAAAACATAGTATTTTTCGATTCATAAGGATATGGATTATTTTCTTTATTTCTAAAATGAGTAAATGTAATAAGGGGTTGTGTTCCTTTTTTTACATTCCTATCAATTGAATATGCTTTCTTCGTAAAAAAAAAGGATTCTTTGCTCTTTTTTTTACTGTTGATAAAAAAAGATTCTTGTTGATTACTTTTTGTCCTTTTTTACCCCGGATGGATATTGACTAAAACAAGCTTTTCTTTTAGCTCTGAAATTTTGAGAATAGACGTTTAAATGCCCCGCAAAAGTAAGTAAATACATCTGAACCATATAAAATGCAGTTAATCCAGTTGTGAAATATTATCGCAAAAATAGGTGAATATACCCAATTATCGCTAAGAATTTCATCTTTTGACCAAAAGCAAGAAAGGGACGGAATACCACAAAGAGAAAGTGTACCTATCAAAAACGCATATTTTGTAATTGGCATATACTGTTAAACCACTCATAAGAGCCATATTTTGACTTTGATTTGGAGAATATCCAACAATACTTTCCATACGATGAATAATGGATCCGGAGCCTAAAAATAATAATGATTTTGAATAGGAACCTGTGATCAAATTAAATAAAGCAGCTCGATATGATCCCATACCTAAAGCTAACATAATATAACCTAACTGCGATATTGTCAAATACGCTAAACTTCTTTTAGTTCTCTTTGGTTAAGATCCAAAGTGTCTCCTAAAAGTATGGTTGTAATACATGTCAAAGAAATAAGATCCATTATGTAAGGTAGCAGCGTGTATAAGAGTTGAAATAGGGGTAGGCCCCTCCATGGCATCAGGTAACCATACATGAAGGGGGAATTGTGCGGATTTAGCAACTGCACCAGGGAATAATAGGGCGGCACACAGAATAAGAAATAAAGAATTTAAACCATTATTCTCAATCAAATTAGTGACTATTTTAAACAAATCTCGAAATTCGAAACTACTCGTTATCCAATAAATACCTAAGATTCCTAATAATAAACCAAAATCCCCTACCAGATTAGTTAAAAACGCTTTTTGACAAGCATTTGCTGCAATTAGTCGTATGAGCCAAAAACCTATTAATAGATACGAGCAAATTCCAATTAACTCCCAAGAAAAATTGTATTAAATTTGAACTAGTAACTAATCCCAACATGGAAGTATTGGAAAAACTCATATAAGCAAAAAAATCTCAAATATCCTTCATCATGAAACGTATAATTATCACTATAAATAAAAACTATAATTCCAACAGTAGTGATTAATATTAACATAATAGAAGTAAGTGGATCGATCAAGTCGCCAAACTCTAAAGAAAAATCATTATTTATGGTCCAAGACCATAAATATTGATAGATGGAGCTACCATTCATTTGTTGAATAGACAGATCGATTGAAAAAAGCATAACTTTACTTAGTAATAAAACACTAAGAAAAGCCCAGCTGAGGTTTTTTATTGTCGTTAGAACAAGGAGAAGCCCCACCCCTATTGCTATAGGAACTGTAAGTGGAATGAAAGGTATGATCCATGCATATTGATATGTATGTTCCATAATAAAATCAAACTTTTTTTTCAATTCACCAGCTCTGATATATTTCGGAAGGAGCAATAAAATAAAGAAAAGAAAGAACTAAAATAGAATTTTGGATTCTTAAATCTTTCTAATTCTTTCCCAAAAAAAAAAAACTCAGAAGTTACAAGCGGTCAAAAGATCAAGTTGTTTTTGAAAATGTACCACTTAGTGGTTAACTAGGATATTTATGACAATACATAATCATAATATGAAATTTTAATTTTTTATTATTATAATAATCCATATTCATTGATCAAGGAAAAACAATTAAGTAATTTAATTATAGTAAAAAAAGTACTTTATTATGATATGTAATATCCATCAATAACTTTACTGAGCATAGGATTTATCAAAAACTTGAACCCCCAAAAAGACCTTGTGATTCTAGTTAGTATATTTGAAAGACTTTACTAATTATTCTCGAGTAGCTTCTATCCCACCAAAACAACAGATACTTCTAAAAAACTCTACGATATTCGGCATTTTGATACCCACTTTGCGTAGAATTAAAAAAATGACTTAGTTAAATGGATTTTTCTCAAGTGTTTATTATATTAACAGATTCACTATCAGTCTCATTCTTATTTTCCAATTTTAAAATTTTCATTTAATTAAGTATTGTACTCTATTGATGAATTGATAGAAAAAAAGGTTACAGTATTGTTCTCTTCAATTAAGGTAAGCATTTTCCAATTTTTCTCTTTTTTATTAAATGAAATAGAATACGATGAGTCTTAGCGCTTTTTTTATGACGGTGACATAGATATAGATTGGAACGAAGATTAGTATATAAAGATGCTTCTTTTTTTGGATAATGTACGTAATAATAATGGAATGAAGTATTCCGAAAATAAAGAATAAATTAAGATATCCAATTTTTCTCCAGAAAATCTCTATGGGACTCACACGTATCCATATTGTATATTATCAAGAAAGTATGATCTAGGGAACAAATATAGAGCTAAAGAAAAAAGAATGGCGCATTTTGAACAATACATGTCTTTCACATCCAACTAAAATAATGAGTAACCTCTTTATTTAAAAATGGTCGTTCCAAAGAAACGTACTTCTATACCAAAAAAGTGTATTCGTAAAAATATTGGAAAAGAAAAGGATATTTGGTTGCGCTAAAAGCTTTTTCCTTAGAAAAATCTCTTTCTACCGAGAATTCAAAAAGTTTTTTTATGCAACAAACAAATAAACAAGTCTTGGAATAATCTAAATCAATATATGCCTCGATGAATTTGTTAATATAATTGATAAGATGAACGACTCCTATTAACTCATATTTTTAACTGATAAATATGAGGCAGCACTATCAGTTGTCGTATTTAGGATAGGAAGCCTTTCATTTCCTAAATAAAAAACAAGGGTACTATGATTTTTTGGTCAAACGAAAAAACATAATACTTGATAGAAAATTTCACTTTTCTTTTGAGGGTTTTCTTATTAATAACTATGGATACAATAGATTCTAAGAAACTAAAAGAAACCGCTGAAACGGAAGAAATGGGGGAAAGTGAGGGAGAAACTGATGTAGAAATCGAAATAGTTTCTGAAATGTTAAAATGGTGGGGTTACTATTCTCCTTTTTGTAGTGACGACTCTTGTATATGATCCTAAGAAATGGAATTTTTTCCATTTTCCGAGGTCTCAACGGGTGTGGAAACACATAAGAACTCTTGAATGGAAATTGAAAAAAGATGTAGCTCCAGTTCCTTCGAAAACGATAAGATCTTTGGCGCAAGAACGCAAGAAGAAGGGGTTGATCCCTATCATCTTGGCTTGTTTCTGCTTCCTCTCTTTTTTTAGTCCGAGTAATAAATGCCCAAGTTTCCTTGGGGTCCCAATTCCAAGATGACCCTCACGCCTCATTAGCTCACACTGCTCCTAAAAGAATACCAATCGTTAAAAAGATAAACCCTAGACTAATGACATGATAACTCCAACGATCCAATTGCTGAATCAATTGATAATAGATTACCCAGTAGAAAAGATTTCAAAATCATCACAAACCCCCCTTTTTTCTTTTCTATTGTAATTTCTCGGAGATGTTTTTTATTTGCATTCACGCCTTTTGGAAAGAGCCGCTAAATTAAGTACTCTTTTAGGTGAAGGAAGTATGACTACTTTACCAATAGTAGAGACTCAATATAGGGATGTTTCGGCTTATATCCCTACCAACATAATTTCCAGAAGTGGATTTTACGAAGAGAAAATGGATTATGGGAGTGTGTGACTTGATCTATTGATTGGTCCGTACAGATATATGGTTTTATCCGCCACATTGGAATTGACAAACAAATATGTCTCTGTTCCAACCACTGCACAAGCCCCATACATAAGATGGGTTGGTTCCCTTGAGAAGAATTTTTTCTATGATCAGAGACGAATCATATCATGCATCACCAGGCTCCATAAGATCCAATAGAATAAGTGATGTGATATAATCCAGCTTATGTTCTATCTTACAATACCGTTATAGACAGTATATAAGGGAATTAAAAGATAATTATCATGTAACTAATAGAGTTAAGTATAAAGCCAAATTCAAAGCCTTGATTATACTTAATATTTACATGATTGACTAAATTCATAATTTAAGCAATGGATGATGCATACCAGCTCCCTAATTCCAGCACTAAATCCAAGTTTTAAAAAACGATTTGCCTCGTCTATAATTAAAACCTTAAGATCTTCCAACCCCACATTCATTGAATTTTGCAAAAGATCTATCATACACCCTAAAGTGGCCGATACTATATCCGGCATTGACCTAAACTCAAGGCTCCTTATTGCACCTGAAAGAACAGGAAATCATGGTATAAATTAATTATCACGTAAACATTGCATATTTTTAAAAGCGTTGTATTTTATTTGTCGCTATAACGGGTGCTAGCCCCTCTAATCCTTCGGGTTTTAATCGACTTGACAGGTTAAGTCACGGGGTTGAGAAGATAGCGTCCTCTAGCAAGGTGCGGGACATCATCCCTTTTTACAACTGTATTTTGTTTTTTTGATTGAATCAAGGGGTACAAACCTTGAATTCAGTTATGTTATTAAAGTGCTTCATTATATCTTGAAGGCATTATTTTATATACCCATTTGTATACGTCAATAAGTTGGGAAGGGTCAGAATAATTATCTAAAAGAACCTTAATCGAGCCTTGAAGCTGGAAGTACAACAACCCTATTTTATGTTTCATCCTTTCTTTAGACTAATTTTCCAACATTACGCACAAAAGCAACATACTAGTTTGGCCCAACACATAATGAAAATATAGCATGATAAATTAAAAATACGATTACAAATTTGCAGTGCCTAAAAAACTAACATCATATTGTTATTTTTTTAAAATCTAACTCGTCTGAGTCTACTGAAATCACCTGATCCATCTGGATCTGACTCAATGTGTTTGAAACCCGACTGAACTGATTTAAAAATATGCGAGTCAGTGGCTTGGTCCTATGAGTCATATGGGCATTTTGTTTCGTGGTTCAAACGAATCCGAGTCAAGGATTATATCTAAATTAGGTAATGAGTCAGATATGACTCAAACTAAAAAACAAACGATCTGATATCTAACTCGTGTCGAATCAGATGTAGATGCCGAATCAGCAAAAATATAAACATGTTGTAATTGTACTATTTCCTACTTCAGCTAAAATTGAAATTTATTCGGCAGATTGAGTAATGAACATGAAAGACTTAAAAATTAAACGAGGACAATAAAGGTAGATCAAAAATAATAGTTGTTTAAATATAGACCAAGACTTTGTTTCTAGAAATTTTTTTCAAATAAGACCCACATATTCACAATCTCAAATCAAAAGATGGTGGGAGGCACCACATCGGCACCTAGGATGAACTATCCATTTTGGTCTACCTCCATCATTTCGGCCAGCATATCAGAAGCCTTATCGTATTGGTTGGTACATACATAAGGCCATGATGTTGTTGTAGGTGAGAGAACAGGTGGGAAAACCCTTCTCCTTCATCCATTTGAAATTGGACGGCGATATATTGATCAAGCACTCTCTCACATAACAGTTATGGAAAAATCGTTCTACTAGTAAGAATAAGTAATGCAGAATACCTTCGCCTTTTATCACTAAGAAACTAAGAGAAGCAAACCAAACCGCCAAAACAGAGGAAAGAGGGGAAAGTGAGGAAGAAACAAATGTAGAATAGAAACAATTCCGAAACGATGTAGTGCTCCGTGCATGAGTCTGAATGGTTTCTCTTGGTCTCCCATATTATTGAAGTAACTTTCGGAATCTATGCACCCTACCAATTAGATGCAACTGCACAGCGTGGTTGCCTGGGGTAAAATTACAAACACCAACAATCAACCATCACTCGGCCAACTCGTGCTTGACCACAATTCACAAAAATAGGTGAAGTTTGTATCACAAAATTCACTGTAAACATCAACTCCTTGTTAACTCTATGAACTACCATTTATAGCAATAGGTCTAAACTTCCTTCAATTATTAACATCAGTTATCTTTAAAAGCCTAACTAGTTATATTCCAAAACAGACATTCAAGACCATATGAACATGCGCATATGTTAGAAATGTTCTCCGATAATTTCAGAACGAAAATCACAAATAAAGTAGAAAATGCTTCAGAGCTCAGGTTTCCCTGGATTATGATCAATGAGGATGTAATATGGCTCATTAGGTATTATCTAATGGACTAAAATCCCCCAATGAACATCTCACCGTTTGGCTTTAAATTATCTTGAGCTCTAATATCTTTTTAGTTTCTTCATCTCCTTCAAATCCTTCAGATTTCTTGGTCTCAAGAAGCTCATCTACCTCTTTTCCTTCTCTGACATTAGGCTTAATCAAAGCATGATACATTTTTCTATCCATAGGGATCACATTCTTTAACAAACCAACAAAATTTTCAACCTCTTCGACCCGACAAGTATCACCTAACCAACTCAATATAGCTGTAATCGTTATAGGACTAGGTTTCCAAGCATTATGCCTACCAACACAAAGTTTCATGGCCGACTGCATGAATTCCAAAGCCTTTCTCCATCTCATTCTTATGCACATACCCCAAGGAAATTATCATCCAACTGTGGGGAGATGGAGTCTTCCCTTTCTTTACTAAGTCATCAAGCAATTCCCAGGCCTTATCAACCAAACCTCTTTCACAATAACCAATGAGAACTGTATTGGGTACACGAAAATCAGAACCAGTTGTAGAAGTTTCCCACCCCTTCAATAACTTCTCTGCTTCTTCGAAGCCACCTAGCTTCACCCACGAATACAGCATGGTAATATAGTCTATTTTAATAGAAATTTTACAACATTCCTTCTTAAGGTCCA
This sequence comes from Papaver californicum, assembly GCA_023531435.1. Taxonomy (NCBI): domain Eukaryota; kingdom Viridiplantae; phylum Streptophyta; class Magnoliopsida; order Ranunculales; family Papaveraceae; genus Papaver; species Papaver californicum. The sequence goes on from JAJJMC010022576.1 coordinate 297,677, forward strand.
TAGCCGAAGCATCTCAGATTTATTGCTAAGACTTGCATAAAGTTTAATGAGATTGTTGTATCCAAGAGCGTCTTTTTTCTCTAGTTTCTCCTCTGCTTTCTTCAGGCAGGCAAGAGCTTTTTCGTTGTTGCCTGCTTTAATGTGCGAATTGGCAACCATTGCGTAAGTATTCCACTCCACGACCATCTTGGGCTGCTGTTCCATTTCTTGAAGAACCTTCTCCATTCCATCCACATCAGATCTTTCTAAATACGAGGTTAGGCACATCGAATAGTTGACTTTGTCGGGCAAGACCCAATTCTCCTTCATTTCGGCCAACGCTTCTGGAACCATATCGTATTGGTTGGTATTCTTATATAGGGCCATGATGTTATTGTAGGTGAGAGAAGATATGGGCAAACCCATCTCCTTCATCTCCTTGAAATGGGACAGTGATTTATCGGTCAAGCACTCTCTCACATAACAGTGAAGTATGCCCCATGGGTCTGAATGGTTTTCTCTTTGTCTGACAAATTATTAAAGTAGCTTTCAGCAGAGTCTACTCCACTTACCCTACTAATAAGGTCCAACTGCACAGCGTGGTTGCTTGGCGTAAATTTGCATACACCGGCATTATCCATCCACTCTGAAACCTAATTCGACATTCAGGGATTAAATGAAAAATAAAAGAGACAGTAAACCAAGAAAATTAAGAGTATAGCTGAAATTAACTGAACCATGTTTTAATAATATCATTACTCAAAGGGACTTTGGCATTTTGGACATACACAGCCTATTTGACGAATGATAGTTCTCAGCGGAATATGTATGCAAACTATACATCAATGTACTGGTAATAGTAACATAGAGAGTGTTTTACTATAAACATTCATCTAATTGATAAAAACTGGATCATTGCAGTATTACAGGATGACCACATTATTAGTATTGAACAAATGTGCCCTAATTTGTAAAATTTGTGTTTGACTTGCAGATTAGATGAAACCTCTAAAAGCATGATTCATTATTCTAAGAAAGAAAATCAAATGAGATAGAGATAGAAAGAACCTCAAGAGCTTGTGAGTATCTCTGACGCGACCTGAGATCACGAATGATATTGAAAAAGACTCCAGCTTTTACTTGCTTTCCAGTCCACTTCTCAAGTTCAGGAAGCACACTTGGTCAAGTTTATGATACTTGAATATACTTGATTGTGGTTGTTATTAGCAATAATACCACCAGACGGTGACCTAATTCCATATACTTGATGATAACATTTAATGTTGAACTTCAATCGATTCATTATTGAAAATAAACTTGAACTCATTTTATTATATTTTTTGAGTTTCTTCTAGGGTTTTGAAAGTTTGGAAAGGAAATTGAATTGTAGACTTGTTCTGATTAAGACGAACAAAAGCCCTGGAACGAGAAATTAGGAGGGTTTAACGAAGAAAAGGGTTCATAAAAATACTTGAAGGCGTACCCTAGACTTTAAGGGCGGGCGATCGTACCGTTTTCCAGGAGGGATTAGACCATTCTGTTCTGGATGTTAGTTACACGCAAATAAAGTATATGGGCATGCCCCAAATGATAAGGGGTTGTTATTTTTTTCTGACTTAACTGAATCGTCTGGATTTAATTTTGATTTGTCTGAATCTGACTTATTACATTGGAATCCGACATTTTATAAAATAGTAGAGTTACAAAACCTTTCTGACTCAAATGGCTCTGAGACAGACCTCGAGTCAAACATCATAAAAAATATAAAAACAACGATCTGACATCTGATTTACCCTCATTCAAATTCAGATTGCGAATCCGACCCAAAAAAACATGGTGAGTCAAAACATCTACATACTCTAATCACTCTATTGACCACAGTTCAGTCACAGTGTCACACCACTATTAGCAATCGGAACGATAGCATCATCACAACTCAGGACCTCAACAACGTATTTGGCTACTGTTATAAGGACTCCTTTGTAGATCTAATAATAGCATATATGGATGTCACTCCAGAAATTGCTTTTTGATTTCTGAAAGCAGAAAAGTCAGAAGTTAATTTGAATACAAAGTTAACTTTCTGTGAAGCAAAAACATTTTGCTTCTGACTTCTGCTTCTGGAGAAGCAGACACTTTTGCTATCCAAACAGGCTATTAGACGTACTTCCAATGCAAGGGTGATTAGACGTACTTCCAATTTGATCTTTAGGCTTGTACTCATATCGCATGATAACTGTTTCTGAACATATCTATTATAGTCAAATATATATATATGAGAATTTCTACCCGAACGGAGGTAGACGGTTCAATTGATCATGACGTATAGAAAATGTATGTGAAGGTCTGAGATTCAACTTGGTTAACAATGTGTGTTCGGATCCATCAATTTTGATGGAAAACGTCTAGTAATCTTACGGTGCCTGAGGCGTCTAAGTTTTCAAATTTTAGCACAATTCATTTTGTGTATTATCGAAAACTCCATTTTACTTCTAGCTCATAAGTTATTTTTACAGGGGGTAGTCAAATGAGATTTATATAGACATTCATAGATTTTTATTTTTAGTGACTCCCGGAGACTCTCTGGAAATATAGAGATTTCCAGTGATTTTAAAAGAGAATTGTAGAGACTCTGCGATTTGTAGATACAAAACTAATGGATTTTTAGAGAGTCTTTGTGATTTGTAGAGATAAAAAAATATAAAATATTTGATTTAATGATCAATATCTTTATGCTTAGAAAATGTATTAAATTTCAATTTTTTTTCGATTGACAGATTTGATAGAGACTTAAGATGGAGAAATGGCGTGAAAATTGTTCCAGTTCATTGCAACAGCTCGAACAACTTTGAAGTTACTCCACAAGCATTAGAAGATGCATACAAAGAAGCTGCATCACTGAACCTAAAAGTTAGAGGACTTCTGATCACAAACCCATCAAATCCATTAGGTGTAGCAATGAAACGTACAGTGCTCGAAGAGAAACTCGACTTCGTTACACGTAAAAACATTCATCTCGTGTCCGATGAAATATACTCAGGGTCAGTTTTTTCTTCGACAGAATTCGTAAGCGTTGCAGAAATACTAGAAGCACGAAACTTCAAAGACGCGTAAAGGGTTCATATTGTTTATAGTTTATCAAAAGATTTAGGGTTATCGGGGTTTAGAGTTGGAACTATTTATTCATACAATGATAAAGTTGTGACAACTGCAAGAAGAATGTCAAGTTTTAGCTTAGTGTCATCGCAAACACAAAATCATTTAGCTTCAATACTATCGGACACCAAATTTACCGAAAAATATATTAAGACTAACAGAGAAAGATTGAGGAAAAGATATGGTTTGATTATTGATGGACTAAGAAAAGATGGAATTGAGTGTTTAGAAGGAAATGTTGGATTATTTTGTTGGATGAATTTAAGTCTATTTTTGAAGGATGCAACAAAAGGAAGTGAGTTGATACTTTGGAATTCAATGGTGAATGAAGTGAAATTGAATATATCACCTGGCTCATCGTGTCATTGCGATGAACCTGGTTGGTTTAGGGTCTGCTTTGCTAATATGAGTGAAGAAACATTACAAATAGCATTGAAGAAAATTTATGACTTCATGGAAATTTATTAAAGAAACACGAAGAATTAGAGCAAGACATAATTTATTCACATAGTAATAGTATTATTTTTGTATTGTACTGATTCTCTAATGGGATAATCATCTTTAAATATTGTAGATATTTTTTTTGTAATATTCATTTTTCAATAAATATGTTAATTAATTTTATTTATTTATTTTTCTTATTATTTTTGGAAAATATTTACGGGTTATTTTATTTTTGGATCCGGTTAAAATGATCATTAATAGGGTCGTGAAATGTCGAATACCATATTCAGGACCTAGTCAAATGAATAAACATTCAGTTGACCATTAAGTAATTATTTTAATTTTTTATTATTTCTTAAATTTATTTTTAAAATTTTCAAATAGAATTAGAAAATTCTTCTAATTTTTACTTGAATTTTATTTTATTTAACTTTAAAAATAGAAGTGTTTTTTGAATTAGAAATCTTTTAATTTTATTAAAAAAAACCTTTTATATTTTAAAATTAAATGTAAATTGATCATCCGATAAGGCTGAGGAATAAAGACCTTTGGATTATATCTGTTTTATCCAAATTTTCAAGTCTCTCAAAATATCACCTATAAGGGAGAGATTTTGCTCATGCCTATTTTCATCAAAAAAGTCTTCCAAAATCCCAATAAGTAACAAATCAATGATTTTAAAGTCTTAATCCAATAACAAGAGTGAGTGACTTTTAACAAATCTTAATCCAATAACAAGAGGGTTTGGGAGAATTTAAAAGACTTGGAAAAAGTCTCTATCCAATAACAAAAGAGTTTGGGAGACTTTCTGAAAATCTCAATTGACTAACAACATATTTGAGAATTCTCTACAAGTCTTTATATTTATAAATCACAATTGACTACCCCGTTAGTGTAATATTTTCTTTAAAAATTATGTTCAAGTTGTTGATCTCACTTGGTTAGTAAGAATTTAGATGTTTATTCATCATACTATTGTTTCCTTTAATCAAAGAGACGACCAACATGATCCATGGCCATGGAGAACATAATCCAGTGTTCTATTTTAAGAGGGCCGACATAAAGCAATCATGATAGGCACCATTTGCACGCGACTTGCTCGCTTGCTTAGTTTATGACTTTGATAGTGACTTTGATGAAGTAAAAGTGAGTTTTATCTATTTAATCTCATCAAAGGTAAAATACTTTTTAATAAATAGTTAGTACATTTGTTTAGTGTCTTATCAGCAAAATTTTCCTCGCCACAGATTATACATATAAAAAAAACCATGTTTACCGCCCTAAACTATTAAATATTACATTATAAGAAAAAGAACGAAACAAATCATGTAGCGATTGAAACCTGCACAGAGAAATTGGTGGGGGCTTTTGTTCCCAGCATAAATAACAGTTGAAGTTTTAGAAACCTGTGCATCCTGCTGAATCTGTAGGAATCGCTTAGGCAAACCGAACTCACTAAACTTGACACATAAGCTCTACTTTCGCTTGTACCTGCAAGTGACATTGGAAATGAACAATTAATAAGTGGTTGCTATTCAAGTTATCAGCTTAAGGGGAAGATGCCAAATTCTTTCTTTAGTTTGGGATTTTACTACTAGGCCAACTAGTCAAGGTTACCACTGCACAAATTCCTCTATTGGCTGGATATTATTTTAATATAAACATCTAAAGTGACTTCAAGTGTATTGCTAACTCAGCTCAATGAGCATATGCTATCTTACTCTTGGAAGTAAACCCTGCTGACAAATAAACATAGCATAGAGAATTGAGAAATGCATGTGAATAAGGCTTATTAATTCATACCGTGATTTGCTCTTAAAGGATTTGGTATTTTTCTTCATCACACCCTGTGTGCTTTTCTTCTGCTTCTTGTCGTGCATGTCACTCTGGAATAATTCTTTCATCTCTTCTGGCTTTAATTGAGTTCTCTGAGAAGCGCGTTTAGGAGTCTTCTTTTCAACCTTTTTCACAAATTTGCCTGCAGCTTGCGCCTTATTTACGGCTTTCACTGCTTTTGCTGATCGTTTAGCCACGTCCACAAGTAATTTTCCTTCCTTTTCGTTCTTACTATTTCCTCTTCCCTGTAGGTAGACATTCACATTCTTGTTGTTGTTGTAATTATTTACGGTCCATAACTTCACCAACTGATATAACATACACAGAACATATATAATAGGAAAGAAAAAAATGTGCAAAGATACAAACCTGCTTCTGCTCGGCCTCTTGATCCTCCAACATCTCACGATTAGCTTCCAGTCGTCTACGCTTCTTTCGTGGCATATTTTTCTGCTCAGCAAGAAACAGCAAATAAGACACCCACATCACAGGCACTAGTAGGATTGAACCAGACAGTAGACCCGAAGGATAGAAGAGAACAAATCAGAAGTACCTCGCGCTCGCGCTTTCTCTTTTCCTTCATTTTGAGATCTTCTGCCTCCTGAGCACTAATTACCTCCTTTGATGGACCTTGCTCGTTGTTCATAGCAGCCTTCAATTTATCATCACAAAAGATAAAAAAATCATCAAAATGCTCATTATTGGTTCAAGCATGGTTGTATCAGTGGCATTTCCTACCACTTGACACGCCTGGACCAGAGTATGGTACCAGTTAGTAGTTAGTACCCTATATTTTTTTGGAAACAAGCATGCGATGGACTTAGACACTTAATGTGTCATACTTAAGGAATGAGAATTACAATCTATCCGCAAATTCAGTTTAGAGATTACTACTAGTAATCTCAATAAAAACATGATTAATAGATGCAATACTTCAAATTATAAGATGCCCGAGTTGCAAACAATTCATTTAGGGCAATCAGTGCACAAACATGAAAGCAAATAACTCGTTGCTATATACAAGTTACCTTTGCTGCCCGGGCTGCAAGTATTTTCTCCCTTTCTGTAGAAAACCAGGTTTTTTTAGGGCGTGAATATATTTCATCCCTATGTTTAATAATATTTTCTGCCTGTAAATGCCAAAGCTTAATATTAGAAACTAAAGCTAACGAAAATCAGTAAACTATCTAACACAAGTATTTGCAAATCATGGTTATCTAACAGAAATCACTTTGTTTATCTAACTAACAAAGCATCTTCGTCTGCAAGGTAGAATCTGACACAGAAATTAATAGATTTCACTTTCCCAACACAAAATTCTAAGAAAGAACATGTGATCGGGGGAGAATTCACACCTTTGTTGCTTCCATTTCAGCTTTTCTTATGGCTCGCTCTTCCCTGCATGAAATTTTTATTTGAGTAAGATGCATGAAGACATTTAGGTTGAAGATCTTCAAAATGATGAGTGCAAACCTTTCTTCCTGAAGCACCTCCGAAACTTGGTCTTCTAGTTGCTCAATTGTTTGGCACCACTTGGATATTGATTGTTCTGCAACTATTCTACTCCTCAACTTTGAACCAGCTCTCTTAGCCTAATACAAATATTTACTCTTAATCATATATGCTTCAAAAATGATAAAGCATTTCCTATATTTTTTTAAAGATACTACTTTTCACCCTAGGATATTTGATACCAATTGGAAGAAGTTAATCGCTTACAATGGCTCTCAAGATAGACCTATCATTATCAGTGACAAATGTAACAGCATATCCTGCTCTTCCAGCTCTAGCTGTACGACCAACTCGATGAACATAGCTGCATGAAAAATCAATCAAATAATACAAAGTAATGTCAGAACGTATATAAGTACTATTTTATTTGAGAACCAAGTAAAGCAGATACCAAACAATAGAATAACAAATACTAATTGTGATAAATCAAAACCATGATCAATTGATCATGACAAAATGTGCTGACTGGCGGCTGCATGAATGCAGAAAAGAGGAACCAGAATTAACACCCCAAAAACAGAAAGTGGAGACATCATATAAAAGGTAAGAGCGGTGATTATAAATTGAGCAATCAAAATTTGTTGATCCTATTCATTCGAAATGTAACATGGCGAGCTTGAGGCCAACTGTTATCATGTACTAGGGAAACCATCAAGAACCAAAGTGAAGGCCATGCCTACCTAGTAAGGTCACGAGGGCATGCAAAGTTTATAACTGTTTTAACACCAATAATGTCAAGTCCCTACAAAATCACCAAAAAGCAGGTGTTAGAACAGAAGTGGCCTAGTCCTACTTCACAAAACAAAATAAGGATAGAAGACTGCAGAAGAAGCTGAAGGGATGGACTCAAATGAGGAAGAATTTAACTTACACGAGCTGCAACATCAGTTGCAATTAAAAAATCCACTTCCTGCTTCCTGAAAACTTCTAAGGCCTACAGACGTAATCAGTGGATACATTAGACATGATAAAGGAGGTGTTAGATGGAGGCCACAATTCACCACAAATTACACCATAGACATTTCATCTTCACCAAAAGAAACAGATTAGTTACTGCTTTCGAAATTTCGTAATTCATGTTGCTCTGCAGAATTTGACATGCAACTACATGAACTGCCAAGGACCATAAGATTAAATATAATGCAGTAATTTTTCTTAAGCAAGGGTAACCAGGCAAACACTAATCCAATCTATATATTAAGAGGCAACTCACATCAAGACGCTGAACTTGGGTAAGATTTCCATGAAGCTCAGCAGCTTTAAGGCCAGATAATCCAAATATAATCTTTAACCTGTGGGCAGCTTCTTTTGTTCCGCTGACAATACAAACATAAAAGGAAGATTAGCTCAGATTCTCCAGCAGTTTATGGGAAATGAGCCTTACAGACGAGTACTAATTCCTAATGAAAGCAAACTAGCTAAATTCCATCTTTTTTCCAGCTTCTAGTCCAGTCGATGTCGTTCTTCTCAATTCACTTCCAAGTTACATGAACCTACTTGATAAATTAGAAATCTTAAAACAATAACACAAAATCTACCAACACCTACCGATACTGAAAGGAAATAACAACTCAGGAAACAATAGCGGATGAAAATCAACCATTTTAATGTCTTTTAACAGTAAGAACCTGAAAATGATCACTTGAGATGTGAAGGTTTTTGAGCACAATGCCAGAAGAACTGCTTCCTGATTTACTTCCCGTGTACGGCGCACTCTAACCACCCTGTACAAAGAAAGTAGGTGTTTTGTTAGACTAACCCTTGCTATCTTAAGGCACTTATGTGATAAGAAATATGACAGTATTTTAAGGCACTATCTGCCCATATATGTAGGACATAGCGATCTCAAACATATTCCCGGTAAAAAATACTATGATATTTTAATCAATAGGAACGCAAAAAGGAAAGAAACACTAGTCAACTGAAGGATAAAAGCGGCTTACTCTTCAGTCAGACTTGCAGGTCGTTTTGTAGATGGATCTGCTGAAAGGCGCAAAGGTTTATTCAAAGAAAGCTTGATAAGCTCATCAACTTGCTCAGTCATGGTGGCTGAAAATAGCATGGTCTGTCTTTTTTTAGGACAAACGCGAACCTGCAAGAATAAGATTACATAGTCATCAGATGCACAATTTTACATACTGAATGTTAACTTGAAACAAAAAACAAATTATCTATTATAGTAAAATAAGAAAAAGTGGGGGGCATGAGGTACAAGAAAAAAATTAATAATCTACGGGATTATACATTTAAAAAGAATATAGGAATAACTTCCAGCCTGGAGAAAAGAAAACGAAAGAAAAAACAGTAAGCAATGTATTAATCGTACCAGCTCACTAATTTCAGCGCTAAATCCAAGTTCTAAAAGACGATCTGCCTCATCCAGGATTAAAACTGCAAGATCTTCCAACCCCACAGACATTGAATTTCGCAAATGATCTATCATACGCCCTGGAGTGGCCACAACTATATCAGGCATTGACCTCAAGGCTGTCTCTTGCACCTGAAAGAACAGGAAACCATGCTATAAATTGATAGTCACGCATGTAAGCACGAAAACAATGCCTAAAAAACTAACTGTACTCTTTCCTACGTCAGTTAAAGCATGAAGTCTATTCGGCAGACTGAATAATGAGCATCAAAACTTCAAATTTAAAAACCTGCTATACTATCTCAAGTATATTGGAGTCAGAATACTCAGCAAATGATGTGTAGACTTTATTTGCTGTAGCAGCTTAATGAAAACTTGCAAGACATAATTAGGCCTAGTGTATACAATGATTTTAGTACAAGGATAATTATCTGTATACTGGTGTATACCACTACATGGACATACCTTTGTTGACAGTCCACCAACAACCAGGCAACATCTGATATCAGTAAATTGTGCAAGTTTCTCTATCATACTATGCACCCTGTTAGAAAGAAATAAGGCACATATAATACACTGTTGACATGATACAAAAGAATTAAAGAGAGATTTAGTAGCATAAACAGACCCCATTTGAGCAACCATAAGAACCAATTATATATCTACACAACGCGAAACAAAGTAAAGCATGATAAAGGATATCAGAAAAAATAGACAACTTACTGTACAGCCAACTCTCTTGTTGGAGTAAGAACTAGAACCCTTATAGCATGTATGCGCTTAGGACGGAACAGTAACCTCTCCAATACAGGTAAAGTGAATGCTGCTGTCTGCACAAAGGAACCGAGCATTACTTCATCCATAATATATACCAAAAATTAAAGGTGTTGGGGTTAAACATTTATGTTCGAAATCTTAAATAACCCAATTGCCCGCACCAAAAAAAAAAACAAATAAATAAAAAACTACCACTTTACAGACACAATACCTTCCCAGAACCAGTTATAGCACTTCCACAAATATCACGCCCACTTAATGCCAAAGGTATACAGGCAGCCTACAAAAAGAAATTCTTAGAAATTATTCATCAGAGAAAATGAAAAAAAAAAAAATGGTGCAGAGTATAATCAAACCTGAATAGGCGTTGGTTTATTATAACCTAAAGCTTCACAAGCCCTAAGCAAAGGACGTGATATATGAAGATCCATAAACGAATTCGCATGAAACGAAGTACCATCAGAAGACGAAAAGAAGGGTTGTTTAGCAACTACAGGCTTTTTTGTCTCTTCAATTTCTTCTTCTTTATTCTCTTCCTGTAATATCAATAAACCAACAACAAGAATTTAATAAGAAAAAATAGGTTAAGAAAAACACGGAGGTATAGAAAGAGAAAATTAATTATACTTGTTCAGGTTCAGACTCGGGGTCATCTTCATCGTCATCACTTTCATCTGGCATAGGAAGAGAATGTTCTTCACGAACTTTAGAGATTTTCGAATCAATAGAAGTTGTACTTCTTCGAGCATGTTCTTCGGCAACTGATTCAGAGTATACACCAAAATCCCATGGAGATTGAGATTTTCTAGGTTTTACTCTTTCTTCCTCGTCGTCACTTGTTTCAAACACAAATTTGGGTTCTTCCTCCTCCATTTTTGATAATCGAATAAGAACGAATAACTGCTGAAGTAGTAGCTAGGGTTTTAGAAGATCTGCCCCCTCTACTGGGAGAGAAAATGAAAGAGAAGAGAAGGGTTTAAGCCTCTGAAAATTCACATATTAGATGTAGGTGTGGGCATGGGCCGGTACGGACCGGTTTTTACCTAATCCGCATCCAATCCAATTTATTATGGATTTTAAATTTGGCATCGCGTCCAATCCAGTACCCAACGGATTTGTATCCAATGATATACTGATAAACGGATTGGATACGGATAATCCAATGAATTTGTTTTATAATTAGAGGTTAAATTTCTAACTGAGAAATAAAAGCAACAAGTTTATGGATGGTTTTAAAGTAAGACTATATTATTTAAGGTTTGAAATTTAATTTAAATGTAATGCCTTGAAGTTACTCAAATTTGAAGAGGAAGAAAAAATTGACCCTTTGAAATAAGATGTTTTTGGTGTATTTTGGAATCTAGTATGTCCACCTCTATCTAGTTAATTTCGGTCGAAATTGCCGAAATTTTGGATTTCGGGGTGAAATGAAGACGAAATCCGAAATTTCGGCCAACGATATTTGACCGAAATATCGACCGATATGGACCGAAATATCGGCCGATATGGACCGATACGGCCGATTTTTTTATTTTTTTATTATTTGAAAAATATAATAAAAAAACAAAATTTTAAAAGAATCCTTGTTTTAGGATTTCAATTGTTACTCATATTTTTTATCATATTTTAGAATTATATATGGATATGATAATATCTATAATTAATCTAATGATTTCGATTAGAATTGTAATATTCTTGTTTAATTAGCATTTTAGACGATGAACTTTGAAGTTGTTCTTGTTTTTCTTATGTTTCCGGTTTGAACTTTGTATGAAATCTATGGATCTATATATTTTAGATGATTACTAGTTTTTCTTTCTAAACTTTGTGAAAAAAACGTTTGTTATAACGTGTTAAAATATATTTATAATTATAAAATGTGAACTACTAGTTTTTCATAAAATTATAGGTATAAAATATATGGACCGATATTTGAACCGAAATTTCCCCGTATACCGGCGTACCAGTGTATCGTCTCGACCGATACGAACCGAAATCCGATATGTAACAACCTTGGTCCACCTATAAATATATTGATCTTGTATCTTGTAAGCTCATCAAAGTATGACATAAAAAAACACATAATTTGAAGAAAAAATGTACTAACTTCGTATATGTACCGAAGAAGTTTGGTACTAACGCGTCTGGATGTCCAACGAATTTTCAAGGTTACATCCGGACCCGATCCATAATCTGTTGGATTCCAAAAATCTTATCCGCATCCAACATATTAACGAACGGTCTGGGCATCCATCTGTAAAAATACAGATGATCCCGGTTAAATTTACGGATTTCGGACCAAATGTTCACCCTAATTAGAGGAAGGTTCTTCATTATAAGGATGGGTCTAACCTCAAGCCCACCGTATGTATCATAGTCAAGGCCCATACCTAGGTTCCTCCGTATACTTATTGGATCCTCAACATTAATGCCTCTTTCAAGCAAGATGAAAACTCCATGGGATCTGTTGTGCTCATTTTCACGCTTTTGTCAACTTCCAAACTGGGTTAGATTGTGCACCGTCGGCTCTCCATGCGGAGGCTCTGGCCCTTTAGTGAACGCTTATATGGTTACAGATTTTCAGGAACACATTTTTTCTACAATCATAATTGAGAAAGACTGTACACAACTGATAGAACTAAGCACCAACCATATCGCACCAGTATTCACGGCATCTTAAATAACCTATCAAATGTTGCAGAATGCCTATGGCTTATGTCCACAATCTTTTTCATTTCTTTCTTTTTTTTCAAAAGTTACTCTACTTTATTTGGTAAGCACCAAATCCAATTCGTGTGTTCCTAAATCCGCTTCATATTTCACCTACATCTTTGAGATAAACTAAGTATTAACAATTTTTATCGGAAAAAAATCATTTTCCTAACCTAGATATCTAAATGTACACCCTTCCCCATATAGCCAGCGCTCTATTTGTAAATCTAAAATCTCAGTTCATGGAATAAAAATACCCTACAACCCATAAATCATCAAACAATGAGGGTTATGTGTATTAATTATCTCATTTATTATGTTTTGAAAATCCAAACGAAGAACATAAATTAAATTTTGCGGCTCTTCTTTTTCCCCTTCAATCTCCTATTGATTTAGTGGGCGGTGATCATAATTATTATTATTGAAAACCTCTAAATTAAATTAAACTATTTATAAACATATGTCGTTGAAGAATTAGAAGAAGAAGAAGGAAAAAAACGGGCAAAGAACCTGTTAACACCACAAAAATCAACACCTCGTGTAGGTAATGAAGAAAAAGTTGCAGTAAATGATACGCATGAACTTTTAGATGATGGGGTTTCTCCAGAAGCATTGAAAGATTCCATCACCCCCGACAAAAAGTAAGTTCCTTATTCATCCTCATTCTACACTACAGTTTAATTTTGATTTCATTAATTGTAGGCGAATTAAACTATGAATATGTTTTGTATTTGTTGTTTTAGAAATAATTAATCCCATCAATTGACTGTGGCAAAATGTTACTCCCTCCGTTTCAGGAAAAGAGTTACTTTTTCTTTAAATTTTTGTTCCAACAAAAGAGTTACTTTCATTTTTAATATAACAAACTTTCAAAATTACCCTTATTATTTTAAGAAATGTTATTATTCTCATTATAAAAATACATGTAGTATTAAACTTTTTGTTAGGGTAAATTTGGAAATAAATTACAAAAGTTATTCTCTCTCATCTTGCCTTAACAATTGTGCAAACAGGAAAAGTAACTCTTTTCCTGAAACGGAGGGAGTATTATTTTCCCTTAAAATGGGTTTTACCGTGCCTGTTCAAATTCAACAGCTTCGGATGAAGCCTATATTTTTCTAGGGTTTCTAGCGTGCACCGCGTCGTTTGTATAACCATACTACCGAAGAGCGTTTATAAATTAAACTTTAAAATTCCTACGTATTGGACGTTGTTAGAAAGAGTTGAACCGTACAATACATTGTTGGGAAAATTATATTTCCATGTTCAAACGATGTACCCTCAGGTTTCATAATTAAATTACTGTGTAAAGGACGGTTGGACCCTTTTATATTTGTTTTGGTACGACAGTTAGGTCGTAAAGGAAATGTATTTCGTGTGGCGCTACCTTAGTAATTTTGGTTTATTGTTGTTTTCCTTTGCTATATTTTGGTTTGTTGTTTTCCCATTTGCTTATTCATATGATAGGTTATTTCACTCTGTATACTCACAATATTTATGTATGTGGTACTCTTGCACTTAATGTTCAACAAATGTAAGGCACTTTAATGTTTCATCGAACATAAGAAAAATGCCGATGAGTTTTCAGTTTGACCAATCTCAAGAGTTTGACCAGAATTTGGCAAAAAAATGAGTGAGTGGGTCTGATATATGTTTTTTCATTTCCATATAGATGGCTTGTTTGTATGTTTTTCCTTAAGTTGTTATCTTTGATAATTGTGTGTGCGTGTGTATTTCAGTACTGTTGTTGGAGAACATGGTGAAGCTGTTAATATTAAAGAACAATTAGAGTTTAAAGGATAATTGCATGACGCCTCACATTGATGATGAAGGAAAGATATTGTATGTATAACCTCCCCCACAATTGGGTGAATTTGTTGAACTCGTTTTTAGTTGTTATTTAATTAATTAGTGGATTTGTAATTTGTTAATTTTGTGAAATCAGGAATCATAGGGAGATGCTTGGGCAGTCAGAGGGCGACAGAAGAAACACCCCTACCTATCAAAGAAAAGGCGACGTAATGGTAAATAAGAATAGGAGATAAGAGTTGTTGAATCTGAAGAGGAAAGACACGAGGGACAAAGTTGAGGGGGCAATAGATAGGGATGGCAGAGAACCAGGATCGCAATTGGATGGTGTATGTGATTGGTTCTGTCACTGTCGAAAATCCAGTTCCAGTTTGCAATGCATAAGGGTTAATTATTGAAAAAGATAAATAAATAATTGGATTTCCTATTTTATTAATTAATTATCTCAATTGGTATCTTATTGGGTTTTGATTCATTACGTTGATGTACCATTGGTTAATTCAGTCCAGAATGGAGTTTGTCAGGTGGGTTTAAACTCTTTCTAAAACCTATTAACCGCTAATCAAGAGACCAGTGGATTAAGCAGTGGCTCAACAGTCGTAGTAAATGGGAGTTATGTAACAGAGATTTGTCGAACTGAAGAACAAAACAATGTCTTGTGAGCATATGGAGAATCCCAAGGAGGTGATTGAAAAACCCTCCCAGCTTCATCGACAAATCTACCTGTGAAGATGTTAGTAATTCTCCTCCCGGCGGATCATAAACATATTAGCATGATGACAATCATATTTGTGAAGGCGTTAGTAACACTGAGGGCAACCACCTTGTGGCCAAGGAGTTTTATTAGAGTCAGAATCACATCAGTCTGATGTCAATGAGGTCCAAGAAATATATGTTCTAAGGTTCAAGTACCGCTTCCGGCAATGACTCCACTTATGAATACCCCAGGAAAAACAAGCTTCTGAATCCAAAGGTGTGGTTATCTCCTGAAGAAGCTACAACATATTCGAAATAGTCAAATGTGGTATTACAAGTTTCAGAACCCGTAAGTAGATGGATACATCATTAAACCTTTTTTTGTCAATCGATGGCCCAAGTACCGTGTTTTGGGACATCGGTGATGATGCACTTTTTTTATTGACTAGTATGTCTGAAGGGGATCTACAAGTAATTGTACCACAAAAGACTAACATTACATCCAGCTCAATATTACCATCCTTGGTAGATTTGGGGACCATTTGGCTAGCTACATTTGGGTTGGAATGGTAAATATGACTTGTAATTTTCCTAAACCAAGGGTTGTTGAGCAGTAGACTTGGGGTGTTCAATTTTTTATTTGTTATTTGCAGGATCGCGTTTTTCTAATGCGGATGACCAACCATGTTGGCAATTTGCATATTGAGCTGAAAGATGGGTGTAAAATCATAAAGATTGTGATTTCTCTTGCTGGACTTGAGGTGTGTGCCAAATATTCTCCACTCCATCTGAACAAGATAAGCCCCTCATATGCGTGTTCGCTGAGCGTTAATTTTCGGAAAGTAACACGGAGTTCATGTAATTCGGAGATATGACTCCAACCTCAAAAGATGTTGAGAAAATTCTTAAGATTCTGATTGATGGGAAACCAATCGAGTTAGCTATTGGGGATGATGTTGAGGGTGACGACGATGGTCGTGATGCAAAAAAAAATGGCATAAAGGGTAAAAAGGCTGTGAAAAAAGGGGGAAAGAGAAAGACACATGTTCAGAACTAATGAAGAAGATCTTTAAAGATTGTCCGGGTGTGTAAGATGATGAGGTTGATATACTAGTTGGGAAGAGCAGGACGAACTTGAGCATTTGTCATTTTGAAACACATGTTTCCGGGTAAGGCCGAGGGGGGCGTCACAAAAGAAGAAGGAACATTATGCCCGTGCAAATATGTTTTATATTATGGGGAGTCTTTTATGGACTGATAAATCAGGTAACAAGGTCCACATTTCGTATATACAGCTGGTTAAAAACATATATGATGTTGGTAACCTCGTATGGGGTGCGTGCGTACTTGCTTAACTTATAGGAATCTAGGTGGAATGAGTTTCAAAGGCACAGGGATTGGCCGTGGATGTCTTCCTTTGCTGCAGGTAAAGACGTTTAAAAATACAAAAACTAACATTTAATTTTTTAAATAACTGTATGACAAACGAGACCATGTTTTCAGATTTAGATATTTGATTATTTCCCGTCCTTGAGGTCATGAGCTTCCCTCAACACCTCATATGACCTTGACGAAGATCTCTGATAACTACTACTCCAACTAGATACAATGAATGAGCCTGAAATAAGTGAACACATCTTGTTGTGTTGTATGGGTAGCACGTTGAACCCCTGAACCTAAATTAATATAAAAAACGTAGGTTGTTTAAGACCCTTACAGAGTTGTACGAGACCATGAAGATGTTTTTCCTATCTGGTGGTACAGTAGTTATCTCCACTATTGGGAAGATGTTGAAGGTCATTGGCCTTGTATAAATGGTGGATTTTTAACGAAAGGGTAAAATAGTAAAGATCGCCTCTACCTGGCAATAGATGTATATAAATCCATGTTTTATATTCTGTGCGAGAATTAAAATATAAATTTTTTTGTTACGGACATCTCACACTGATCCAGTAACTTTCAACGTTGTATATGAATATACACATAGTATTTACCTTTTTATAATGACTGGACAACTCCTAGATGTATTGCACACTAGTACAGATCAATATTGTTCCTTTATAATGATTAGATAACTCCTAGATGTATTGCACAATAGTATAGAGCAATATTGTCCTCAGAATATCACTGGTACTTGTTGCAATACTCCCAGATATTCTATAAATCTTATATATTAAATCTTAAGCTCCAAGATATATTGCACACTAGTATAGAGCGACTTGAGTCTTCTCTAGTGCTATATCCCCCGGTTGGATTCCTCGAATTTTTTATATCAATACTTAACCCTAATTGGTCATATTGATTTATCACATGCATGACAAGTTGTGCACGAATGCATTAAGTCGAAGCATCACATCTTTGTATAAGCACCAAGTCGTTGTCGCGCCAAATGCAAAGCTAAAGATCCAATTGACCAATCTCTAATATTGGTCGAGCTTGAATTACACATCTCCAATAGTCGCACTAAAATCCTAATATTGGTCAAAATACTATGTAACCCTAATATTGGTCAACACCTAGTTTCTGATGTATCATCATAGTCACCTTGGAAAAACGTGTCAATGGGTCGAAAATAGGGAAAAACATCCTCAATAACATATGTTCCCCAATGCGTCTACTACGACATATTAAAAGGGCGTCCTATTCCGACCAACGGTCTAAGAGATATGGCATAAACCCTAGGCGGAATACAAGATGAAAACTGTCAGAATTTTGCCTAAAAATTCATATAAGTTTTTTTTTGCTCCATTTGACGGCAAAAACGACCTATAAACCTAAATATTTTTGCGCAAGGAGATAGCTAGCGATTTTCGGATTCCGAAATTGGTGTAGATCATCAAAAATGGACATCGTATGAAGAATCTACATCGTTTTTACTAAAGAGCGTCATGTCTGGATTTTTCGGGCATATTGGCTGACACCCACGGGGGTACATAACAATAATGGTATTCGAAGGAACAAGCTTTAAAGAGCACATATCTTTAAATAGCATATAGGTCTTAAGAGCAAATAGGTGGAAAGAATAAAAGATCCTAAAAAATATAAAAGAGTCGTGGGACCGGCGTCAACCGGGCGTCCGACGGTCATCCCTTGGCCGGTCCCCATTCTTGTATTTTTTGAGTTTATTACTTTTATTCTAAGGTTTCTTCTTTCTACTAAAACTCATTTTCTCCTTCTACCAAAGTCAAAAAAAATCCAAATAGCTACACGCAACAATATAGAATGGTCCCTTAACCATCTAATACATTAAAATATCATTATTTTAATATTTCTAAAATTTTGCTCTTCACTTTAATTGGTCCTCACACCAATATTATTACCAAATATATATCAAAAATACAGCTAGCAAGTATACGATACGCGAAGCATGGTGTCCCAACTACCAGATTCGTGTTCTACCAAATTTGTGTTTTTCTATACTCGTGCTACATCCATTTTGGTCGGTCCCTCACCACTCTTTGATTAGTCCTGCTACAAATAATTAAAAAATAGTCTTAGTTCTCTCTACTTTGTTACTCGAACCATTTGAGAGTAAGACGAAACTAAATATTTTACAATTACGAATGCTAGTATTCACATAAGTTTAGCACTCGTACGAGACTAGCGCTCACATGAGATTTCCACTCACACAACTTCAAGGTCATACAAGTATCATTGCTTCCTCAGCTAACACAATGATATGCCACAACTACCAATGTCAATATCAGACTCTCAAACACTATGATGTATTAAGCAGCACTGCTTGTCTCAGCAAATTGCTAGACTCAACAACATGTTAGACTCATCAGTATGTTAAAACTAACAGTCTAGATAGGTCAACAAATGACCAGATAATACACGTCTATAAAATAGACTCAACCATGCTTGAGATATCAATTATGTCACATGGGGGGATATTCAATAGGGTTTTGGTATGGCGGCTGATGTGATTTTAGAATAGTGGTAAAATAGGTTCGATTCTCGGACTTGTGAAGATTTAATTTCTAGACCTAATTTTTAATAACAGAAAATAAAGAGAATTAAAACAATTTGATTTTAAAATGGATGAAGAAAAACTAGGGCTTAAGATTCCACCATTAGCCAATACTTCAGTGATAACATCTAACAATTCTTATATTCAATTTAATCTAAATATGCCAAAGATAGGTTTTTGAAAGAATAATTGTTAATCAAGAGCATGAGACATCAAGAGTTTAAAAACCAAGTATGACCCATCAGAAGAAAACACAATTATTTGAGAAAACCCATTTTTTCAATTTTAATTCAAGCAATTAATAATAAAAGAATTGTAGAATAAATATAATTAAAATAGAAGTTACCACAATTATTGGATGAACGGCTTCCTCCGTCGCCCCAGTGATGGTGATTAGCTCATTGTAATAGAAACACACTCAAAACTCAAAAGGTGCTTACAATGGTGAAAAAGGAGCAACACAAAAGTTTTGAGACGTATATAAACGTTAAAGTGAAGTGATCTCAGTGTTACAGAAGAAAGAAAAGGGAACATGAGAAAAGAACGGACTGTATATGCAGCAGGAATACGACTGCCTTAGCAGCTGAAGATACGACTGAAACAGCGACAAAGAAAATGACAGTTCAGAGGTGTAGTCTGTTACTCTTCTTCTTCTTCCCAGCATCGTAAGTTTTTTTTCTCCTGATTTTTTCCGGTGGCTCCAACTTGATTTTTCTTTGCTTTTCTTTGCTATATATAGTATTAGTAAACCCTAGAAACCTTTGTGAACCGATAAGGATTCAAAAACAACTCCAAATCGAACTCCAAATCTTCTTTTACTGAATCCAGGGAGAAAAGGGATTCACCGGTGAAAAACTTGACTGTCAACCTTTTTTTTTACGGCATCATTGACGTGTTAGGGTATCTTTCGAGTGTTTAATTATTTTGAGATACCATGAACACGTTTTAATCCCCTAAATCTCGGTTTCCAACCAATCCAGGAATATTTTTAAGTGAAAAACCATTCCCGCAATTCTCGGGTGTTTGAAATACAAAGGTGTGTGCCCCCAATCCAAGAGCTAGGTGCCTTTAACACTTTTACGGGTGCCTTTAACACTTTTCGAGCCGATTTTTCTGCAAATGTTTATTTCTCAAAAATACCTACAAAGACATAAAAAACCATAAATAGTACAAAATCGAACACTATCAAAAGAGATAATCGAGCACAATTTAGACACAAAAATGTGTCTATCAAATACCCCCAAACTTACTATTTGCTAGTCCTCGAGCAACTCTAATTTAGTAAATAAAATTCTAACTCACTTTCGCAGGAATCGCGACTACATTTAGCATATGTAATAAGCCGTTAAACCCCTAGGTGTCCCTAATGGACGAGTTTTGTCTCGTGAGGGTTTACAAGAGGTATACCCACAAAACCTTCACTCCAAATTTTAGCTACTCGTGAACGATTGAGGATAGACACTAAACAAACTATTTAGTTGGCTTACTCAATTCTTCGACTATGAGAATCATTACCCTATATGAGTCCAATTGCTGTACACGAGTGTTTACTCAAGCATAATAAAATTCATATATAAGAAAACAGAGTTCTACTCAGATAATCGTTCAACCAAAAGACTCAGTATCTATCACAGTTCAATCACATGAAAAGATTTAGAAGATGGACATGGAAAATATGAAGGTTGCACGTGTTGACTAAGGTGAACGGTGTTTCCCATATCTGTCTGAAGGTCAGTGCCAGGATGAAGCCTAATGAATTGAGATACGCACCCACTGGTCTTAAATCTAATACTAATATCGATTCAACTGGTATTATTGAAAATAAAACAATAAATGTATTGACAATATGATTGGATCACATTGAATCCAAGCGCATGGTTCTTATCAGCATTTTACATGATAGATCCCATGGATCCTGCGTTCCACGCTTGCTTAGGCGACGGAGACAGGGAGAACACACACATATTGCTATCGAAGTGTCAATATTCTTTTTATTTTTTTTATTTTTTTTTTGAAAATGCAATAATGGGGCTTGATCTCAAAACACTCTATTTCATCCTGACGGCGATAACAATTTGATACTGGGCCCCACCAAATCACTTAGAGAAACATAAAATTGCAGAAGTAAAAACAGAAAGTGATATGGTCGAGATAGACTCCGAGATGTGGTGACGAATATCATGCTATTTCTAACACCTGAACTCTGTCCTTTTATGAATAGACCATTTAACTGGGCACACCAATTCCTATAGAAAAAGAGCTAAGTTTCCATCTACCTAGAATGGTTAGCGTCGACCTGAAGTGTTCACAAGCTTCTAAATTCTAGAGCTTTATTATTTCACTAAAAAGTTTCTCCCTTACCCCCAAACTTAAATCAAACAGTGTCCTCAATGTTTCGAAATAAAGAGCAGTACCAATAGATAAGTAAAAAGAGGAATAACGAGGTAAGTCAGAAAGATAGTACCTGAGTGAAGCGTAGCAATCCTTCTATGGAGAATAAACTAAAAAAAACTAAAAACCTACAAAAATATACTAATGTATAGAAACAACCTTGATGGTCAATCAAGGTAAACAGGGTCCTCCAGTGGGACCTCCTCAACATCACCTGTAGGGAAAGGATCTAAATATGGTTTCAATCTCTGATGGTTAACCTTGAAAGGATTTATACCATCTTGAGTCTCAATCTCAATAGCACCATGAGGAAAAACAGTGCGAATAACGAACGGACCGGTCCACCGAGATCGTAACTTCCCGGGGAAAAGATGCAAACGAGTATCATACAGAAGAACTTTTTGACCTGGGGAAAATGACTTTCTTAAAATATTTCTATCATGCACAAGTTTCATTTTTTTCTTATACTCCCTAGCACTATCATATGCATATCTCTGAATCTCTTCCAACTCATTGAGCTGGAGCCTCCTGTGAGCTCCTGCTTTGTCAAGCGAAAAATTTAACTGCTTTACAGCCCAATATGCTCTATGTTCTAACTCGACGGGCAGGTGACATGCCTTGCCAAAACTAGACGATAGGGTTACATTCCAATGGGGGTATTAAACGCGGTGCGGTAAGCCCATAAGGCATCAGTAAGCCTCAACGACCAGTCTTTCCTATTAAGATTAACTGTTTTCTCTATAATATGTTTTATCTCCATGTTGGAGACCTCTACTTGACCACTAGTCTGTGGGTGATATGGGGTAGCTACTTAAACGGTCGGTTACAAAAGTGTGACCCTCCATCACTAATTATAGCTCGCGGTGTACCAAAACGTGCAAATATGTTATCATTCAAAAACTGGACCACAACCTTGTGGTCGTTTGTTTTATACAAAACCGCCTCTACCCACTTAGATACGTAGTCTACAACGACAAGGATGTAAAAATAACCAAAGGAATTAGAAAATGGACCCATAAAATCAATGCCCCACACATCAAAGACCGCAATAACTAAAACGGGTTCAAAGGCATCATATTTCTACGGGAAATGGTTCCTAACTTCTGACAGCGCTCACAAGTAGCACAATAACTGTGGGAGTCTTTAAACAATGACGGCCAATAGAATCCACACTGCAATATCTTAGCAGCAGTCTTCTTAGCACTAAAGTGACCTCCACAAGCATGATCATGACAAAAGGAAATAATACTGACTGGTCACTCTCAGGTATACATCTCCTAATAATCTGGTCTGGACAATACTTAAACAAATAAGGATCGTCCCAAAAGAAATGCTTTATCTTGGCTAAAAACCTAGAACGATCTTGTTTACCCCAGTGATGTCCGGCCAGTAACAAGATAATTCACTATATTTGCGAACCAAGGTGATTGGGAAACAAGGAATAGTTGTTCATCAGGAAAACTATCTTTCACAAGAGAAGAATCATCAGGGGACTCCACAACGAGTCTAGACAAGTGGTCTGCTACCACATTTTTTGCACCCTTTTTGTCTCTAATTCATAGAGATAATTCTTGTAGCAAAAGGATCCATCTAATCAATCTAGGTTTACTATCCTTCTTAGACATAAGGTACTTCAAAGCAGCATGATCAGTAAAGACTATAACCTTAGAACTTAAGAGATAGGATCTAAAATTGTCTAAGGCAAAAGTAATGGCTAATAGTTCCTTCTCTGTTGTGGTGTAGTTCAGTTGGGCATCAGTTTTGCTAGCATATTAAATCACATGAAGTAATTTGTTTTCTCGCTGACCTAATACGACACCAATAGCATAATCTGAAGCATCACACATTATCTCGAAGGGTAGAGCCTGAACTATGGGGGCGGTAGTGAATAAAGTCTTAAGCTTCTCGAAAGCCTCTAAACAAGCATCATCAAAGACAAACTTAACATCTTTTGCAAGAAAATTGCAAAGAGGTCTAGAAATCAAGCTAAAATCCTTAATGAATCGACGATAAAAGCCTGCGTGCCTTAAGAATGACCTAACATCTCGTACAGTTTTTGGAACCTGTAAAGTCTTAATAAGGTCAACTTTGGCTTTGTCTACCTCTATACCCTTAGAAGATACGATATGCCCTAAAACAATTCCTGATCGAACCATGAAATGGCATTTTTCTCAATTAAGCACTAAATTTCTCTCCTTACACCTAGTCAACACTAATGTCAAATGATGCAAGCATTCATCAAAAGATGAAACAAATACCGAAAAATCATCCATAAAGACCTCTAAAAACCGTTCTACCATGTTAGAAAATATGCTCATCATACAACGCTGAAAAGTAGCGGGTGCATTACACAACCCGAAAGGCATGCATCTATACGCAAAGGTACCAAAGGGACATGTAAAAGTAGTTTTCTCTTGGTCTTCTGGGGAAATAACAATCTGATTATAACCAGAAAAACCATCTAGCAAGCAATAGTGGCTATGTCCAGCTAATCTCTCTAGCATTTGGTCGATGAAAGGAAGGGGAAAGTGATCCTTCCTTGTGACCTTGTTCAATTTTCTATTGTCAATACAAACACGCCACCCCGTGGTCACTCGGGTTGGGATTAATTCATTGATATCATTCTGAACTACAATGATACCTGATTTCTTGGGACAACCTGAACGGGGATGGCCCACTTACTGTCTGAAATTGGGTAAATAATACCCGCATCTAACAACTTAAGTACTTCAGTTCGAACTACTTCTTTCATATTAGGGTTAAGTCGACGTTGCATCTCCCTAGACAGTTTTGTATCATCCTCTAAATGAATATGATGCATACAAATAGTAGGACTTATTCCATTAATGTATGTTATGGTCCACCCTAAAGCTTCCTTATTATCTTGAAGCATGGTCACTAGCCTACTTTCCTGATTACTATCCAAGTCGGATGCTACAATCACAGGCAAAGTCTCAGATGGGCCTAAATACACATATTTCAGAGTATCTGGTAGTTGTTTAAGGTCCAACTTAGGAGGCTCTTCCAAAAAAGGAATTAGGGTAGATTTAGAAACTGGTAGTTGTTCAAATTTAGGTTTCCATCCATTACTAGTGTCTAACAAAGGGGCTGATTCTAACAAAGCATTCACCTCATTGATTACACTATCATCATCAAAATCAAACCCAAAGTGGGCTAGGCATTTCTCTAATGGATCTTCTAACAAAGTGTTTGGTAATGACTCCTGAACTAGTGTTCCTCTCATGTTCACCTCTTCAATGCACGTGTCATCTAGCTCAGGTGGTTGTTTACTAATGTTGAAAATATTCAGCTCAATAGTCATATTATTAAAAGATAAGTTCATAATACCATTTCGACAGTTAATGATCGCATTGGATGTCACTAAAAATGGGCGACCTATATCACAGGTATCTGATTCTCTGGGTCAGGGACAGGTTGGGTATCAATGACAACAAAATCTACTGGATAAATAAACCTATCGACCTCAATAAGAACATCCTCTATGACACCACGAGGAATTTTCACAGACCTTTCAGCTAACTGCAATATCATCTGAGTAGGTTTCAAATCACCAAGTCCTAAATGCAGGTATACATAGTACGGAAGTAAGTTCACACTGGCTCCTAAGTCAAGTAACCTTTCTCGACACGGTATTTACCTATTATGCAAGAAATGGTCGGGGACCCTGGGTCTTTGTACTTAGGGGTTACATTGTTCTGAATAATTGAACTCACATGACTAGCTAAAAACGCTTTCTTTTGTACACTAAGCTTTCGCTTTCGTGTACACATGTCCTTAAGGAACTTGGTATAAGTAGGAATCTGCCTAATTGCGTCTAATAATGGAAGGTTTATCGTGACTTGCTTAAAAACCTCCATTATGTAATTAAAATTGGATTTCTTCTTAGTTGGTGCTAACAGTTGTGGGAACATGGATCTGGGCACAAAATCCGGCTTATGAAGGGCTATCTCATGCTCTTTAGAGACTTCATCAGTCTCTTCAGCTACTGGATCAGAGGGGTGAACTACAGTATGCTCACTTTCAGGCATAGTTACCTTGTTGTCTACGACTTTACCGTTCCTAAGAGTTTTAATTGCATTCACATGACTCGTATATTTCTCACCAGAAGATATTTCATGAACTCCTCTAGGATTGGGTTGGGGTTGACTCGGAAACCTACCTTTTTCTCTTTCTCTCAAAGACTCAGCGATCTGACCAACCTGGGTTTCTAAATTAGAAATAGCCTGACTATTAGCCTGAACAATCTTTTGATTTTCTCGTAAACTCTGGTTGACAAACTGCTGGAAATCTTTAGTATTCTGAGTCAATGAGGCAACAAACTCATCTAAACTCATTATCGTCTTATCTATCGGGCTATGAAATTGTGATGGTCCAGAAGGATTCTTAGCATAACCAAAACCTGGGGGAACCTTAGAATTACTAGACTGACCTTGACTCTGGCCCTTAGACCAAGAAAGGTTAGGATGGTTTCTCCAACCAGGGTTATAGGTTTCTGAATAAGGGTCGAACTTCTGATGATTATAAAACCTAATGTTATTATAAAGAGCATGGTCTTGCTCTTCAACAGTCTGTCCTTCCCAAAATGGTTTGAGCTCAATACAACTAGATTGACTCAGTTCTAAAGCTTCTAACCTTTTTGATATAACCGCTATTTTGGCATCCGATTCAAAAGATCCTTCTACCCTATTAACATTCCCTCTACTTAGAAGAATTGTTCTCTGGGGCTCCCTACTATTTTCCCACTGTTGGGGTTTCTCGGCGATTTCATTTGAAAATGTCATCACGCCATCGACAGTTTTATTTTCAAACCCACCTGTGCATAAAGACTCAACCATGGTTGTTGTCAAATAATCTAAACCCTCGAAGAGGATCTGAACTAGCCTTAATTTTTTTAAAACATGATGAGGATATTATGATAATAAGTCATTGAACCTTTCCAAATACCTATATAAAGATTCTCCCTCTAATTGAGCAAATGTGCAAATCTGCTGTCTAATAGATGATGTTTTGTGCCTAGGGAAAAACTTCTGGAAAAAGGCAGACGTGAGTTGTTCATAGGTCTCAATTGACTCAGAATTCAAACTATATAGCCAAGACTTGGCTTTGTCTCTTAGTGAAAAAAGAAATAGTCTAAGTTTCAATGCTTCATCATCTAGGTCTTTAATCCTGATGGTACTACATATTTCCTCAAAATCCTTAACATGGAAATAGGGGTTTTCATTTTCTTTCCCTAAGAATATTGGGAGCATCTGTATGGTCTCAGGTTTCAGTTCATAGTTTGATTCAGTATCAGCTAACTTGATACATGATGGACGAGAAGTCCTATTCTGGTTCAACAAAGCTTTTAAAGTTGCCATTGCTGGCGCTATCAAAGGACTAGAAGTAACTTCTTCACACAGTGTCAAGTTCTCAAAATTGAAATTTTTAAAAACAGGTCCCTCAAAAGAAGAGTCTCCGAGGTCCTCGTTTCCAGAGACAAAACTACTAGGTTTCTCACTAATCAAACGACCTAGAGTGTGTCTTTTCCAAGCCCGCTCAGTGATGACTTCAAGCGGTCTTGGAATACACTAAAAAAAAACTAAAAAATTAAATCCTAATTGGAAAGGAATTCTAACAATCACAAGGAAGGATGACTCAACCAAATCAAACCTATTAAATCTAACAAACAAAAAGCATGATGGCTCCACTTAGTTTGTTTCTAGACCAGCTTCTATTTTTTCAAAAGGCAACTAGTTACGATTTTAGAAAACCTCTTAGAACGATCCGAATTAGATTAAGTCGAAGAGAAACATGATAAGCTCTAAGGATCTTTGATAACCCTATATTTTTGGAACTTTTCCCTGGGTTACAATGCGGCTCTAATCAACTTAAAATAATCTTCCTGAACTTCGAGTTAGGCTAATAAAGTAACTAGTACAGTCCTTTTGAACGAGTTTCCTATAAGCTCGTGACCCTATCGGTCTCTTTCTTGTCAAATTTTTAAGGTTTAGGTTCGCATTTGGTAACGTGTTCCTAAAGCGGGCAAGAAGGAAACGGTTATGAAATCCGAGTCCTCATCTTGTATGGCCAGTTGTTGCCCTTTACTAGAAAAGTAAAACCGTATTCAATTGCTCAACATATATGCATACAAAGGAATACAGTAAACCTACTTGCATGGGATTCGGGGGTTGATAGAATCTTACCTCCCGTACTAGACGTGGGATGAATCGGTTGTAGTCTACTCGGGCCACCAACTCCTGTGTCAGTGTACGAACCCGAAGGGCCGAGACAATATAGTAATTGTCGTCCTTGCCTGTTGCAGTTTATATTTAAATTACCCTTCCGTAAGGTTTAAAATAATAATAATAATGTCCAAAGTCCCCAATAAAAGTGCAAAAAGAAAAAATTACATAAATAATCAAAGATTTCCTAATACAATTTCCTAAACAAATAAAATCTAATTAAAAATAGTGGTAAAATAGGTTCGATTCTCGGACTTTTGAAGATTTAATTTCTAGACTTAATTTTTAATAACAGAAAATAAAGAGAATTAAAACAATTTGATTTTAAAATGGAAGAAGAAAAACTAGGGCTTAAGATTCCACAATTAGCCAATACTTCAGTGATAACATCTAACAATTCTTATATTCAATTTAATCTAAATATGCCAAAGATAGGTTTTTGAAAGAATAATTGTTAATCAAGAGCATGAGACATCAAGAGTTTAAAAACCAAGTATGAACCCATCAGAAGAAAACACAATTATTTGAGAAAACCCATTTTTTCAATTTTAATTCAAGCAATTAATAATAAAAGAATTGTAGAATAAATATAATTAAAATAGAAGGTACCACAATTATTGGATGAACGGCTTCCTCCGTCGCTCCAGTGATGGTGATTAGCTCATTGTAATAGAAACACACTCAAAACTCAAAAGGTGCTTACAATGGTGAAAAAGGAGTAACACAAAAGTTTTGAGACATATATAAACGTTAAAGTGAAGTGATCTCAGTGTTATAGAAGAAAGAAAAGGGAACATGAGAAAAGAACGGACTGTATATGCAGCACGAATACGACTGCCTTAGCAGCTGAAGATACGACTGAAACAGCGACAAAGAAAATGACGGTTCAGAGGTGTAGTCTGTTACTCTTCTTCTTCTTCCCAGCATCGTAAGTTTTTTTTCTCCTGATTTTTTCCGGTGGCTCCAACTTGATTTTTCTTTGCTTTTCTTTGCTATATATAGTATTAGTAAACCCTAGAAACCTTTGTGAACCGATAAGGATTCAAAAACAACTCCAAATCGAACTCCAAATCTTCTTTTACTGAATCCAGGGAGAAAAGGGATTCACCGGTGAAAAACTTGACTGTCAACCTTTTTTTTTACGGCAGCATTGACGTGTTAGGG
The DNA here is from genome assembly GCA_023531435.1 of Papaver californicum. Taxonomy (NCBI): domain Eukaryota; kingdom Viridiplantae; phylum Streptophyta; class Magnoliopsida; order Ranunculales; family Papaveraceae; genus Papaver; species Papaver californicum. Next base: position 326,736 of record JAJJMC010022576.1, read on the forward strand.
TATCTTTCGAGTGTTTAATCATTTTGAGATACCATGAACACGTTTTAATCCCCTAAATCTCGGTTTCCAACCAATCCAGGAATATTTTTACGTGAAGAACCATTCCCGCCATTCTCGGGTGTTTGAAATACAAGGGGGGGTGCCCCCAATCCAAGAACTGGGGGCCTTTAACAATTTTTCCGGGTGCCTTTAACACTTTTCGAGCCGATTTTTCTGCAAATGTTTATTTCGCAAAAATACCTACAAAGACATAAAAAACCATAAATAGTACAAAATCGAACACTATCAAAATAGATAATCGAGCACAAAAATGTGTCTATCAGCGGCCTACAAAACATGCGGTCTAGCAATACACCCATGATGAGAAAGTATAAATTTCGTGTCGGCAGTTGAAGGAATAAATTGAATAGTGGTCGTACAACTGTCAAGTCCCACTAGCATGATGGAATTGGTTTTCACTACGATTTCCACTTCTCTACAACTGTCACCACTTACGAAATCAATGTGTTAACTTCCACCGCTATAAATAGGTTCTTCAACGACTAGGGAATAAGAATTTTATCTCATAAGAACAAGAAGGACGATCACAAAGCCATCATCTTAGAGATTCTCAGAAAACTCATACTTCTAATTTTTCCTTCATAGCAGTTCAACACATCTTACCATCACTGGCATCCAATTCCGTTGATCTCAATACCTTCTCTGCTTCCCTCCCTACTGATCAACCCTTCTCTTTCTTTTGTGACCGAAATGAAATTGAAACGGTCATTCCTTGATTTAGGCCAATTTCGTACAGATTGATCTCTCGAATCTTAAAATTACTTTTACAGTACAAATGCTTAAGGTTTAAACGATTTGTTCTTGTTAAAACAACCTACTCCGTCATTTCCCCTTTTTACCCTTAATCGTTTTTACCCATAAACACTTGGTCGTGTACTTCGGCAGTTCAGCCGCGTCCATGACTTACCTAAAGCGCCAATTCCTTCTGAAAGTCGTGGAGGGGATAATTGCAAATCGTATCATGTTCAACACTGATAAGTGCACTTAGTGTCAGATTCATGCTACTATTTGCTGATTTTTTTGTGAATTATTGTATACTTTTGTCATATATTTTTATTTGTTTTATAAGGTAAACCATCCACAAAAGAGTAGAATGACACTTAAACATGTAAAGAAAGAAGTTATCTACAAGTGAGAAGTGATCCAATAACATTTGATGGAAGTTCAATGGATTAAAGTTGTTGAAAAATGTAGAAATCACAAATTATTCTGGGCAACTCCGACCAATTCAAAGGAGTTTATGGAGGCAGTCATTGAGTAAAGAAGAGTTAAAGGAATTATTATGGACAACTCTTTTGCTTCATAAAACATTGATTGGGGTTGTCATAATTTCTATTAACACTTAAATCCTTACTTGGGGACAAATCGGATTATAACAGCACCGAGTCTATTGATCAGGGCATATTGTCATCTTTTTATTTTCTTCAAGTTCACGACCAGAAAAAAAATCGTTGTGGGTTTGCGAAGCTGCTGTGTATGGCATGATGGTGGATGGTTAGGTAATGAATGAGTTAAAAAATTGAGCAGTAGATTGTTGCTGCTATTAGAAGACATGGGTTGGTCGACAAAAGAACTGTGGAATAATGGCGTTGGCTGTCATTGGTTGATCATCATGATTAGATGTTTTGATGGTGATTTGCTAAATGTTTGTCCAGCTCATGTTGAACGTCAGTGTGTTATCAAAGATGTTAGAAAACTTGGGTCATAATCGGAAATAGAATTTGAGTTCGAGAGAACAAAAAAGAAGAAAATATGTTACTGCCATCAATGGTGGTGATTTATTAATACTATTGTCGATGTTGACTCTTGATAATCGATGATTGATAGAAGCTAGTGGCATTGCCATTTGTTGATGAAGATAGAGAAAAACTCAAGCTTGGGATAGTTCTTGAATATGTCTTATGCCGAGAGATAAGGAAGAAAATGGATGATTCCATTGGTGATGATGATCACGATAGTGTTTCATATTGTTTCGAGTAATTCTCTAGCTTAAATGGGCTAGTGGGTTGTTAGAGGTATTATAACAAGTGGGTTTTATTCAAGATTGTATTTTAATCAAGGAAACAAGGAAGGAAGAGTTTTGTTGCAAATTGAACTCGGGTGGTCAAAATAGAGAATTGTGATGGATGAGAATTAATGGGTTTTGAACAAAACAGGGAGCGGGGTTGACTTCTTCCATTATTCACTGGTTGTTGTCAGCGATGGAGAATAATGATGTTGGTAGTTTGGTAGTGTTGGATGATGAAGTTTGCTTCCATGGCATTTGTAACGATCCGATCCTTCATTGATACTGTCCTTACTTAGCCACTGTGGTTATGCGGCAGTATAGGGTTTTCAACGGGTATCACTGTGGTTATCCGGCAACAACTTTCCGGGAGGCACTGCAGAGCTTTTTGCAAATTCTGGAACTAACTGTGCTGAAAAGGCCTCAGTGTTAGAAAAGGAAAAGTCATTACTTATATTCCATTCGGAGAAACCTACCTACCAAATTGGGGTATTACAATATCACCACCTTAAATTGGAGCCGTCCTCGGCTCTGAAATATATACAAGCCCATATCTCCGACGTTTCCTGCCACTCATGGGACCGTTACCTGGAACACGCCGTCCAACATACTCTCTCACCCTCGGCAGGTGACTCGTTGTCGGCTTTATACCAATTGTAATGATCCAACTCTCTACCGATATTGTCCCCACTTAGCCAATGCGGTTATCCGACAATGTGGGGTTTTCAACGGGCACCGTTGTGGTTATCCAACAACAGTTTCCCGGGAGGTCATCCATTCCTAGATTATTTCCGCCCGAGCACGCTAAACTGCAGAGCTTTTTTCCAACTGTGCTGAAAAGGCCTCGGTCTTAAAAAAGGAAAAATCATTACTTATATTCCATTCGGGGTACCCGATCGGCCGAATCGGGGTATTACAATATTTATAATGACCCAATGGTGAATGTGGATGTTTCATATGTGGTATCACTTTTAAGATATCCTCTAGGTATAAAATCCTAAATATTAGATAAATTATTTTTTATCTCCAACCCATAAAGTTTCCAATCATTCTTTTACTTATTTGTAGGTGTATAATTGGTTAAAATTATTTCCATTTTTGTTTTTCAATTACTGTTGTTAATAAAAGTATGAAGAAATTCTCTAAGTGAATGTCTAAAACTAGAGGTTCACCTAGAGGATGTCTAACTTTGTTTTCGCCACATCATCCTCACATCAATTGATTAGACATAATTTTTTATAATTATGGTTATGTATCCTACATGGATTAAGACTTTTTTCTTCACACACAATCCATTGAAGAAGCTCTTAAGAAAGACTGAACCAAATCTAAATTCTTAGGATTATATCTTTTGCCACATGTCAGGTTAGTATTGGTAATTAGTGAATTAATGAATATTTCCACCAATGGCTAGCAATTAAGAATGATATTTTTTATATATAAGGTTTAGAAAAGGTCGAAGTCGGAAGGGAAGAAAAAAAGGAAAAGAGAAGAAAGCCCGGGGGTTCTTTTTTGGTTTTCCCGATTGCTTCTTCTCGAAATGGGAAAAGCAGTTATTACTTCAAAGTTCTAAAATCCTTGTACATGTTTTATAATTAAGAAAAAGGGATAGTAATTTGTTTATGTGGAGAAATAATTTTATCATTGGTTGGAGCTTTGGTTGTTTGCATCGGTGTGTATATCTTTGGTTTGGATTGCGATTTGAGGTAGGCACAACATAAATTAAAATCTATTTTTAATTAGGTTTTGTTTAATTAAATTTATGGTTACATATTTTTATTACCATGTTGATTTATGACGGTTTAATCAAAGTTATGGTTAATGATCATATTGATGTTGTTGCTATGAGCATGATTGTGTATTGGGTTTCGGTCCATGGGCAACGATCCCTAAAAACTTTTTAACAGGTGATGCGTGTCGTTTGTACACAAATTAATTAAAATATTTTCCACTAATACTAACAAGTAATATAGCGGTAGTAAGGATCATTCCCACGAGGAGATGTGAATTGTTATTTGTCTTTGAATTCCTATGTAACCAAGGGGGGTTATAGAATTACTAATCTAAATTATACTAATCAAAATAATATAAATAAAGGTTGAGATTAAGGTGAGAAAATACTGATTTAAGGTTTCATATTCCGTCACCAAACAAGCTCTTCAATCGACTAGAGATAACGTTCAATCATTCTCTTAGTAACAACCCTAAAGCATCTTGTCGCAGGTTCACTCCGGCAAAACTCCTTGTATCATCAAAGGCGCAAGAGACACTCTTTAAATCCTTCTCAATGAATAAATTGGTGCAAGAGCCACTCAAGTTTAACCCAATGAAAGCATTGGTCTTCGTGAGTTGAGTTTATTCTAAGCAAGCCGGCGCAAGAACCACACGGATTTAACTTAGGTTAAGCTTCTAAACGTAATTGCATGGAAACATCCCGTTGTTAACAACTATGTTATGCTACTTATGATTAGGGGTTCTTCGACAATTCCGGATCTCAAACCCTAGTCTAGCTTTTGATATGAATACATGACCATTCAATTTGCAACTTAAACGAGCAAGTCTTCAATCATATATGACAATATATACAGTAGAACATAAGCGATAAAAGAGATCCTTAACATTAAAACTAACAAACCAGATTAATTTACATGTCTAGGACTTCCAACTACAATCTCCAACCAATAAAACAAAGTTACCTACTCATGGATTTACTAAAACCCATGAAAAATATACAAAGAATAAGAATGGTTCCCCCCTAAGGGGAAAACTCTAGGTTTTCGATATAGAAGACGGGATATGATAGGTAGAAGATAAGAGATTAATTTAGAGATGTCTTGTTTGAGCCATATATATCTTCTTTTATAGCCTCCAATGTTTGGCCCTCAAGTATCATCTCTTTCTAGGGTTTAGAATCTCATTGGGACTAAGTTTTCTCAATTTAGAAGTCCAAATCACGTCAAAACGGACCCCATGAGTTTGCCATAGTCGGCATGGTCGATTCCCATGAACCGTACCGACTCTAGGACCAAAATAGCTCACATTCTCTGTCACAAAACTTGCTACAGTCGGCATTGTCGATTTCCCATGAGCAATGCCAATTTTAGGGGTCAAAACTACAAGTTTTCGGCCCGAAATAGTGTTACAGTCGGTGTTGTAAAAGCAATGCTGATTTTTACGTTGTAGATCATTTTTTCTTGCTTCAGTTGTTTTCTCCATAACTTCTTCGTCCGAACTTGGAATGACCTCATTATTTTTACGTTGGCTTCGTCTTTCAATTTCCTTCAAGATAGAGTGAATAAATATTGGATTTGAATGAGTTCTATTTGATATTTTCTCTAGCTCTAATTATAGCACTTCACTTCCTTGCACACTTTATGTCATAATAAACTACTTTCTTCCTCTTTTGAATAATTGCATCGCCTTTAATACTCCGGCGCTAAAACAGATTTGGAATAAAATAAATACACATAGACATAGTTTAAATAAGAATAAATAGAATTAATACCCTTATATAAAATTACCGAGATTAAGGGACAAGCCAGGTGACCTCACAAATAACAAACCCAATTTTAAAAGTAGTCGCCTCGGTGTCACAACCCTAATCTTGAAAATATTTAACTCAACTTCAACGGTGGGAAAGCAGAAGAGGGCACAGTCACATGTTCATCCAAACTTATAAAATTTGTTTTTATTACCGTACACTGTAGGCATTCAAGATTCTTATAAACAAGTTGAAGTTCAATAAAACCCAGATCAAAAGTGACAATACTTGACGATCTTACTCTTTAAGTTTTTCCGGGTAGAGTTGTAGGGGGTTAACCAAATAATTGATAAATAATTTTTCCAATAAATTTTGAAGTAGTATTTAGGTACGGTCTGGCAACCGTATTATAGGATTTTTACTTTGAGTAATAACGATAATCACACGTACCTGCTACCTTCCCACTTATTTGGTCACAACGGTCTAAATATGTCTTAAAAATTATATCGGGGATTTTAGTCTTAGATTCTAAAAAATATTATCTTTATTATCAAATCTAAAATATTTTTCAGTTTTTATGACACTCATAATGATTAAAAGTATGAAACGAGAAAGAAGACACAAGTACTCTTAAATGTGTTTTACCTGTATAATAAAGAAAATAATGATTTTCTCTCTTATTAGTAGATTGTTTGGATAATTCCTAATGCATTCTATTTTTTCAAGGTATAATTCGTAAATAAATTAGAATATAACATATCTAAAAATCCGTGCTTTGGAATTTTATAAATTTTATCTCGTTGGAAAATATTTAAGAGAGATCTACACAACGAGTACAAACAACAATATCAAATTTAGATTTTTTTACAAAAAAAAACAGAGGTGTTTGTCATTTTAGGCATAAATTTCGAAAATTGGATACATAGTCATTATACAGCTACCACAAAAGATGAATAACACATTATGCAACCACCACAAAGGATACATAACACATTATGGAGCCATATATTTGGTTTATGCATCCACTAGTTTGCCTTTGCAACCACTAAAACGATATATATGCTTAAAAATATCATTCCAACAAAAAAAAAGATGCATAACGACTTATGGAGCCACCACAAAGAATGCACAACAGTTTATGCAGTCATATTTTGGTTCATGCATCCACAAAAACCATGTATATGCCTCAAAAATAACATGCCAACAAAAAAAGGATGTATAACGCGTTATGCAGTCAATTTTCTCAATTGCATAATAGGTTATGCAACCATTTTTTGGTTGATTTCAGTGCTAACAAATAAAGTTGATGCATAATCGTTATGCAATAATTTTCTCGGATACATAACAGGTTATGCTTTCATTTTCTCGTATGCATAATAAATTATGCAGAATTTTTTTTTATTTGACTACTAACAAAAAATTACATAATACGTTATGCGGTTATTTTCTCGACTACGTAACAGGTTATGCAGACATTTTTGTAGATGCATAACCAGTTATGCATATATTTTTGTAACCGCATAACATGTAATGCTGCTATTTTTTGCATGATTTCAGTTTAAACAAAAAAAGATATTGCAGATGCATGACAGGTTATGCAACCATTTTTATAGCTGCGTAGCATATTATGCAGCCACTATAAAAAAAATAAACTTACAAAAATCTTTCAATTACAAAAAATGATAAGTCTTACATTTACAATATCAAGAATATAATTACAAACAAAAATAAGCCATGTTACCATGTAAGTATAGTTTGAAGACCATTTACACTACTGGTTTATCACTTAGTTTATGGAAAATATATGAATCCTGTAAATGAAATGGGGGAGAGTTTCAAAACCAAAAATGAAGTTATCAAGGCTTTTGTTTGGCATGAGCTAGTAAATGAGTAGCTTCTCTTCATCTTTGATGCATAAACCAAGGAGCCTAACGAAATTTATGTGTTGGAGCTAAGCCGCTAATAAGACCTCATTCTTAAACCCTTGTACACCTTGTCCAAAGTTACTAGAGAGCCTCTTCAATATTATTTCTTGTCCATTTGGTAGCCTACCATATGTTGACATTAGCAGCTACGATATTAGACTCTAACATTGGTTATAAAGTAATTTACAGTTTTTGGTATAACGTCCATCTTTTAAAGATGATTGCATAACCTGTTATGCATCCTTTCAGTTTGTTGTATAACTTGTTATGCAACTACTTTAATCTGCATAACCTGTTATGCACCTTTTAAAGATGGTTGCATAACCTGTTATGCACCTTTTTAGTTTGTTGCATAACTTGTTATGCAATTACTTTAATCTGCATAACCTGTTATGCACTCTTTAAAGATGACTACACAATCTTTTATCGGAAAGAAAAATGATGAATCAACTCACATATAGTTTACAAGATGCAAGGCAGATGTGGAAAGGACCCTGAAATGTACCAATTAAGAAATAAAATTTATACCTTGAGGATACATAACTGGCTGGTTCGTCCCCTAAAAGAGTTGGGCTTGCATTTTCTACCTCTGCCAACTTCTAATCCAGCCATGTCAACCTTCGAAGCTCAACTTCCATATACATTTGATCATCTGGGTCACCTCTAAATAGCAAGTAGAATTGCCCTCTTTGCTAGGTAGCACATGATTTGGTCAAGCTTAAAAACATTGAGAAAATGACTGAGACATAACTAATCATACTAGAACTACTGAAATATAAGTAGTAGATCATATATGAATAAGACCCATATATATCATTTGATTAAGAAGGTTGAAAAATATTGTTAAAAGTTACCGATCAACACTCATAAACATTTCTCAATAGATCATGCATTTGTACTTACCCTACACACATCTTGAAAATAAATCTACTCTAAAATGAAAAACAATCAACACTCGTGTGAACATTTATCTTTTGGAAAGAACTTCAATAGTCTAACACATAGAAAGAACAAGGACTTTGCACATTGAATATATATACAGAGAAACACAAGAATTTTACATATTTAATATACAGAGAAAGAATACAGGGATTGCTTAAAGAAAAAATAGATGTTAAACAACATTATACCTGAGATGACGCTAGTAGTTTGGGAGATGGAGGAGTTCCAAAGAGGCGTTGCTGCAAGAGAAAGAAGAAAACTATACATATTTATAAAAGACACTTAAAGAAAGATTAATTAGTGGAAAATGTTATTAAGAGATATTCAGTCTAAAAATTACTGAAACGACATTAATAAAAAACTTTTCTTTATTACACTAAGTTGCTTCAATCACTAGTCACTTTTCTAGAGCTGTCCAACATGCAATTAAGAAAAATAACTACAATGATACTTACCTTGCGAGACATTAAAAATGACGGAGGTGATTAGGTATTAGAGGAAGATGCATGAGTTCACAAATTTCTTCTAATTTGTAAATGGGAATTAATCATTCGATGATTTAATAGTTCTTCTTCTTACCCCATCTTTGAATCTAAGAAAATTTTCTTTTTAATAATCAAACTAAGAGATCCGAAGGGGTGACATGAGCAGAGAATGAACTCTAAAATCCCCAAATTTCTATTGAGATTTTGAAACAGAAACTCTAATGCGAATAACCTAAAAAAATAAAAACAGATCTAAGAAAAATTTAAAATTGAAAAACACATCAAGTAATTTGAAAGTCGAAAATAGGTCAGAAACAAGAAGAAAACAAATTTTAAAACGAAGAAACAAAGAAAAACGATGAAAGTTCTCGACCACTCAGTTGCAGATCTCATCTACATCTCTCTCGTTGAAAGAAAGGATATTTTAATCATTAAAAATAAATAAATTTCACTATAAAAACGAATTTTAAAAAATGGGTTGGCTGATAATTTTTTACGAAAAAAAAAGTGTGAGTGTTGTTGTAAATTAATTCTTTGGTGGTTCCACCACTTTTACACCCTTCTTAGATCACCACCTTATCATCTCCCCTTTCACCTTTTTAAATCTTTCATTTCTTGGTAACCCTCACATTTAGTGTAATAACTTAGGTTTAATACCTTAGTTATGAGAATGCATTCCACTATTTCCTAATGTTAATGCTATCTTTATCATCCTCTCTTGTATTAGCCTATAAATTGAGGCTCATTCCTTTGTAATGGATATTAATATCTAGTAATGAGAAATTCTCTCTTCTTCTCTCTATATTTCTTTTGTGCAATAGTTCATCTTTTGATTTAGTTTATAACACGTTATCAGCACGCTAGCTCTCCTTAGCGGTAAGAAATTAAGATATAATTTTTATCTTGTAAAATAATTTTTTTTATTATTATTCTAAGCAAATAATCTGATTTATTTGTTTAACTATTCTAGGCATATTCATGAACATGTTGGTACATTTTTTATTATTCTAAGCAAATAATCTGTTTATTTGTTTAACTATTCTAAGCATATTCATGAACATGTTGATACATTTTTTTTATTATTATTATTAAAAAAGACTGTTCCACCTGAAGTTGGAACTCAGTGTGACACAATATGGACAAAAGAAGTTCACTCGGTTAATCGGTCGGTCCATGAAGTGACCCGTAACAAAGTGACATCATGTCTTTATCCGCGGTTCCTGAAGTAACATGACCCTGATGTTAAGAAAATTTTATTTTAAAAATAATGTGTCCACGTGTACACTGGCAATGAATATTTCGTCATACCCGAAGATGACGGAATTGATATTTAAATTATGTTGGTACTATATCTGTGTATGTTCTTTATTTATTTTGATTTTTGTTTATTTTAATTATTGGTCTTGAAAAAAAAAAAAAAAAAAAGAGGATTCCAAAAGCAATCCATGGGATGTTATTAACTCCAGAAGTAGTCTAACATGCAAATTATAATTTTTTTTGTAGAAATCCAAATTATTGTGGGTTCCCGCAGTAATCCATAAATATAGACTCCAGAAGTGGTCTATGAAATTTTTTGGATTTCAGGTATCCATAAAATTCTGGGTTCCCGAAGTAGCCCATAGTTACTAAATACTTTTGTTAATGGTTTTATTATCAAAACTCAAAATATATGTCATATTCTTTGCTACAAGAGCACAATTTTTACAGCATTAAACGTTTCCGACATATTGATTGATTAGTACCAATCAAGCGGAATTTCCCGCTCAAATTTTGGTAGACGTACCAATACAAGAGCATATGACTATCGTTTATAATAAATGCTAATCAGGGTGCACACTGATAAAGTATACGCTGTCAAATTTTAATTATATATATGAGCATGGGTGATTTAAAATTATTAATTGTAATATTATGATGAACAATCCGAAAAAAAAAAAAGTTTTTCGGATGACCTACTTGGATCCAAGGTCACTCACCCATAATATATTTTACATGAATAATACTAGATGTGATGAGACTTCCCGCCGTTAGAGGGAGGAAAGCAGTCGTTATAAGAACGTCATGAATTTGTCTCATCATAATTCTTGCACCAATTGGTATAAGGTGGAGAAGTTATTCATTCATTATGATATGCTTGAAGCATTTTATTCTTACAAGAAGAATAATTAAAACTCATTTGTTGTTGCACGTATTTTGGCATTAGTTTATGTCCCTGCAGGGCATGCCATGAGTTAACAATAATTGAGTCGTCTACAACTCATCTGAAATTGTTGATGAAAAATAAATAAAAATAATATCTATTCCTTGATAGAGGAAGCCAATCACGCTAGATCAAAATAGTGCTCCTGGGGAGGCTATTGATAATGTTCTCAATGAGACTATTTAACTACGATCTTTAATTACCGAGCCATATTTATCTCCTAAAGAGGAATTCATTCCTAAGTGGACAAGTGGTGTCGATATTAAAGAATGATTTTTATACGCGTACATAATCGTAGTTATTGTCGAACATGTATTCAGAGTAGCAACAACCATACATGTATTATAGACAAAATCCTTTTTCGCAGAGAAACTGCCGTGAAGTATCGACAATATGTATGGTTGACTAATATGGGTGAAAGGCATCATATTTGGTTGTCCTCTCACTAATAAACATTTTTGGACATAGATAAAAATTGTGAACCCGGAAGGTTACAAGTTTGATGCTTAATTAGTTTGCATGAAAGTGAGACGAGAGGAACAAGGACGCTAATTGCACAGCGCCACTCGTGGCATCTAGTTTCTACAAACACTTGAGATCTGTGAAATTCCACCATCTACTCTTAAATGATTTGAAAATACCCAATACTTTGGTAAGTATTGTGTACCCCGTTGATAGATAAATTTTAATGGAAACTATTATTTGCCAGTTTTACATGTCATAGTCTGACATAATTATTTGTTATCGAAGATAACGTTCGTGTAAACTTCTAAAAAGATTATCACAGGTTATACTTCCTTATTGAAAGAATTCAAGATAAAAGATCTTGGAATCATGTATCAAACTTATTAAGCATTATAATGGTCCATGATTTTGTCAACTTTAGAAAGTTTTGACATGTTTACATGGATAAGTACGTAACCTCCTAATAAAACTTGTGTAATAGCAATCTACTTTCATCTCGGTAACGGGTATGTAACACTCTCTCTGGTTCGTATTACGTACTAATTACAAGTTGTTTTTGTGCTTGCTTTTATGTATAACTTTATATGTTATACTTGAAATTGTTCGGTAGTGAATTTGTTTGCCAAACTTAATTAGCACTAATATGGAGGCATTGTGTATATTGGGTTTTGTAGTACCTCTAACATTTTATCTTTGCCTTGACGGTTTATCCAAAGTCTCGTAAGTAATGAACTACAGATAATCAGTTTCCATTTGCCAAATTGTTAGACGATGCAACATCCTTTTTGCAGCAACAACGATGATCATCTATTATTGTTTGAAAGGAATTTACGAAGAATAAAAGATATATCAGATCCTACAAATCAACCATTGGGAATTTGACAAAGACAATTCAACTTGAGATTTGAAATTAAGTTATGGCAACATAAAAGGTCTCCATTACCAACAAAAAAAAATTTGAGCTGAAGATGGTTGCTGATTAGCTACTTGTGGTAAATCAACTGAGATATCTTCTTTCTGCTGGAGGATATATTGGACTTTACGAGTTGTACTCTTTTTCCTTAGTCAAGGTTTTTGTCCAACTGGGTTTTCCTTCTCAAGGTTTTAACGAGGCAATATATATATGTCCAACTCCTTTTCTTAATCTATCTACAGTTGTACTCTTTTTCCTTAGTCAAGGTTTTTTCCTTCTGGGTTTTCCCGACAAGGTTTTGATGAGGCAACGAACTTGAAAAAATTTGCTTAAAGAGATATTCGAAGACATTATTGAAGACAAACTTATATCTTGTTTTGAACAAAGACGGTCAGTGATTTTACTTGAAGATCAACATTATGTAATCAGTCTTTCTATACTTCTATAGGTGCACATCATCAGGGGGAGAACATCAGTATTGTGTGATGGAAATTTATGCGTGTTGTACTCTTTTTCCTTCGCTTGGTTTTGTCCCAATGGGTTTTCTTAGCAGGGTTTTAATGAGGCAATATTTGACGCGTCCAACACCATGATATGATTTGTACTCTTTTTCCTTCTTCTAGGTTTTATCACTTTTGGGTTTTCCTGGCAAGGTTTTAACGAGGCAATATCATAATAGAGTGGTGTCATCCAAGGGGGAGTGTTGTAAATTAATTCTTTGGTGGATTCCACCACTCTTACACCCCTCTTACACCACCACCTTATCATCTCCCCTTCCACCTCTTTACATCTTTCACTTCTTGGTAACCCCCACATTTAGTGTAATAACTTATGTTTAATACCTTAGTTATGAGAATGCATTCCATTATTTCCTAATGTTAATGCTATCTTTATCATCCTCTCTTGTATTAGCCTATAAATTGAGGTTCATTCCTTTGTAATGGATATTAATATCTAGTAATAAGAAATTCTCTCTTCTTCTCTCTATATTTCTTTTGTGCAATAGTTCATCTTTTGATTTAGTTTATAACAAGTGTGAAGTTTTCCGTATCAGATTTATGGAAAAAAAAGTGGAAAAACAATCTGACAATAGATTTCACAATTATATTTTCACCATTCCCTTTTTAACAGATTTTGTACGTCTTACGATATCGAAAATTAATTATTTTCACCATTTTGAAAGGACGAAGAACCGATGCTTATTCCCCATATACCGTTATTGTTTCTTCTCCGGGAAAAAAAGTTCATAACCCGTAGGTTTTCTACCTCCATGTGGTATTGTTCTGTCAGTATTTTATCTATTGCGGAAAATTTTCCACTAATGCCTTCTGTAGGAGTCTGAGTTGTACCTCAGTCCCAGTGTGACTGATCATCCTCTCGAACCGGCTACTGATCCGTAACATAATAAAAACCAACGTATGCCCATCGTCCCAGAAAATATTTGGTCAAAAATAACGTAAGGTCTTTGGTGTACTGACAATTCAATCAGAGATAAGTACGTGTACAATATAAATTCGCCGTCTTAAGCCCATAATTAATTCCGATTAAGAAGAAGATAGATAAACAAACATGCAGACAAACGTACAGGAGATCTTCAACCTGTTCTTCATAGAAAATAATTGAAACCCAGAAAGAGAGATACCATCATTGATAAATACTGGAAAATAGCATACAAAAAATCATCATACATATACAAACATTTTCCAATATAAATTTTGAATCAAAATACTATATCCACGACGTATCAAAGATTTTATAAACGAAATCACCGATTTTTCAAAGTCACTGGATTTGCATCAAATCGTTATCATCTGCTATCAATAAAGATCGAAATGAATCCTATATTGAACTGAACCATCAATGGATTAAACTATAAGTTCGAATCGTTCCACAGCTTACAAAACTCATGGGATGTAGGAAGAGATTATTTATTCTATCTCCGCATTTATTTGGATCTGATAGTTGAATAAGTCAATGTGCTGTACATCTAGCTTTTAGGGATGAAAAAACGGATTTTCGAACTAAAAGGTCCGTCGTTTTTTTCCCGAAGCATAAAATTTATTAAGCTACTAAGGGACTACTACACGAGGGTATATAATACTCCAAGATTCATCAAATATAATATGAGTGGTAAGCCATGAACCAGCAACAACCTAATATTGGAGCGGGATAGCAGTCTTCTAATCGGAGTTGCATCGGGGACGGATGTTGGATTCGAAGGTCAAAAGGCCTTCGGTAAATGCTTTCCACAAGAAAAGTTATACGTTTGGTGGACATTACAATATCCACAGGAACTTAGGTGGTAGTAAAGGTGTTCGATGTAATTGATTGAAGATGCTAGTCAAGCCTTTAATCTTGAAGTTGCGGTGCACTGCCTGATTGATATCCGTATACTTTTTTGTTTTCCGGCTTGATCCATAGCTTGAAATTGAGTCTTTTACTTTGACTGAGTCTTGTAGTATAATCTAGTCTTTGGCCCTGAGGGCATCCACAGTCGTGCGATTACCCTCAAAGACTAAAGATCAAAAAATTTGATCTTTACTCCGCTGCAAGAACATCCATGGATAGTCAAGCGAGATTCTAGTGTTGCGCATACGGTTAAGCGAAGTGTTAGCGCTGCGCTTGAGAAGACGGACGGGATACTGCAACTTCGCTTGCTACAGACGAGATGATAGTGTACGGCCTGAACCAAACGAAATCCCAGCTTTTCGCCCAAACCACAAACGAAATTCCAGCATTTCGCCTGGCCAAACAAAATTCCAACACTTCGTCTGAGAAAAATTTGTGCGTGCAGAGAGAGCGTGTGATGGAATTTTACGGGCGGTACAACAGCATTTCACTTGGTGTTTATAGGCGAGGTATTGGGAGCTCGCTTCCCTTTTATGACCGTTAAAACCTAATTTTTCTCTTCTTCCTTTCCTATAGCCGCACATTTTCAGTTATTCCTCCTCCTGTAGCCGCAAGGTGGTCCTCCAACAATCCCCATTTTCTCATCCCTAATTCAATAAACGAGAACCCAAAGTCTCGTATCATATCTTCATACTTCGCTCAAGGTTTTTCCAAGCGCAATCAAGGTATCTTTTAACAAAAAAATTAGTATAAATTAATTTTTTTTTGTAAATTTTTTTGATGATTTTGTAGTTAAATTGGCTCTAAATGTTGTATGATTTACCATGTAATTATCATGTTATAAATTGATAATCGAATTGCGATTATTAGGTTGTAATTATGGAATTGGGAAAATATTTAGGGTTTATGAATGTTATAAATTGGGTATAAAAATTTGTTGATATTTGTTAAATTGAAGATATAATTGATGAAGTTATTGTTTAATTTTAGTGGGGTTGTGGTTAAATTTTTGTTGAATTGAGTAGGTTGTCTAGAAAAATTGAGAATTTATTTTGATTAAATTTAAAAACATATGTGTAAGGAAGTATTTGCAATAGGGTAATTTTTATGATATTGGGTATAATTGGTGCATTGAGATTGTTGTATTTTGTTAATGATGAATTTAGTTTTAGAATGTTTGATTTTTATTGCTTGGTACATATGATTATATAATTAGATAATTACTTTTGTGTTTATCCGGTGTTAAAATAATTTTAATTGATTTGTTGATTACTTGATTTTTATCTTTATGCATTGTGGTGATTTATTCTTGATTTGACAATGTTCTATGAATTCTTTGGCCAGATGTCGAGCAGTTTGACGTCCAGATGGGTTGGCAGAAAGAAGAAGGCCAAGAAGGCTATAATCGTCGAGGATTCAGAACCAGGTTGTATGGGACCAGAAACGGTAGGTACCCCTGGGTTGGAACACTATAACGTTGTGGAAGATACTGATGAGCACGTGTCGACCAATATTACATATTCAACCGACGCCAATTTCAGGTTTGCCCATCGTGGTTCTCTCAAATCCGTCCTTCAGACATACCGAGGTATTATTAAACTTTCGTCTAGGGTCAAATATATAATTGAAAGGGGGAGGATGAGGATGATTACTGTCACTACCTGAAGTAGATTCATCCCATGCTCTTATTGATTATATTGTTGAGCGTTTTTGGAATACAACAAACACGTTCCACTTCTCGTTTGGGGAGCTTGGGTTCACTCCCCTTGATTGGTAATGTTGACCGCCCTTAGTATTGGTGTTGGCAGATCTGTTCCGTATGACCCAGAAAAGTTTAAGTTTGAATATGTCCGAGAGCATATATTTCCTGAACTCAAAGATAATGCGGTGTGTAAAAGAGAAGGGGTTCCGCAACAGTGGGTTTCAGATGCAATAACTGTAAAAAAAATTGACCACATATTTTGATGAAGATACTTTGATTGCGTCTAACGATGATAGTAGGCTTGATGATAGAGTGGCGAGAGCCTTCTATATGTATGTTCTGGGGCAGTTCTTCTTTCCAAATGCAAAAACCTATATTGATGCTGGATGGTTAGCTGCATTTGAGGATCTAAATGCAGTTGACCAGTACGATTGGGGTGCTCATGCAATTTCTAAATTGCAGGTCTCGCCGCAGCTGCTAGGGGACAAAAGTCAGTGTCCAGACCCATCCAAATTTTGGAGGTAAATTATTATAGTTATTTATAATTCTTTTAAATAAAATTTTGTTGCTAAGTTGTTTATTCCAATGGTTATATTTATATTGTAATTTTGGGGGTACGAATATCTGGGCATTTGTCGTCCAAATAACCCTTCGGCTGAAAGTGAAAATGAATGGCCTAGATGTCGTAGGTGGTTGTGTAGCCGGAGGAAGGGTATTGACATTGTTCGGTCACGGACTGAATTGAACCAGTTGTCCGTAGACTCTGTGACATGGCAACCGTGGTTAAATGTAGTTAACTATCTGCCACCAGAAATTGGAAGCAAAGCTTTAGAGCTCTCTGGGAAAAGGGTTACATTCACTTGGCTAGACACCGTGAGTTTTTAATTAATTTTGTTATATTGCGTTATTTTTTTTTCAATTTTATTTTGGTTATCTGATAGGTATTTATTTATTGTACATTTCTTGGATAAATCATAACATCTATCTCGGAGATCGTTGTTGGAGGCAGAACAACCCAACATGGGGTGTTCCTGCAAACCTCCTAGTAGCATTTCCAACTTCACCGACAACGAGATTGAGGACATGACAGTAAACTGCCAGGTCAATGCTAGTGAATATGTACGTGTCGTTTCCTACGATGTGTATTATGAATATTTACGACATGTTACCAACCTTTACAAATATGTCACGAAAGTTGATTGGGAGGTTGAAACGTACGGCTATGCTGGTGACCGTATCAAACACAACATCCCACGGCGTCGTGAACATGTACCCATTCCTACCCCACAACAACTACCATACGTAAGTATTCAACAAAGCCTTGTAAATTTGAATATAGATTAAAAATTTATTTCAATAGTTAATCTATTTTTTTTCATCCCAGGTCGCGGCTTATGATTTAGTTCAACAGTTGTATGATTTTACGCAAGAGTTGCGTGATTTTACGTTAGCTGAAACTAAGGATCGGATGGAGTATTTGTTTGACAAAGACGTTGAAATTAACAACCTCCGAAATGATAATTCCTTGTTGAACAGCCAGCTTACCCATTTTCGTTAACAACAACTGCTTGGGTTTGCCACATATGCTCAGAATATGCCACCACAATTGTCTCTGATAATGGCTCAGGGATTTTCATCAACAATTGGATCAAATATGCATAATGTCAGACCATCTTTGCCGCCGTTTATCCCACCAAGATCCAACTCCGATTGAAGATTATTTTTTTCAAATATGAATTGTCTTTTCAAATTATTTTTGAAACTATTTCTGTTTTGTAGTGTTAAATTAAAAACTCTGTTTTTTTTTTACTTCATCGTTTATGTCATTTGGTATTGTCACATCACATTTGAATTGTTAGTTGAACGATAATATTTCCAATTACTTTGTCATATCTATATTCGAAATTCTGACATTTTTTCCTTTCATTGTGCTGCTGATTTTTGCATTGAAATGGTGACCGTGTATTGTCAATTCCTTTCATTGGTGACCAAGTACAAAATGTTTAGATTATTCAAAAGTTTGGATTTTCAATTTTGTTACCGTTTTCTTACCGTTCTGAATTGTTACCGTTTATCAACGACTATAATTTGTATTCTGATATACCTATAAATAAATGAATTATATATATCATTCCCGTTTCAAATCCACATATTTTACATTTTGGAGAAAATTTATAATCTCTTGTTTTCATGTAATGTCAGGTTACGAAAATTTTAGGCTTAATGCAGAGAATTTTACCCTAGAAGAAGATTTATCCATATGTCGAAACATAGTATTACATTATCCAGCAAGGGGTCATGAACGTCGGATGAATGGTTCAATGAGCATGCAATGGTTAGAACATACACATGCTAACTTTTGTAACGGAACCGGTAATCCCAACAAGCGGAACAGAGCAGGCCTTTTCTGTCGATATGTGCAAATCACAAAGGAAGTACTAGAATTTTCTTCTTTAACCGCTAAGGTGAATGAAAGAAGAATTAGGAATGAAACTGATGAAGAAGTTGTTGCCAGATCTCTGGAGGAATGGACAAGATGGAAACATCCAGATTTCATGTACAAACCTCATTTCGAGATCCTAAGGGTGATGGAAGAATACAATCCTTTTATGTTGATTATTCTCCCAGGAAGTGAAGAACGTCGTCCCCGTCGTCCGACAAGCCAATGCTTAAGGTTTCATAATAGGTATACTTAAGTGTTTAAGTGTAATCTACTTATTTATTATATTTCATTTCCTTTAATGTATTCCTTTTTTAATGTATGCATTTTCGATCCAATGAAATAATTTATAGAAAAATTTAAGAAATCCATATTCTAATCAGTAGTTTGAGAATTTCTTATGCATAATGTCAGACCATCTTTGCCTCCGTTTATCCCACCAAGATCCAACTCCGATTGAAGATTTGTTTTTCCAAATATGAATTGTCTTTTCAAATTACTTTTGAAACTTTTTCTGTTTCGTAGTGTCAAAGCAAAACTCTGGTATTTATTAACTTTGTCGTTTATGTCATTGTGGTATTGTCACATCATATTTGAATTGTTAGTTGAACGGCAATATTTCCAATTACTTTGTCATATCTATATTCGAAATTCTGACATTTTTTCCTTTCATTGTGCTGCTGTTTTTTGCATTGAAATGGTGACCGTGTATTGTCAATTCCTTTCATTGGCTTGTCAACCTACAATTAATATCTCTGACAATGTACAACGCTGATTTTTGCATTGAAATGGTGAACGTGTATTGTCAATTCCTTTCATTGGCTTGTCAACCTACAATTAATATCTCTGACAATGTACAACGCTGATTTTTGCATTGAAATGGTGACCATGTATTGTCATATCAATATTCAAAATCATATTTGAAGCTTCATATAAATTAACTCACCGGCTTCTCCTTGAATACAAACCAAAAATATCATCATCTCCTACAAAACATTTTGCATCAATTTTTTTTTGGCAAACTCTCTAAATAACATTCACAACTATGGTTCCTCTTCTATTATTCCTCCTCATACTTCTTCTTCTTCTTCTTCTTCTTCATTAGGCGATGATGATAGTAGTAGTTATTACTCATCAGACGAAAGTTCACTTGCATTGAATTGTAATAACCTAGCAGTCACTGCTGGATTAATGGTTTCAAATATGAACTGTCCACATACACGTATAAAAATACCAAGACAACGTGATGCCGGTGCCAAAATTCTATGGAGAGATTACTTTTGCAGAAACCCGACGTTTCCGCCAAATGTATTCCATAGAAGATTTAGAATGCGTCGAGAATTATTCAACCGTATTTTGGGTGATGTTGTAGCGGTAAATAGTTATTTTGTTCAAAAAAGAGATGCATGTGGTGTTCTTGGATTAACCCCTCACCAGAAAATTACTGCAGCAATTCGAATTTTAGCTTACGGATGTGCGGCAGATGCAATTGATGAGTATTTACGTATTGGGGAAACCACAGTTTTGGAAGCAACTCGTAGGTTTTGCATGGTTATAGTCCAATTGTACGAGGATGAATATTTGCGCACACCAACTAAGCATGATGTTGAACTCCTTCTTGCTGAGAACCAAAAAAAGGGATTTCCAGGGATGCTTGGTAGTGTTGATTGCATGCACTGGAAATGAGACAAATGCCCATCGGCTGAATCCGGTGCTTATACCGCGTACAAGGGTAGCGAAAGTATTATCCTGAAGGCAGTAGTGTCATATGATCTTTGGTTTTGGCATGCATTTTTTGGTATACCGGGTTCTAACAATGATATCAATGTGATGAACCGTTCGTATATCTTCAAAAATATTATCAACGGTAAAGCACCGACAGTAAACTTTTCAATTAACGGAAATCGATACAATATGGGGTATTATCTGGGTGATGGAATATAACCAGAGACAGCAACTATTGTGACTACGATTAAACATCCAGATTCCCAAAAGAAACAGAAATTTTCTGCTATGCAGGAAGGTTGTCGAAAAGATGTAGAACGCGGCTTCGGGGTGCTGCAAAATCAATTTGAAATCATCAAACAACCCGTACGAATGTGAAATCCAGACATGTTAGCATATATAATGAAAATTGTCATCATTCTACATAATATGATAGTGGAGGATGAACGTTTACCCGGTGATTGGCCGCATGAGTATGAGCAACGCAGCCACGGTGCACCAGTAAATATTTCTAGGCAAAACACTGTTGAACTTTCGAAAATGATAAAAGACCAACGCAGACGTACAATATTCGATAAAGAGACTGGGGTTCGTTTGCGAAATGACTTGATCGAACACATATGGTCATCTCTTGGCAAAGAGTGAAATTTTGTAAATCCTCTATGTAAGTTTTGGGGGTAAATCTCGTGTAAGTGTACCCGCGATTCTAGCGAGAGTGATCTTATATTTACTTATTAAGGTCTTGTTATATGACAACGTTCTTTTGAGTTCATCTGGGTATTTGATTAATTTTAAAAAAGAAATTTAAATTTATAATTAAACTAGGACACATTAAAAACATAACAATTTATTGATTAAAAATAAACTGAAAATAACTAAATAAATTCATAAAAGTTCAAACTTAATATGACAATGCTAAATAAGAATGGCCTTTATGATTGGTTTAATCTTTTCTTCCAAATTCCTGCCTTCTTAACTTCGAAGTATTGTCTTGATACATCATCCATTACGGAGATATCCATCGTCATTATACGAAAATCCTCTTCTGCTTCTTTCCTAGCTTGTTTTGCCGCAAACCTTGCATTTGAATCCGCTTGTTTTGCTGTAAACTTTGCATTTGAATCAGCTAGTTTTGCTGCAAACTCAGCTTCTCTCTATGCCATCTTCATATCTATTTGTTCCGTATATTTGGCGTTGAAGTTTTGTTGCTCTCTATAAATATTTTGCATCATTTCATGTTGTTCATTAAATTTTGCTTTCCCTTTTGTCTTCTGTTGTTTGGCTTCTTTTTACCCCATTGGACGGATTAATGTGTTAGGGATATCTCCATGGTCTTCATAGGCACTGGAACCGTCTAGGCTTAAGTACTGTGTTTCCTGGTTGTCCTCAACATTGTCGTAATCAGACTCAGCTTGTGATGAATCGAAAACAGCTGTCGACCGTCTGGAATATTTAATATTATCTAACATAACTGTGTAGCAATCTTCATGCTTAAACTTCTCCCAGTAGCTTCATTGAAAAGCCTCTTTACTTCTGCGATCTAGTTTTTTAATTCAATTTAGTAAAGGATATACAATCTGAAAGATTAATGTAATCAGCAAAATTAAATGAGTAGTTACCTTATTTTCGGGGGCCCATCCGGTATGATGTTCCCTTTCTACTTCAGCCTCCTTTGCAGACATAAGTGCCACATCTTTACTTATAATTTGAAATCGTTTCTGAAGGGAGGTCCAACTACGTGGTGGCATCGAAGGTATTTCTTCTTTCATCCGATATAATATACGAGACCATAATTTTTCTTCAGATTAATCGGTACCAATGCTAGAATCTTGAGAAATTGACAAATGAATTGTACACATCGTAACATCTTCAAATGTAGAAAAATTTGGACGTCGGGGTTTTGATGGCGCCATAATCCTAATCGATTCGCAAACTTATTAAATTGTGGGGAACTTTAGAAATTTCAAATACAATAACAATGAATGAGTTTAGTAAAATGACATTGATTTAGTATTCCATATATAGTGTAAAAATATAGCTGTTGTACAACGCCAACGAATCAACGGTAACATATTAACGGTAAACATAATCCAACGGCAATAATGGTCTAGGCGAGCAGCTGGAGTAACGACTGGGACGGGGCGACATACTATGACCTCGCTCGGACACAACCGAGGCTGTGCAGTTCCGAACGAAGACAAATGGTATATTAAGTCATCGTTCACAATGGGCGAAACTCTGGTGTTGCACTTGGGTGTAAGTGGCACTCTAGCTTCTCGTCTCAGCAGGCGAAGCCTCAACATACCGCTGCGTCTGGCGAACTACCAGCTCTACGCCCGTGTTTTTGAACGAAATGCTGGTACACCGCTTCTGTCCAAACGAGCTTCTACTGCCTCGCTTGATCATAATTTTTATTCGTCGATGAGCGATTACTTTTAATCCCGTACAATAGATTTCCTCGATTAAACATAATCTTTAATCGCACGGCTGTGGCACCGTTTTGTCGACTAAAGATCAAAAAACATCTTTGATCAGGCTTTTGATCGCACCATTGTAGTTGCTCTGAGGAACTAGTGTTAATAGTGATATTACAAAGGTTACAAAAAACTGAAATAGAGATACACTAGGAATTACATACTCACCTGGAGAAACTAATACACTTTATAAACCAAATCTAACGGGCAAATAAAACAAAAACAGAATTATAAGTTGTCAGAAGAAACGGCGGATAGTCCACTGGCCCATAAAGCACACGAATTAAGATTCACTGCTCAAAGTTTATGATACCAGGTATTGTAGCAAATTCATAGGATCTTTACGAAGAATGTTGTTGCAGATGGTGCTGCTGCTTGTGTTTCCTACTGTGCATGCTCCTTCGTATCAGTAGAGTTTGATCGAATTCGCTGATTAAAGTAACCCGTAATGGTATTTACTTGGAGCACTTCCTGATAAAGCTTAGTAATATCATTCGAATTCTTCCAGGTTAACCCTGGTTCATGAATATCCTCTGCAAGATCTCAAATCTTCACCATAACACTACTTCCTCCAAAAATAAATTGTTTCATGCCTTTAACATAAGCTTAAACATCCTCCCCGGCCTTCTAGCATGAAAACCTCAATTCTAACACAAATCCTCAAAGAGAAAAACCCATTTGAACCTCTGATAGTAATTGAAAACAACTTTACTTCCACTTGTTACAAAGTCTTCACCTGTAAGTTGAGAAAGCTCTATGGAACATTCAAAAGACCCAACTCAAAATCTTCATTTGTTAACACATCATCTGAAGAAAAACTTTCATAGTGTCTCAGCTCATAAACATAAACCCTTCTCAATAGATAGTCCCCGATTCTTATCTTAAAATCAGCACCAAATAGATAAACTCAAACCTAAGCAGAGAACTGAAACCAAACTTATAATAGAAAACCCATCCTGAACCTATTATCAGATACAACTGACATAAAAAAGAAAACGCCAACGAACAAGTGCTGCAATTAGGATTTCTGGTGGGGTTAGAGGGTACAAATGCCTACAGTTAGTCAGGTTCAAAGAAAATTAGGAACAGGGTTAAGAGGGATGATTCACCAGACCAGAGATTGGTCAAGGAGAGAAAGGAGTTTCAGATCTAGAGCAAAAGGTCTACATCAATCCGGGAATGAAAGACAAAACAAGACTAAAAAAGATGTATATGAGTACTACAAAAGATCTTGAAAAAAGTTAAGGAGTTTGGGCTAGGTAGGCTTAGGGGTTTTAACTTTGATTTAAGATGATTGTTATGCAGAGGTTGATAAATTCTACATATGTTAAAGGCTAAGGTATCCAATCAGTATGAAAGATATATTAAACTAAGGGTAGAGGAAACCTAGGAATAACCTCCTCATGCTAGGTGTTTAAAATTAATAGCAAAGGTCAAATGGAACAAATACCTGCCAAACTGGGAGAAAATTTTCCATGAGAAGTAGCAAAAAACCCAGATCTGGTGATGATTCAAAGAAGAACAGAGGAGGAAAAGACATCTTTTGAAAGCCAAAATCAGCACAACCAAAACTTGAATAGAGAAGATCCGATGAAAAAGTGTAAGATATCACATCAAATCAGTAAATAAACTAATTGTGTCTCATAGGGACGGCGAACCAAAATTCTAGTCGATGAAAAGTGAAAGAATCATGGCAAGAAATTTTGGGGTTTGAAAGAACTTGAAAAGGGGATGGTTCGAGTGGGAAAGCGAAGTAAAAGGTCTGTCGTTGATCATGAAGTCAAATAATTCCAATTTACTACTACCTCCGTTTCAGGAAAAGAGTTACTATCACTTTTTCAAATTGGCCTATTTTTAGGCTAAAATGAAAAAGTGATAGTAATACTTTCCAAAAACGGAGGGAGTATCAAATTGTGCCCATCACTAGTAATTGATCTCTCAACATCTCAGAGGGCACACCAGGGACGGAGCCAAGGAAAATCAATCATGGGGTTAGCCAATTGTTTTTTTGACATTTATTGAAATTTTAACTACATTAATGACACAAAATTTCAATTTTATTCAAATTATCAGTGTATTCTTATATAAATCCAAAATCATATGGGTCCCCCACCATGGCTCTGTCCCTGGGGACGCACCAATTTTTTCTTGTTTTACTGGGGGGATGGAATTCTACCTTTTGATTGACTTCGACAACCAGTTTTATGGAATTCAACGCTATTACATGATGAGGAACGCTATTACATGATAACCTAATTCTTACCTCCCACACTGAACCAAAATGATCTAGTTATAACACAACTAATCTTAAAAAGAGAGAATAAAAGAGGCAAAAAACAAAAAGAAGACAAGCCAGGAATTTTTTTTTGGCAAAGAATTTGGATCATATTCATTGGATATGGTAAGCATATATAGTGTATTCTATTAAATTCAGCATCAATCTACGACGTCTTGAAAAAGATAAATAACATATCAAATAAAGCATGAGCAGAAAACAACTAATAACACAAATAAAGAAAAATAACTGATGTTCATAGGTTTTCTAAAATAATACTACCTCCGTTTCAGCAAAAGTGTTACTATCACTTTTTTATTTTGACCTATTTTTAGGCTAAAATGAAAAAGTGATAGTAACACTCTTGCTGAAACGGAGGTAGTATAATACACAACCTAAATTATGCCAGTCCAAGAGCCATTGCCTTCTAACATTTGGCCTAATATTTTGCTCGACATTGCAAATATGCTAGTAGGACTAGCTACATAATTGTTGATAGTCTGATATAGTTGCCACTTTCCAGGAAGGCCTTAAAAACAAGACATCCGTTGCAGAGGGTAGCTGCATGTCACAAGGGTGCACCAAATGGCTAGCACATGGCTAAATCACCCTTGTCACCACCTTGGCTAGCCCTTTGGCTAAATGGCTAGCCTACCTTTTCTAGAATTCTCTTCTTTCTGTCCTCTTCTTAGAATTCTCTAGAATTGTGTAGATATGTGTGGATAAGTATAGAAAGCTCTAGAATTATATCTTAGCCATAGACTTGTAAATATCTAGGCCATAGTCTAGAATTCTCTATAATTGTAAAGATCATCCCCTTACTAGTATAAATAGGGATGCTCCCTTCATTTGTAAATCATCCAAGTTTGAGAGAGAAATACACACATACAACTTTTATTCAAGTATTCATTCTTGTTCTTGAGTGCTCTTGAGTGTTCATAAGTTGTTCTTGAGTTTATTGTGAGTTTGATCTTGAGTAGTCATTTGAAGTTGTGTTAAACTTCATTAGGGAAGGCTTACTTATCTAGTAAAGGAATTTTAGACAAGTGCCGCATGGAGGAAAGTCGAGGCGAAGGACAGCCCCGTGAAAACTGGTATCAGAGCTTTGGTTCATACTACTCTCGGTAAGATCTCTCACTATGTCTTCAGAAGCTGAACATACTGTTATTACTAATGTTGATGTTGAGAGGACACAGAAGACAAATAAACAACGGGATAGGTCAGTGGACCCCCGTATCGATGCTCGTGTTGGATCGTTGGAGGAAAAGGTGTCTTCCACTATGGAGATGGTAGAAAAGATGAACATGGACTTTGGGGAAGCCATTAATCAACAAAATGCTACCATAGATGACTTGGAGAAATCAATGGAGGTCTCCTTTGAGGCGTATCGGAACGATATGGGTACACATAAGCATGATGAGCTAAAGACCCAGATCCGAGGATGCACGGTTCGTGGACCATCCAGGGTGAAGGTGCCGGAACCAAAGGAATACGCTGGTACAAGGGATTCTAAGGAGTTAGAGAATTTTCTATGGAACATGGAAAGGTACTTCAGGGCCACGGGCCTTGATGATGAGCAAGAACGGGTTGACACTGCGACCATGTACCTGATTGAAGATGCACTATTGTGGTAGAGAAGAAAGTATGCATAAATTGAGAGGGGAATCTGTTCCATCACTACTTGGGCAGAATTCAAGAGGGATGTCAAGGCCATGTTCTATCCATAAAACGTTGAGCACAAAGCCCGAGAAAACTTCAAAATTTGAAGTGTTCAGGTACCATTTCTGAATATGTCAAGTAGTTTAATTCCATTGTGTTAGACATATTGACAATGGAAGATGAGGACCGCTTCTACCACTTTAACCGTGGATTACCTCGTTGGGCTTCTATGGAGCTACAACGTAGAGGTGTTACTGACTTGTCAACCGCTTTGAACACCGTTGAAAAACTTGATGACTTTTCAAACAAGCCTGATCAACTTTCCAAGAACAAGTC
This sequence comes from Papaver californicum, assembly GCA_023531435.1. Lineage (NCBI taxonomy): Eukaryota > Viridiplantae > Streptophyta > Magnoliopsida > Ranunculales > Papaveraceae > Papaver > Papaver californicum. The sequence continues at coordinate 354,172 of JAJJMC010022576.1, forward strand.
ATCCAAGCCATTTCAACAAGGAAAGGGTGGGGGAGACAAGAAAAGCTATCATGATAAGCCACAGTCTAGCCGAGAAGGGTTCAAGTCGAATAGTGGGTGGAAAGGCAAGCAAGATAACCGTGCGAAGAAATGCTTTATTTGTGGAGGTGGCCATCTTGCTTACGGTCGTCCCAAGAAAAATATGCTCAACACCTTGATTGCGGAACAGGAGGAGAAGGCCGAAGACTCACACTTGGGAGTCATTCGGTTGAGTGCAATCAAAAGCAAGCCTGAAGCAAAGCAACCAGCACCAAAAAAGAGTACGAACAAAAGACTTATGTATGTGGACATAAGTCTGAAAGAACAAAAGACCAAGGCCATGGTCGACTCGGGTGCAACGCACAACTTCATCTCTAAGGGAGAAGCTGACAGGTTGAAGTTGAAGGTCGAAGCAGACTCAAACACAATGAAGGCAGTAAACTTAGCAGCCATACCGGTTCATGGAGCGGACAAGGGGGTAGACATGAAGGTTGGTGCATGGAGAGGGACTACTGACTTTATGGTGGTGCAGATGGACGATTTCAGAGTTATCCTTGGGATGAAGTTCTTAGATCGTGCCAAAGTAGATGTGGTGCCTTGCCTTGGAGTAGTCAGCATTAGTAATGAGAAGTTCCCTTGAGTGATCTCAGCCACCCGGACCAAGGAGACTTGCTCAAGCGTATTTTCGGCTCTACAACTGAAGAAAGAAGTTCAGAAGGGAGAACAAACCTTTGTAACATCCATTATGGAGGAAAGTGAAGAACTGGACGATGTCGTTACGTTGGAAGTACAACAGGTTTTGCAAGAGTACCAGGACGTGATGCCCGCCGAGTTGCCCAAGCAACTACCACCTAAGAGGGAGGTGGATCATCATATCGAGTTGGAACCTGGAGCAAATCCGCCCGCCATGGCCCCGCCAGAGTTGGAGGATTTGAAGAAGCAACTCAAGGAATTGTTGGATGCCGACTACATCCAAACTTCAAAGGCCCCATTTGGAGCCCCGGTGCTGTTTCAAAGGAAGAAAGATGAAAGTCTTCGAATGTGCATCGACTACCGAGCCTTGAACAAAGTCACCGTGAATAACAAGTACCCAAATCCCAGAGTTGAAGACTTGTTTGATCAGTTGGGTGGTGCTCGATATTTCACAAAGATGGACTTGAGGTCGGGATACTATCAGGTCCGAATAGCATAAGGGGACGAGCCGAAGACCACATGTGTTACGAGGTACGGAGCTTACGAATTTTTGGTTATTCCTTTTGGACTAACAAATGCTCCTGCCATATTTTGCACCTTGATGAACAAGGTCTTTCACCCATATCTCGATCGGTTCGTAGTCGTGTACCTTGACGACATTGTCATATATAGCCACACTTTGGACGAGCACCTCGAACACTTGCGGATCGTGTTCCAAGTATTGAAGGAAAACTCTTTATATGTGAAGAAGGAGAAATGCTCATTCGCTCAGCCCAAAGTGTCCTTTCTTGGACATTGGATAGGTGATGGACAGATCTGGATGAAGGAGAAGAAGATCAAGGCCATCAAGGAGTGGGAGCAGCCTACCAAAGTGGCTCAGTTGCGGTCCTTCATAGGACTTGTCAATTACTATCGGAGATTCATCGAGGGATACTCGAAGAGGGCAGCACCACTTACTGACTTGGTGAAGAAAGCTAGGACTTGGATGTGGAGTGAAGAATGCCAAGCCGCTTTTGATGATCTTAAGACCGCGGTTGTGAAAGATCCAGTCTTAAGATTACCTGATCACACCAAGCCTTTGAAGTTCATACTGATGCTTCTGACTTTGCTATTGGTGGAGTACTTATGCAGGAAGGACACCCACTAGCCTTTGAGAGTCGGAAGTTGAACGATGCGGAACGGCGCTACACGGTACAAGAGAAAGAGATGACCGCTGTCATACACTGTCTTCGGACATGGAGGCACTACCTTCTTGGGTCACACTTCATGGTCTTCACCGATAATGTGGCTACTAGTTATTTACAGACCCAGAAGAAGTTGTCTCCAAAGCAAGCAAGGTGGCAAGACTTTCTGGCTGAGTTCGATATGAAGTTCGAGTACAAGCCAGGACGTACCAACTATGTTGCTGACGCATTGAGCCGAAAAGCGGAACTTGCTGGTTTTTCCTTAGAACGAGTAGCCGTCATCACCAAATTGTCCAGTACCATTCCGGATCGTGTACGGGAGGGCTTGGAACAAGACTCTTTTGCAAAGAGTCTCATTCATGCAGCGAATAAGGGGAAGACTCTTCGGTTCTGATTGAAAGACGGTCTCTTATTCACACATGGGAACCAGATGTTCATACCTAGGTACGGGAACCTGAGGCGTGAACTAATGCACGAGTGTCATGACACCCGATGGACAGTCCATCCTGGTCAGAGAAGGACATTGGCTTTGTTGGAAGCAAGTTATTACTGGCCAAAGATGGAGGACGACGTGGACGCTTATGTTCGAACATGTCTAGTGTGCCAACATGACAAGGTAGAACACAAGAAGTCAGGAGGACTTCTAGAGCCATTACCAGTGCCGGATAGACCATGGGAGAGTTTATATATGGACAGGTTTGGGATCAATCTTGGTGGTTGTGGACAGGTTCACCAAGTATGCTACCTTCATCGTCGCACCAACAGATTGCACCGCGGAACATGCTGCCCGATTTTTCATGAAGTACGTGGTCAAGTATTGGGGCATACCAAAGATAATAGTTAGTGATCGTGATCCAAGGTTCACTGGGAAATTTTTGACAGAGGTGTTCAAGTTACTTGGGTCCGAGCTTAACTTTTCTACAAGTTTTCATCCTCAAACAGATGGACAGACGGAGTGCACCAATGCATTGTTGGAGGAGTACTTGAGACACTTCGCGAGCGCTAACCAAAGAAATTGGGTGGAACTTTTGGAGGTGGCTCAGTTTTGCTACAACCTGCAGAAGAGTGAATCATCTGGCCACAGTCCATTTGAGTTAGCCACAGGCCAACAACCTTTAATGCCACACACATTCGATGGAGGACATAGAGGAAAGAGCCCTGCTGCTTTTCAGTTCACTAAGGAATTGCATGAGAAGCATGACTTGGCCAAAGCATTCCTGGAGAAAGCCTCTCAGCGTATGAAGAAATGGGCGGACGAGAAAAGGAGACCCGTATCTTTCAAAGAAGACGACTTATTCATGCTGAAGTTGAACCCACAACAGTTCAAAGCTTTTCGTAAGATACATAAGGGACTCATTCGACGGTACGAGGGACCATTTCGCATCATTAAGAAAGTCGGGAAGGCATCTTATAGATTGGAGCTTCCAAGTCACATGAAAATTCATCCCATCTTTCATGTAAGCTGCTTGAAGCCATACTATGCAGATCAAGATGATGAGTCTAGAGGAATAACGAAGAGGGCTCCGTTCAACATGATTACCTCTCTAGACAAGCAAGTTTCAAGTATAGAGTCACACAGACGTGTCTCAAGAGCAGGCAAAGTTTATAAGGAATATCTTGTTCGATGGAAGGATCAACCAGACAGTGAAGCCAGTTGGGAACACGAAGACTTACTTTGACAACACAAGTATCTTATCGACAAGTACAACGCAACGAGGACGTCTGCGAATTAGGTGGGGGAGAATGTCACAAGGGTGCAACAAATGGCTAGCACATGGCTAAATCACCCTTGTGCACCACCTTGGCTAAATGGCTAGCCTACCTTTTCTAGAATTCACTTCTTTTTGCCATCTTCTTAGAATTCTCTAGAATTGCGTAGATATGTGTGGATAAGTATAAAACGCTCTAGAATAGATCTTAGCCATACACTTGTAAAGATCTAGGTCATACTCTAGAATTCTTTAGAATTGTAAAGATCATCCCCTTACTAGTATAAATAGGGATGCTCCCTTCATTTGTAAATCATCCAAGTTTAAGAAAGCAATACACACATACAACTTTCATTCAAGTATTCATTCTTGTTCTTGAGTGCTATTGAGTGTTCATAAGTTGTTTTTGAGTTTCTTGAGAGTTTGATCTTAAGTAGTCATTTGAAGTTGTGTTAAACTTCATTAGAGAAGACTTACTTATCTAGTAAAGGAATTTTATACAAGTGCCGCACGGAGAAAAGTCGAGGCGAAGGACAACCCCGTGACATGCAGCACCCGCCTTTCATCATACAGTTTGGTCAAGTTGAAGTAAAATGCTCTTTAAGTTTAATGATCTATCTTTCTTTCAAAAAAAGCATTTCTATCTACTAGCATTGATCAAATCTTATTTCCTTAAGTAATTTCCCATTAGGGTTGGACCTGTCGGCAAGAATCCTTCCTTTCCACGAAACATCTTTACTTCAGAAAGTAACAAACAATAATAGTCAATGGAACAAAGAGATTTTAAAAATGACGAAAGTGTTTGTAACTTCATCCAGGCTTTGGCTTATCTCTCTGTTATTCAACTCTAAACTTAACTAGCTGCCTAGAGTGTGAAAACTATGAAACACTGTCAACGATAATGACAACAAATCCCAAATCAAATTTCCACGAGAACTAGTGTTAAATGTTGTTCTAATCTAAGAAATTATAATTGCAATGTAAACGACATAACAACGACAATGTAAACAACATAACAACGACAATGTAAACGATAGATTGCATACAGCTATTATTTCATTTAAGGGTTTTCTCATTGTCAGTAAAAACACGACAAATTATAAAGAGAGACATAATATTTACATCGACAAGAACATAAAAATGAGTGCATAACAAATCTCATAATAAGTCTTATTTTCGTTTGGTTTTCCTAATTTGAACTGAAATCAAGATTAAGCATTAAGTAATTACCAGTTTCTGATTAATCTGATACGGAACTAGACCCAGAAGTTTCGCCACGACCACCACCACCGGAATCAGAAACAGATACCGATTTCTTTATCTTCTTCTGCTTCTCTTCTTCATATTCAAGATCATCAGTAGGTAATTCAAACCTACAAATAGGACAAGAATTCCTTGTACTTAACCAAGGAACAATACAATCACCATGATAACTATGTTCACAAGGTAATTTCTTTGCCTTTTCACCAACAGGCATTGATTCTTTACATACAGCACAAACTAAACCTTCTTCTTTTACTCCAATTACGACATCTTCTAATCCTAATACTGCTGATTTTGATGCTGGTGGTGCTCCTCTAATTACACTTCCTTCAGTTTCTACTAAATTTTGTAATAAAGCTTCATATCCTGCTGCATCAACATAATCCTCTGGATTACCTATATATCCATCAGATGAATCTAACATTTCAACTTGTAATTCAACAGCGTTATCTACTAATCCTATCATAATTTCAGACCAATCAAGAATTCGATTCCTTCCACTTCCACTGCCTGTGCGCGACGCAATATCTCTGATTCGCAGTCTAAGAATCTCACGACGTCTTCTACGATCATCTTCATCTTGATGAGGAGGCTCCTCATCGTTAACGTTTTCGTTTTCATTCTCATCTTCATCCTCTTCTTCTTCCTCGTGATCAAATTCATAATCAGATCTATCATATTCCGTGTTACCAAATTCAATTTCCTCGTCAGGTTCATCATGTTCCCATCCATCAAGTTCGATATGAAGGAAATCATCAGATTCAGACGGATCGGTAACTGGATCTGCTGCTGTTGTTGTTGTCGAGGTTGTTAATGGCGGTTGTTGAGGTGGTGAAAGAAAAGGATAATCATCAACACGAGCAGCTTGAGCCATTAATCGAAGTACTTGAAGGAATTGATTACTTAAAGATGAATCATGACTTCGATTTAAAGTTCGTGGAGGAGTTGGTGGAGCTGCAGGAGCAGATGGGATTGATACAACGAATCCATTTTTACATTCATAACAGATGATATCAGGAAGATCTGTTACGGTTTCTATCGAGACTCTTTTGTCACACTGATAACACCAGTATTCTAAAGCCTCAGGATCTGCTGATGCTGAGTTTCGCGCCGCCGTTACTGCAGGTGGAGGTGGTGGCGGTGGCGGTGAAGTTTCAGCCATGGTGATTTTGTGAAAGACTGAACAAGATATGGTAGAGAGAGAAAATCGAAGTTTTTTCTTCGAGCTTTTATATCAACAGAATTTGAGTCTCATGAGCCATGATCTGATATAAATCGAAGTGTTTATCCACCGTTTATCCAAATAATCTAACGGTTTAAGGTTGCGGGAAATTGAAGTGATATTGAATTTGTAGGAAATTTACACGTCAGGATAGTTTGTGGTGTACGTGGATGGTAAACAGAAAATAAACTAATCTGGTTCAGAACCAGTAGATTGTGGTCCATTAGATATTGGGTCAGATTGTCTGGACCAAATGACTTTGGAATATATGGTAGTGATTTGGATACGAGGCATTTGTTTATGTTTTATACATGGCTAGCCTTATACATTTCCCCACCTTGCCATTTCAGAGTCTCCGAATCTTAAAAAAAGAACAGCATGAAAAAATCTTTGAGTGTGACTGCTGTATGTGACTCATGACACGTCCGAATCTGATTTATTAGGCCAAAGTCTTACGCACATCACGTCCGAATCAGATTTATTAGGCCAAGGCCTATGCACCTGAGCGAATGAATCAGTTAGTTTGTCATGTCATAAGCCAAGTCTCGGGCGAATTAGTTAATTTGTCATGTTAAATGGCAGGATAAATTAATTGCGTCATTATGAGAAAGTTAGCAAGTGATCAAGAATTTGTCGTTCGATAGAGTTTAGATCATCATCACCAAATCTCCTTTACCTATTCATATTTTATTCTTCTTTATAATTTTTCACAATCCTTTTAAAAAAAAGTTCTATAATTTTATTTTAAATTCTTCTGTACATTAAATTTATTAATGAATAAAAGAAACGAAAAATGGCAAACATCAAACACCCCAGAGAGTGGAGTGGATTGAAATCGTAATGAAGACGTGGAGTTCCAAAATGTTAGACAACAAGCGGGCTCTGGTATACTCGATGACCATATATTTGGCCATTAAGAGAGAAATCTATTTACCAAGCCAAGAGGTAGGTGGAGCAAGTTGGGTTTTGTGTTTGGGTGGCTCCATCATGAAGTTAAACAGAGAGACCAAAGATATCCTTGATGACGTTTCTATTTTTTAAGCCATGAGAACCATACATGTCAAATTGTTCAAGTAATATTGGAACGTTGGTGGAAGAATACAAATTTGTTCTATTTCAAGGATTTTGAATATGCTAAGTTTATTTGTTCTTTACATTACGCAAACTTTAGTATTCACAAAAATTTGGATTATACAAAAAAAAACTATAGACTACTCGAAATTTAATTTTAAAATGTTTGCTATAGGAATAGTGGTAAAAGAGTCGATACTCAGACTTGGGAAGATTTGATTTTTAAACCTAATTCTTAATACTAAAAATAAAGAAGATTAAATTAAAATTGATTTAAGACTATGGAAAGAACTGAGACTAAGGATTCCACCATTAGCCAATTTTTCAAGTGATTTAGCAGTAATAATTATCTTGCAACTCATACATTCAATTGATTCTAAATATTGTCAAAGTTAGATTTTTAAAATAATAGTTGTAAATCAAAAGTATGAGACATCAATAGCTCTAAACTAAGCATGACCCATCAAAAGAAAACACAACTAATTGATAAAAATCATTATTTCAAATTTAATTCAAAGAAAATAATCATAAAAGAATTGCAAACAATTAATAAGATAAAAATATATCATTTTATTATTGGAAAAATGGCTTCCTCCGTCACCTCAGCAATGTGGTCTAGCTCCTTATGTAGCAAAGGGGAAGATATCCGTTGCTGTTCAGATTAAGAAATCGTCGCCTATTCCATGTTCTTCACTACAACAGCAACAACACTTTTTTCTTTCTGTTTTTTTCAATTGAAGCTCTCCCTTTTTTTACTCGATATCTTTGTTATTTATAGGTTTAGTCCCTAACAACTCCTCATAACTTGATAAGGACCCAAAATCTATCCAAACCCAACTATAACTTACATGTTTATCTCAAATCCGAGAATAAACCTCTTTTTCCGGCCACCCTCTGTTCGATCTTATTTTTGCTTATATATGTTTAAGAAATGTTATTTCTTCGTGTTTACTCTTCCTTATTCAATAAGGGTTAAATATCATACCCAAAACAACCAACCAACTCATGTGTATCCCAAACTTCATAAAAATCAGTTTCCGTCTAAAACAAGGATTTCAGCATTTTTCTCGGCGGCAAACACTCCATACGAAGTTTTTGAACACGTTTTGATCATTTTTTCAAGTTGATATATCTAAAACTCCTTCGTATCCCATAAAAATAGGTCCAAAATCAAACATATAACTCTCTTGCATAAAAGAGTTGTTCCCGCCATTTTTTATAGTTGCAACAAATAAGGGGGTGCCCTTATCATTCTGTTGGGCGCCTTTAGTAATTTTCTGGGTGCCTTTAACACTTTTTGAGCCGATTTTTTCATAAATATTTATATCCCAAAAATACCTACAAAGACATAAAATCACACAATAAGTACAAAATTGAGTACCAACAAAATATGAAATTGAGAACAATTTAGACACAAAAATGTGTCTATCAAATACCCTCAAACTTATTATTTGCTAGTCCTCGAGCAAAATCTAATGTAAAATAAAAATCCCAACTCACTTTCGTAGGCATCGCGATTGCACTTAGCGTGTGCAACAAGCCTTTAAACCCATAGGTATCCATATCAGATGAGTTTTAGTCTCGTGAGGGTTTACAAGAGGTATACCCACAAAATCTATACTCCAAACCCTAGATACCTATGAACGATTGAGGGTAAACACTAAACAAGCTATTTAGTTGGCATACTAAATTCTTCGGCTATGAGAATCATTACCCTATATGAGTCCAATTGTTGTACACGAGTTTAGACTCAGCATACTAAAATTCATATATAAGAAAACAAAGCTCTAATTAGATAGTCGTTCAACCACGATACTCAGAATCTATCAAAACACAATCACATGAAAAGATTTAGAAGATGGATATGGAGATGATGAAGTTTGCGCATGTTGACTAAGGTGAACGGTGTTTCCCATATCTGTCTGAAGGTCAGTGCCAGGATTAATCCTAAAGAATTGAAATACGCTTCCACTGGTCTTAATCTTTATACTAATATCGACTCAGCTGGTATATACAACGGTCGCATCGGTCGATTTATTGAAAATAAAACAATTAAATGTACTGATAACATGATCGGATCAAATTGAATCCAAGCGCATGCTCCTTATCAGCATCTTACATGATAGTTCTCATGGATCCTGAATTCCACGCTTGCTTAGGCGACGGAGACAGGGAGAACACAGACATATTGCTATCAAAATGTCAATACTCGAATTTTTTTTTGAATCATAGTCTAAATAATCTCAAACACTCTACTCCATCTTGGCGGCGATAACAATTCTACCTACCAAATCACTTAGAGAAACAAAAAAATCGCAATAAAAACAGAATGTGATATGGTCGAGATAGACTCCGAGATATGGTGACGACTATCATGTTATTTCTAACACCTGAACTAAGTCCTTTTATGAATAGACTATTTAACTGGGCACACTAAATCCTATAGAAAATGAGCTAAGTTTTCATCTACCTAGAATGGTTAGTGTCATCCTGAATTGTTAACAGGTTTCTAAATTCTGGAGTTTTATTATTTCACTAAAATTTTTCTCCCTTACACCCAAACTTAATTCGAACAGTGTCCTCAATGTTTCAAAATAGCAGTACCAATAAATAAGTAAAAAGAGGTAAATATTAGAAAGATAATACCTGGGTGAAGCGTAATAATCCTTCTACGGAGAATAATACAGAAAGTAAAAACCTAAAAACGAATAATAAAAACCTACAAAAATCTACTAATGTACAAAAAAAAAAAAAAAACCTTGATGGTCAATCAAAGTAAACAGGGTTCTCCAGAGGGACCTCCTCAACATCACTTATAGAAAAAGGATATAAAAACGGTTTTAATCTATGACCGTTAACCTTGAAAGGATTTTTACTATCTTGAGTCTCAATCTCAATATCATTATGAGAAAGACAATGCGAACAACAAAAGGACCGGTCCACCGAGAGCGTAACTTCCCGGGGAATAAATGCAAACGAGTATCATACAGAAGAAATTTTTGACCTGGAGAAAATGACTTTTTTAAAATATTTATATCATGCAAAAGTTTCATTTTTTACTTATACTCCCTAGCACTATCATATGCATCTTTCCGAATCTCTTCCAACTCATTGAGCTGGAGCTTCCTGTGAGCTCCTGCCTTGTCAAGTGAAAAATTTAACTGCTTTACAGCCCAATATGCTCTATGTTCCAACTCGACGGGAAAGTGACATGCCTTGCAAAAAACTAGACGATAAGGTGAAATTCCAATGGGGGTCTTAAATGCAGTACAGTAAGCCCATAAGGTATCAGTAAGCCTCAATGACCAGTCTTTCCTATTAGGATTAATAGTTTTCTCTAGAATACATTTTATCTCCCTGTTGGAAACTTTTACTTGACCACTAGTCTGTGGGTGATATGGGGTAGATACTTTGTGGGTAATACCATATTTCTTCATCAAAAGATTAAACGGTCGATTACAAAAGTGTGACCCTTCATCACTAATTATAGCTCGTGGTGTACCAAAACTAGCAAATATCTTATCATTCAAAAACTGGACCACAATCTTGTGGTCGTTTGTTTTACATGAAACCGCCTCTATCCACTTAGATACATAGTCTACAACGACAAGGATTTAAAAATAACCAAAGGAATTAGGAAAAGGACCCATAAAATCAATACCCCACACACCAAAGACCTCAATAACTAAAATAGGGTTCAAAGGCATTATATTTCTACGGGAAATGGTGCCTAACTTCTGACAACGCTCACAAGCAACATAATAATTGTGGGTGTCTTTGAACAACAAAGGCCAGTAGAATCCATACTGCAATATCTTAGCAGCAGTCTTCTTAGTACTAAAATGACCCCCACAAGCATGATCATGACAAAATGAAATAATACTGGTCTGGTCACTCTCAGGTATACATCTCCTGATAATCTGATCTGGACAATACTTAAAAAAATAAGGATCGTCCCAAAAGAAATGTTTTACCTTGGCTAAATACCTAGAACGATCTTGTTTTACCCCAGTGTTGAGGCATTCGACCAGTAATAAGATAATTCACTATATTCGCAAACCAAGGTAGTTGGGAAATAAAGAATAGTTGTTCATAAGGAAAACTATCTCTCACAGGAGGAGAATCATCAGGAGAATCCACAACAAGTCTAGACAAGTGGTCTGCTACTATATTTTTTGTATCCTTTTTGTCTCTAATTTCTAGAGAGAATTATTATAACAAAAGGATCCATTTAATCAATCTAGGTTTAGTATCCTTCTTAGACAGAAGGTATTTCAAAGCAGCATGATCAGTAAAGATTATAACCTTAGAACCTAAGAGATAGGATCTAAACTTGTCTAAAGCAAAAACAATGGCTAACAGTTCCTTTTCTGTGGTGGTGTAGTTCAGTTGGGTATCATTTAGAGTTTTGCTGGCATAGTAAATCACATTAAGTAATTTATTTTCTCGCTGACCTAACACAACACCAATAGCATAATATGAAGCATCACACATTATCTCAAATGGTAGGTTCCGGTTAGGTTCCTGGACTATGGGGGAGGTAGTGAGTAAGGTCTTAAGCTTCTAAAATCCTCTAAAAAAGCATCATCAGAGACAAACTTAACATCTTTTGCAAGCAGATTGCAAAGAGGTCTAGAAATATAGCTAAAATCATTAATGAATCGACGATAAAAACCTGCATGCCCTAAGAATGACCTAACATCTCGTACAGTTTTGGGAACCTGTAAAGTCTTAATAAGGTCAACTTTGGTTTGTCTAACTATATACCCTTAAAAGATACGAACCATGAAATGGCATTTTTCCTAATTAAGCACTAAATTCTTTTCCTTACACCTAGTCAACATTAATGTCAAATGATGCAAGCACTCATCAAAAGATGACCCAAATACTGAAAAATCATCCATAAAGACCTCTAAAAACCTTTCTACTATGTCAGAAAATATGCTCATCATACAACGCTGAAAAATAACGGGTGCATTACACAACCCGAAAGGCATGCGTCTATATGCAAAGGTACCAAAGGGACATGTAAAAGTGGTTTTCTCTTGGTCTTCTGGGGCAATAACAATCTGATTATAACCAGAAAAACCATATAGCAAGCAATAATGGCTATGTCCATCTAATATTTCAAGCATTTGTTCGATGAAAGGAAGGGGAAAGTGGTCCTTCCTTGTGACCTTGTTCAATTTTCTATATTCAATACAAATACGCCACCCCGTGGTCACTCGGTTTGGGATTAACTCATTGTTATCACTCTGGACTACAGTGATACCTGATTTCTTGGGAACAACCAGAACGGGGCTGACCCACTTACTGTCTGAAATAGGGTAGATATTACCCGCATCTAACAACTTAAGCACCTCCGTTCGAACTACTTATTTCATGTTAGGGTTAAGTCGATGATGTATCTCCCTAGACGGTTTGGTATCATCCTCTAAATGAATCTGATTCATACAAACAATAGGACTTATACCCTTAATGTCTGTTATGGTCCACCCTAAATCTTCCTTATTATTTTGAAGAACATTCACTAGCCTACTTTCCTGGTTACTATCCAAGTCGGATACTACAATCATAGGCAAAGTCTCAGATGGCCTAAATACACATACTTCAGGGAATCTGGTAGTTGTTTAAGGTCCAATTTAGGAGGCTCTTATAGAGAAGGAATTAGGGTAGACTTAGAAACTGGTAGTGGTTCGAACTTAGTTTTCCATCTATTACTAGTGTTTATCGAAGAGGCTGAATCTAACAAAGCATTTACCTCATTAATCACATTATCATCATCAAAATCAAACCCAAAGTGGGCTAGGCATTTCTTTAATGGATCTTCTAACAAAGTGTTTGGTAATGGCTCCTGAACTAATGTTCCTATCATGTTCACCTCTTCAATGCACGTGTCATCTAGATCAGGTGGTTGCTTACTAATATTGAAAATATTCAGCTCAATAGTCATATTACCAAAAGATAAGTTCATAATACCATTTTAACATTTAATGATCACATTAGATGTAGCTAAAAATGGGCGACCTAATATCACAAGTATTTGATTCTCTGGGTCAGGGACATGTTGGGTTTCAAGGATAACAAAATCCACTGGATAAATAAACTTATCGACCTCAATAAGAACATCCTCTATGACACCACGAGGAATTTTCACAGACCTATCATCTAATCGCAGTATTATCTGAGTACGTTTTAAATCACCAAGTCCTGGATGGAGATAGACATGGTACGGAAGTAAGTTCATACTAGCTCCTAAGTCAAGTAACGCTTTCTCAACACGATAGTTACCTATTGTGCAAGAAAAATGATCTTTGTACCTAGGAGTTGGATTGTTCTGGATAATTGAAGTCACATGACTAGCTAAAAAGGCTTTCTTTTGTACATTAAGCTTTCGCTTTCGGGTACACATATCCTTAAGGAACTTGGCATAAGTAGGAATCTTCCTAATTGCATCTAATAATGGAAGTTTGATCCTGACTTGCTTAAAAACCTCAAATATGTCGTTAAAGTAGGATTACTTCTTTGTTGGTGCTAACAGTTATGGGAACGGGGCTCTGGGCACAAAATCTGGCTTATGAAGAACTGCATTGAGCTCTTTAGAGACTTCATCAGTCTCTTCAGCTACTGGCTCAGAAGGGTGAACTACAGTATGTTCACTATCAGACATGATTACCTTATTGTCTACCACTTTACCATTCCTAAGGGTTCTAATTTCATTCACATGATTTGATGATTTCTCACCAGAAAATACTTAATGAAATCCTCTAGGATTGGGTTGTGGTTGACTAGGGAATTTTCCTTTTTCTCTTTTTCTGTTTCTCTCAAAGATTCAGCGATTTGACCAACCTGGGTTTCTAAATTGGAAATAGCCTGACTGTTAGCCTGTACAATCTTTTAATTTTCTTGTAAACTTTGGTTGACTGACTGCTGAAAATTTGTAGTGTTTTGAGTTAATAAGGCGACAGACTCTGCTAAACTCATGATCGTCTTATCTATCGGATTCTGAAAAATTGTGTCTTTCCTGAAAGATTCTTAATATATCCAAAAGCTGGGGGGAACCTTAGAATTACTAGACTGACCTTGACTCTGGCCCTTAGACCAAGAAAAGTTAGGATGATTTCTCCAACCAGGGTTATAGTTTTCTGAATAAGGGTCAAACTTCTAATGATTATAATATCTAGTGTTATTATAAAGAGCATATGCATGCTCTTCAACAGTCTTTCCTTCAAAAAATGACTTAGGCTCAATTCCACAACTAGATTGACTCAGTTCTAAAGCTTCTAACCTTTTTGATATACCTGTTATTTTGGCATCTGATTCAAAAGATCCTTCTACTCTATTGACATTTCCTCTACTTAGAAGAATTATTTTCTGGGGTGATAAGTGCATAATTTACATATTTTAAGTATCATTTCCTTATACTTATTTGCTAGATTTTATGTGAATTACCGTGTATTATTATCACTTTTGTAGTTTATGTGTTTTATTAGGTTACATCTCTGAAAGAAGTAAAATTGAGCTATACAAGGAAGAATTGCTAAAAACCCAGTGGAACTCAGTCTATTCCAGATTTCTAATACAATTTTCTAAAAAGAGAATCAAATAAAATATAAAAAATAAAAATAAAATCTAATTAAAAATAAAATTCTTTGTATTCTTTTCCGTTTTTTTTAGCTTTAACTTTATCTCCAAGTAATCACTAAAATATTTGGCTCAATTTCCTTTTAATCCAAAATTCAAAACCTGTAGTTAAAAGACAAATACCCAAAGAAACGTAAAATAGAATAAAGTAAAAATAATACTTAAAACAAAATTAAAAATCTAAAAATAAATCTAAAACTCTAAACCTGAAGACAAGTCCACGTCGACGGCCCCAAAAATTGATGTAGTTTAGAAATAGTGGTAGAAGATTCAATACTCATACTTGTAAAGATTTGATTTTTTAACCTAATTTTTTAACTAAAAACAAAGAAGATTAAAAAATAATGGATTTCAGATTATGGAAAGAACTGAGACTAAGGATTCCACCATTGACCAATTTTTCAAGTGATTTAGCATTAACAATTATCTTGCAACCTGTACATTCAATTGATTCTAAATATTGCCAAAGTTAGATTTTCAAAATAATAGTTGTAAATCAAAAGTATGAGACATCAATAGCTCTAAACTAAGCATGACCCATCAAAGTACGACTCCTGGACGCAGTAAAATATGAAGTATGTGCAAAGCTGCTGCCTAATAGATGATGTTTTATGCCTAGGAAAAAACTTCTGGAAAAAGGCAGATGTAAGTTGTTCATAGGTTTCAATGGACCCATAAGTCAAACTATATAACCAATATTTGGCTTTGTCTCTTAGTAAAAAAAGAAACAATCTGAGTTTCAATGCTTCGTCATCTAGGTCCTTAATTCTGATGGTACTACATATTTCCTCAAAATCCTTAACATGGAAATAAGAGTTTTCATTTTCTTTCCCTAAGAAGATCGGGAGCATCTGTATGGTCCCAGGTTTTAACTCATAGTTTGCTTCAGTTTCAGCTAATTTGATACATGATGGACGAGAAGTCCTAGTCGGATTCAACAAAGCTTTTAAAGTTGTCATTGTTGGCACTATCAAAGGACTAGGATTAACTTCTTCATACAGTGTCAAGTTCTCAAAATTAAAATTTCCAAAAACAGGGCCCTCAAAAGAAGAGTCTTCGAGGTCCTCGTTTCCAGGGACAAAACTACTAGGTTTGTCACTAATCAAACGACCTAGAGTGTCTCTTTTCCAAACTCGCTCAGTGATGATTTCGAGCGGTCTTGGCATACACTAAAAAACTAAAAAAAATGAATCCTAATTGGAAGGGAATTCTAATCAATCACAAGCAAGGCTGACTCAACCAAATCAAATCTACTGAATCTAGCCAACAAAAAACATGATGGCTCCACTTAGATTGTTTCTAGACCAACTTTTATTCTTTCAAAAGCAAACTAGTTACAGTTTTAGCAAACCTCTTAGAACGATCAAAATTAGATTAAGTCGAATAGAACAGGATAAGCTCTAAGGTGCTTTGATAACCCTGTCTCATTGGCAACGTTTCCTTGGGTTACAAGGCGACTCGAATCTTCTTAAAATAATCTTCCTGAACTTTGAGTTAGGCTAACAAAGTAACCAATTCAGTCATTTTGAATGACTTTCCTATAAGCTCGTTACCCTATCGGTCTCTTTCTAGTCAAAATTTTAAGCTTAGGTTCGCGTTTGGTAACGTGTTCCTAAAGCAGGTAAGAATGAAACAGTGATGAAATCCGAGTCCTTATCTTGTATGGCCAGTTCTTTCCCTTTACTAGAAAATAAATTTGTATTCAGTTCTTGACATATATGGATTACGAAGGAATACAGAAAATCTACTTGCAGGGGTTTCATGGATTGATAGAGTTTTACCTTCCGTACCAGACGGGCGATGAACCGTTGAAGTCGACTCGGGCCACTGACTCCTGTGTCAGTGTACGAACCCAAGGGGCTGAGACAATATCCTAATTGTCTTCCTTTCCTGTGCAGTTTTTTATTTAATACTACCTTTTTGTAGGGTTTAAAAATAAAAATAATGTCTAAAAATGTCCAAAAGTGTCCAAAATGTCCAAAAATAAAAGAAAATTACAAAAATAATTAAAGATTTCCTAATGCAGTTTTTTCTACATTAAAATAACAAATAAAAACCCTAAAAAGTAAAAATTAAATAAAAATAAACTCTTTGTTTTCTTTTTCGTTCTTTTAGCGTTAACTTTACTCCAAGTCTTTTAATCACCAAAATCTTTAGCTCAATTTCTTTTCGTTTTTGTTCCAAAACCTGTAGCAAAAGAGAAATACCCAAAAAACGTAAAATAGAACAAAATACTAAAAACAAAAATTAAACTAAAAACCTAACCTAAAAACAAATCCGCGTCGGCGGCGCCAAAAATTGGTGTGTTTTATAAATAGTGGTAAAAGATTCGATACGCAAACTTGTGAAGATTTGATTTTTAAAACTAATTCTTAATACTAACAATAAAGAAGATTAAATTAAAATTGATTTAAAATTATGGAAAGAACTGAGACTAAGGATTCCACCATTATCCAATTTTTCAAGTGATTTAGCATTAATATATATCTTGCAACTCATACATTCAATTGATTCTAAATATTGCTAAAGTTAGATTTTCAAAATAATTTTAATAGTTGTAAATCAAAAGTATGAGACATCAATAGCTCTAAACTAAGCATGACCCATCAAAAGAAAACACAACTAATTGATAAAAATCATTATTTCAAATTTAACTCGAAGCAAATAATCATAAAAGAATTGCAAAAAATTAATAAGATAAAAATATACCACTTTATCATTAGAAAAATGGCTTCCTCCGTCGCCTCAGCAATGGGGTCTAGCTCCTCATGTTGTAAACACTCTCAAGATGTGTATTCATGGCTCAAAAATTGTTTACAAAGATGAAAAAAGTGAAAATTATGTAAACAGAGAGTTTGCAACGGTGTAATGGTGTTCCAGACAATTGTTTCCACTGTTACAGAAGAGAAAGTGCTTCCGTTGAAGATAAACGTTGTTGTTGTGAAGATATCCTTTGCAGATGGGTTGAAGAAACTGTTGCAGCTGAAGATAAACATAGCAAAGGTGAAGATATTCGTTGTTATTCAGTTGAAGAAATCCATATTCCATGTTTTTCACTACAGCAGCAGCAACACTTTTTTCTTCCTGTTTTTTTTTTTCAATTGAAGCTCTCCCCTTTTTTACTCGATATCTTTGCTATTCATAGGTTTAGTAAACCCTAATAACTCCTCATAACTTGATAAGTACCCAAAATCTATCCAAACCCATCTATAACTTGCGTGTTTATCTCAAATCCGAGAATAAACCTCTTTTTCTGGCCACCCTCTATTCGATCTGATTTTTGCTTATATATGTTTAAGAAATGCTATCTCTTCGTGTTTACTCTTTCTTATTCAATAAGGATTAAATATCTTACCCAAAACAACCAACCAACTCATGTTTATCCCAAACTTCATAAAAATCAGTTTCCGACTAAAACAAGGATTTCAGCCATTTTTGTCGGCAACAAACACTCCATACGACGTGTTTTGAACACGTTTTGATCATTTCTTCAAGTTGATATATCTAAAACTCCTTCGTATCCCATAAAATAGGTCCCAAATCAAACAGATAACTCTCTTGCGTAAAAGAGTTGTTCCCGCCATTTTTTAGATTTGAAACAAAGAAGGGGGTGCCTTTATCATTCTGCTGGGAGCCTTTGATAATTTTTTGGCCTTTAACACTTTTTGAGCCGATTTTTCCATAAATTTTTATTTCCCAAAAATACCTACGAAGACATAAAATCACACAATAAGTACAAAATTGAGTAGCAACAAAATATGAAATTGAGAACAATTTAGACACAAAAATATGTCTATCATTACACCGCTAGATATGTACATGTTAACGGAAATACTACGTGAGGGCAGTAAGGTTCCATTTGACTAAGGGAAGTGGACAGCACAATCGAGATGGAAACAGTGCCTTGAGTTGTACTGTGCTTATGAGGAAAGAAATGATATGCATAGAGTCGTGCATTCCGGTAGAATAAGAGTGTCTGGGTTGAAGAATTTCTTACAAACGCTATGCTTGGAGAGTGGAAGAGAATCCAAGTTATGAGCACGCCAACCACTATGATGAGCTCGAAAGAGTAATTTTGTTATATGTGTTATAACAATGTCTTCTTATAAATGCTAGCTCCGTGACAAGTCTTGGTTTTCTCAAAGCGCTTGAAGATTTAGAGTTAGCTCCAACGTATGACTGGGGTCTGCACTTTTATTGGGGTTGTACATAGGCCTCAGTGTATGCTCTGGCTCCAAACCAAGTTTGAATTGTTTTTGGGGGATGTTAAGAGGTAAAAAACTACATTTTTACACCAGTTAATTATTTTTATTTTTTATTTTTTAAATGTTAATTTACAAATAGATTAAATTTTGGCAATTTTTTCATAATATTGGTGGTATATTTGCTTCTGTGTTGGTGAACCAGCTCTACGCGAACACAATAATATTTTTTTTCCAATTACACAGAAGTACCAAACTAATAACTGGCTGCCCAATCAGATTGATGACGGTCAACACTACCCTAAATCATAGGCTTCATCAAGTGTGTAGAACAATCCAAAAAATTATTACCATGTCATATATGTATTATCCAGAGTTCCCAAGCCAAGAGGCTCAAACGATGCTATAATTGAGCATTAGTCGATCGGTGTTTGATAATGCTCCTTCTGGAAAAAAGTGTTTGGTACTTCGGCGAAATACACCTTCTATTGATACAAGGAAGAACAATAAAAGCAATCAAACCACTTCCAAGTAGGGAAATTTCTTATAAGGATTTCCTTCATTTGTCCGCCGCAATTTTCAAGCCTAAAAATGATATGGAACCACAAAATTTGGATGGGACTTTAGGTAGATTGCCACTTGATGCCGATATTCTTCCTTTCCAACATACACCACTAACGCCCGCTGCTTTCATGTATCCTAGTGGTCAGAGAGGTTCATCTTCTTCGTCATCTTGGGATATCTTGGAGACCATATCTCCAACATCATGTTTCTACATGTAATACATCAAAGGAATCTTGGGATATCTTGGACACCATATTCAAAGGAAATACTTCAAAAAAAGATGTTAGGCTTTCAAACCCTAACTTCTGATTCGAAAAACCTTCGTATGTCTGATGATGACACCTTTGAGGATTTTCACCATTAACATTTTAAAATAGTAAGTGCCTCATATTTGTTGGTAAAACTATTCCAGAAAAGGATATATATCAATTTCTTAGGTCTCTACTATCAAGATAAGAGTTAAAAAAACATGCCGGCACAAAATCCAACGACCTGTCCACACTAAAGAGAAAGTTGAATATCTTTGATCATGAACATCACACTGTGAAAGAAAAAGGTATTTCCTTAAGCCTCTAAAATTACTAGTGATCATGACATAGAAGAATTTGATGAATATCTTAATAATATCGTGTTTTTGATTACTATACAGTGTAGACCTTTTGAGAAGCAAAAATAAAACACTTCCATCTTCATCGAACATACCACATAATCATGTTCCTTTTAAGAATAAAAATATTCAAAAATAGGATGATGAAGATGTTCCCCAATGGTTTAAATGTAAAGGATTTAGTCATATGGCTAATAAATATCCTAATCTAAGGAATTACACTAGGGGAAAATCTCTATGTGTGTTACCCTTGATAATATACCTGATCAACATGTCTTTAAGACTTGCATAGATAAGTTTGTTTTTGTTGGAGGATACTCTAATCTGGATGCGGTTTCTGACTGACGAAGAAGTGTACCATGAAGATCCAACTGCTACTAAATTTATAAAGGAATGCCATAAGAAACATTTAGATATTAGAACTTAATTCTAGCGGTGCAAGCAACTATCTCAAACAAATTCGTACAGGATCTCAAAGTACAAATTTTTGATGGTCGTGATCGAAAAAAGATACTTCGAGCACAACTAGATAGTATGAAAGCATTGAGAAGACCTTGTTATTTAATGAACAAGAAGATCTCAAAATTCAGGATGAATAATCCAAGAAGAATCTAGTAAATGCTCTTGAAAAGATCAAAAGGTTGAAAGAAAATAATCTGAGTCTAAAAGGGGACTTGAAGTTCAATAAAAGCTGGAGAAAATGCTAAGAATAAGTAGAAATCATCGTGATACATGAGGATTGGTCTATAAAGGAATAGATGCTCCTAGCACTGGCAAAAAAAAGTAAAACTTGTCAAGGCAAAAAAAAAATTCTCAACCAAATGTTTCCTCTAATGCCAAAAGTGTAATACCTTCACCGTTAGTCAATGGTGGAAATAATAAAAATCGTCCAGCTCCAAAGCAAGTGCATCCACATCCAGGTAACAATACTTATCACTTTCCTTACATCACTAAAAACTGCTTTTATTGTGGAAACATGTCACTTGCAAAAGATTTGCAGATTTCGTAAAAGGAAGGAGAAAGTTAATAAGATTCAAAAGGCACTAGCTTGAGTGTCAAAATAAGTTGCTAATATCACTTCAAACAATCAGATTGTCTGTCTTGATAATTCATGTTGTGGATGTCCAACCGTTAGGAAAAACAATTATTATAATGTTAATCTAAGTTTTGCCTATAAAATCTCTACAAAGTCCCTTCATATTTATCATTATTATTGAACGAAAACAATTTTGTAAATGTGAAGACAAGATCCGCAACTGGAGAAAGACTGACTTGTAAAAGGACAGTCAAAATATTTTTCTTATAAGAAATCTTGGAGAGAATGATTGGAAGAAAATATCAATTGTTGCCAAATCCACTCAAAAGTGGATACTAAAGAATGCCCATGGAACAACAAAAGCCAAGGAAAATGATCTCCTTTAAAAATCCAAGGAAAAAAACAAGAATAAGATGGGAAAAAAAACAAACCAAGCCATAACCTATTCACGTTGAAAAATCCTTAGATGTAGGAGATTTTGTTTCAATCACCTGTAGTGAACAAAATAACGTTCACTATTAAGTGTATAATTCACATGTTTATAGTGTCAATTCCATACTTGGTTTAGCTATAATTCTTACATTTTATCTTGTTATCACTTTGTTTTCCATCTTATGTTTTATATTAGGTGAATCATCCGAAATCAATGGAAATGGTGTTAAAGAGAGCTAAGAAGAGGAAAGGAGTTCATTCCAGCATGAAAAGGAGAGTCCAAAGGATGGAAACACAACTTTGAAATAAGAGTTCCAGGAAGATTTACCGTTGGGAAAGTACCTCAAAACCCAACCATAAAAGAAGTCGATTTTGAAGACAAATTCCAGGAAAATTTACAGTTGGGTCTAGACTCTCAAACCCAACCGTAAAATTAGTTGAAGGGATATGAAGATTATTTCATTTCCATCTTATATATAATTGAAAGAAGAAGTCAATCCAAAAAGAATAAGGTCAATCGGACATCGTATGAGTGAGTTATGATCAAAACGGTGAAATACAAAAAAGTATCCAGGAATAATTACGGCTGAGTTTCTTGGACTCGGACCTAACCGTAAATCTGGAGATTTTGGGTGAGATTTTTGTGTCATAAATTCGGTTTGGTTTATTTGTTCGGACCCAACCGTAACTAGGTCAGTTTGGCACGCATTTGGGTTTCTAAAACAAGGAAAACACGGTCCCGGAAGGATTCTAAATCCTAAAAAGAGAGGAAACTTGAGGACCAAGCATTGAAGACCATAAAGAAGACATTTAAGGCTCAAACGAGACACCTTTTAATCTCTTTCAATCCAATACATATTCTACACCTCTTAATCCCATCTCATACTACAATTCCACATTAAAAACCTAGGGTTTACCCCTTTAGGGGGAAACCATTCTTCTTTGTAATATGAGTAGCTAAACCTTTTGTTGATTAAAGATGAATTCAATTTTCTAAGCATGAATCTTTATTAGTTAATACAAGTTTATTTGAAGTTATTATCATCATCGTTTGTTTCCACTAAATCTAGGGTTTATGATTGATTTCTAGATTGTTCAAGTGTAAAATTGGATTAATATATTGATCAGTTTAATGCTAGTATTGAGTTATGAGATAAGTAATCGTCCATCGACTCGTACACAAGTAGAAATCGTGAGACCTTGCAGAGGGATTCTGTGGAGAAGTTGCGAGTGAAGACAACACCAGCAAGTGGACCTTGATCTAAGAGTTTAACTACTGGGATCAACCTAAATTCATAAAGCATTCGATTGGGTTATACCTTGAGTGAGCTACTACTTGGTGATTCAGTTGAATAAAATCTGGTGGTCGAGAACTTTTGTATCCAGTGATAAAAGGAGTTTTGAGGATAATACTGATCTAGCTACTATTTTATAGTTGGTGATGAATGATTCTAATGAAAGATAAATAAGTACACTAATTCAGTCAACGTTTGGTAACGTCGAACGATTCCCTAATCATCTTTTCTTCTTATTATTCTTCTTAATTACTTTAATCAACCAAACCCCTTTACTATTTCTTTTTATTATAGTTTTGCTAATCTAAATAACATCTCAATTACACAGCTCTCTGTGGGAACGGTCCTTACTATCGCTATATTACTAGTTAATTAGTGAGAAATATATTGAGTAATTTGTTGCACTTACGACATGCATCAAATTTTGGCGTCGTTGCCGAGGATCAGTTGCTAATTAATTTGCTATTTGTTTTAGATTATTTTAGTAGTTTAAATATTTCACGTTTTTTCTTTAGTGTTTTCATATTTTTAGGTTTTCCTGGTGTTAAGAACTAGTTGAAGGTGTTATCCGCTCGTCAAAAGCGGGAGGTAAATTCTAAAAACAGGTTGTAAGTATCACTTTTGTTCTTATTTATTTTTTAGGTTTGAGTAGATTTTTCGTTTTTCTTGTAAGTCATCATGTTTCCTTACAA